>CM066033.1:207137731-207711425 GCA_033557465.1 Ichthyophis bannanicus
CACATAGCAGATGGCTTACAACAGCTCTAAGGTTCATGAGAGTATGAATTCCAAGCATAATCACATTGAAAGAAAAGACATCTGAAAAACTTAAGAATGAGTTGAATTGTAGAAATTCTGTGTTAGGGTTTATAGTGGTGAACTGGTTCAAAAATATAAACACTAAATACCCAATTGGATAGTAAAGGTTCCCAGGCATCTCCTTTGCCATCTGCATAGTGTTGAAGGAAATAGTGCATAAAGAGGTAAGGAAGATATGTTATGCCTCTACAGTTTTGAGACGGTCAGTTGTTAATGGTTACATAGTCTGTTATGCAAACTTATATTGTTGGTCAGTGAAGCGAAGAACAGGAGTATCAAAGGAGATGCAAGGGTGTGAGAAGATTATGAAGACCAGAGATGAAACGGACATGAGCTTTGAGAGAGCCGTGTGAGAACCCTGGCAAAATGCCATCAATTCCGCACACCGTGGCATATTCCACTCACCCAATTTCTGGACTGGAGCTCTGGAGTCCCTCTGAGCCTCCTCTTAACTGTACCACGGGGACAGCCAGCATAGTAGATCAAAGTATTTCTCCAGGAAAAAAACAAGCAGCCGGATAAGTCCAGTCCTCACTTATCGGTGGGACGTCGGCACCGGACGGAGCCCGCGTGGCGCAATTCCCTCAGCTTTCTCAAAGAAAGCCTTTGGGATTGCTGCCCACACATGCGTGGGTCCTCTTCCTGCCAACAGGGGCCATCGTTGCTCAGTCTCCCTTTTTCCGCGGAGCCCTTCGAACGCTACTGTCCTCGTCCCCTCGGAGGCCTCAGGACGGGCCGTGTTTTTTCCGGTTGCACTGGTCCTCTTCCTTCCTCCCCTGCTCTTCTCTTCTCTCGAGCGAGGGGATATTTTTTCGTTAAAGTGTGTTTCCTTCAGGCTTCGCGCCCCTATTTTCTTCAACGCTGGTCGCAAAGGTCTTCGACCTAGCGGGGGTCCTTTTTGCCCCTATGGCCCCCGGCTTTAAAAAATGCGACATATCTCCATAGAACATGTCACTCACGGACACCCATGACTGTTGTCTTCGGTGTCTTAGGGCCGACCCATGACCCAGAGCTCTGCTCTCTTTGCAAGAAAAAATCTTCCAAGGCCCTGCTCAGCCATAAGCAGAAGTCTGATGACATTTTCCAGAATCCTCGGCAGCACCCTCGGTCGTTCCTCCGCTGGTGGGATCCCCCACTTTGGCTCCGCGTTCTCGGTGGCACTCCAACCAGGGGTCCCCTGAAGTGGAGCGGCGTAAGAAGAAAAAGGCCTCGAAGTCGCTGTCGGGAGATCCGGATAAGCGCTCATGCTCAGTCGTTTAAACCCCCCTCGGCGTTCCCGAGAATTGGACAAGTAGGCAGCCTCGAAAGGTACCTCGTACAGAATACAGGAGGCCTCCGGCGATGGCGCCTGGTCTCCTCCTCCACGCCAGACTCGGTAACCCCGGTGTCAGCGTCGCAGGGCCCCATGCCCATGTGGGAGTCCCGAATGCTGGCATAGAGCACAGTGTTTCTGCCGCTTACTCCCCAGTCTCGCTGGCTTGTGCCTCAAGACCAAAGTTCCCTCGAGAGGAACACCAAAATCTGCCCTGGAAACCACCGAGAGCCACGGGCCTCGTGAAGGTCCTCAGCATCAGTCTTGTTCACCTTTCTATTCCTCGGGAGCGCGCTCCTCCAAGGCATCTGGCTCCAAGCGGACCTCAGCCTCTGGACGGGGCAACCTCCCGAGTCTGACTCCTCCTTGGACCTCTTGGGCTGGGAGTCGAACGGGGATACTTCTTCAGAATCCCGTGCCCACAAGGACCTCCCTTCGGAACCGTCCCTGCCACCTATCAGAGGTGTTTGCTGCCCGAGGGCACATTGTTCCTGGGGTTCGTGCAGGGACATGGCATGGGCCCTCAGTCTGGCTACGCAGACTGAAGAGGAACCGCGAGCTGAGGAGCTCGATATTCTTCAGAACGAGTCCCCGCCTCAGGAGTCTCTTATTGTCCCGGTTCCCCCCATATTGTCAAGACTGCTCCTCCGCATGTGGGAGCCACCTGCTTCGGTCCCCATTGTGAGCAGGCGTGTTGACGCTATGTATAGAGTTCAGCGTGGCCTGGGGTTCCACAAGTCCCAACTTCCGCACACTTTCATGGGTATGGCGTCGGCGATGCAGAAGCAAAAGAGTTCTGAAGTCTCACTCTTCGGTACCCCCAGGTAGGGAGTCGAGAGCCCTCCATGCCCTGGGGTCTAAGGCCTACCAGGGGTCCATGCTTGCTTGTCGCATCCAGGCATAACAATTGTATATAGGCATGTTCTTGCGTGACCTCGCCAAGGACCTCAGCGGGTTTACAGCAGACCTCGGAGGGGAGCCTCTCCTACGGTTCCAAGCCCTCCTGAAATCCATCGCAGAGTGCTCAACGTACCTGTACCACGCTGCATATGATGGATTTGAGTCCTCCGCCAGGGTGGCGGTGCGGGCATTGGGGCCTGGCGCCAGGCTTGGCTCCAGTCTTCGGACTTGGAGCAGTGGATCCAAGAAAAACTCTTGGATTGTCCCTTGCCTGGGCAAGCAGCTGTTCGGTAAACCGATGGAGAATAAGGCCGCTGAGATAGAAACAGAGTATGTGACCCGAACTTGCCTCTCACGCAAGACCTCCTCCCTTCCTAGGAAGAAGCAGGCAGGTCAAGAAACGGTTCTTCCAAAGGAAAGGACTCCCTTACCTGGGTTTCCTGCCTTTCCCGCCTGCCTCCGCACCGGCTCCCAGCACACAGTGGAAGAGGGGTGCGCATAGCCCCCGTAAAGCCAAAAGGGCCTAAGGCCCAATCCCAACCACTGGTGCAGTCCCAGCCTACATGGGTTTTGATGCCGTCGGCATAGCCTCTCGCCCCCCGGTAGCTTTCCTGCCGGTAGGAGATCGCCTGTCCCTGTTTGCCCCGGAGTGGGCATCGATCACGTCGGACACCTGGTCGTTCCAGGTCATCTGAGACGGATACGGTCCTCCGCCTGGACAGGTGCCCTCCTCACTTCTCCCCGGCGGAGCCCCACCTGGCTCCTTGCGCACCAGACCATCTTGCAGCAGGAGCTATCCAACCTCCTCACCCAGCAGGCCATCGAGAAGGTACCGTGGCACCTTCGAAGTCAGGGTTCTACTCCTGCTGCTTTCTCGTCATGAAAAAGACAGGGGGTTTGCACCCCATCCTCGACCTCAGGAATCTCAACAAGTTTCTGGTATAGGGTTGTTCAAAATGTTATCGCTTGGCATTCTGCTGCCCTTCCTTCAGCAGGACAATTGGCTAAGCAACTTGGGCCTCAAGGATGCTTACGCCCACATCCTAGTCCACCCCCAGCACAGGCAGTACCTGCACTTTAGAGTACAGAGTTCTCCCCTTCGGGCTCGCGTCCGTGCCACAGGTTTTCACAAAGTGCCTCTCCATGGTCGCCGCCTCCCTCAGGCAGCAGGGCATACCCGTCTTCCCCTACCTCGATGACTGGCTCATCATGGGGCCTTCGATCAGTGAAGCCCGCCTGGCCTCGTCGCGCATGATCCTCCTCCTCCTCGAGCACCTCGGCTTCCTGGTCAACTACCCCAAGTTCCACCTTGAGCCGATGCAGGCCCTGAAGTGCAGAGGCGCATGCCTTTGCATGGTGCGGGCGATCGCCTTCCTTCCAATGGATCGCGCAGGCCGCCTTCGGGCTGTGACGTCCCAGGTCTGGAACATGCTTGGGTTACAGCACGGGCGATACTGCACCTCCTCAGGCACATGGTCTGGACTGCAAGAGGGCTCTTGCCTTCTACCTGCAGCATACCCAGGGTCATCGCAAAGTCCAACCGGCTCTTTGTCGCTACAACCCCAATCGCCTGGGGCAGGCAGTCACCAAGCATACATCTCTGTCTGGGTGGCGGGACTGCATTGCCTTCGCCCAGGCAAAGGTGGGCGCCCCCACTGGATCAGCGGGTCACCGTGCACAGTGTCCGAGCCAAGGCGGCGGCGGTGGCTTTGCTGCGTTCAGTGCCTGTAGAGGACATCTGCCGGGCTGCGACCTGGTCTTCAGCGAACACTTTTGCTGTCCACTATTGCCTGGAGAGGGAGTCCCGCTGGGACAGCATCTTCGGTCAGGCTGTACTCCCGTAATCTGTTTGGGGTATAAGCAACTCCTGCCCTCCGACCCTTTTTCGGCGACCGAGAGCTTCACCCTGGGGACCCGATGCCTCAGGCTCCTTCGGGCATCAACGTCTGCTCACGGCCTCGCGGAGGCGTTTTTGGGTTACAGGTTCGATAGCCTGTAGCTGGGAGTCCCATAAGTGAGGACTGACTTCCTGCTTGTTCCTGGAGAAAGTGTAGTTTACTCACCTGTAACAGGTGTTCTCCAGGGACAGCAGGAATCAGTCCTCCACTACCCGCCCACCTCCCCTGAAGAGTTGCTATTTTTTTCCTTCCCTTTCATCTGCTTAGTAGGGCTCTTGCTAGGGGACCTGACTGAGCAAGATGGCACCTTTGGGCAGGAAGAGGACCACGCATGCGTGGCAGCAATCCCAAAGGCGTTCTTTAAAGCTGGGGAATTGCACCGCGTGAGCTCCATCGGTGCCGACGTCGCCCATAAGTAAGGACTGATTCCTGCTGTCTCTGGAGAACACCTGTTATAGGTGAGTAACTGCGCTTTATGAGCAAGCCCATTGTGGTTCCAGACTGGCCATCACACACCCAGGCCATAGAAAGGTGTGTAAAAATGACAAACTGAGACAATCAGGAGAGGAGGGAACATTATATTAGGGGTCAAATATTCAGCAGGGAGGTCATGAGCCGAAACAGAAGCAAACAAGATATGGCTTCTTTCTGGATTTGGTTACATAACATTAAATTAACTGCATAAATGGACATTTTAAAGACAATTATGTGGGGAATTGAACTGTTACATCGTAAAGGAAGAGAGGGGCTTGTGAACTGCTCTGTGTTTTTCCTACTTGCTGCTGTTCCTGGTTCCTTGTGCAGGCAGTCAGCGTGCAACTGTGACTGAGGAGGACCCTCCCCCCTTGCTCTATACATTCCCTGAGGCCTGGCTGGTGAGTGAGGATTGAACTGTTACACTGTGGAGGAAGAGAGGGGCTTGTGAACTGCTCTGTGTTTCTCCTACTTGCTGTTTTTTTCCTGGTTCTTTGTGCAGGCAGGCAGTGTGCAACTGTGACTGAGGAGGACCCTCCCCCCCTGCTCTATATATTCCCTGGGGTCGCATACCGAAGGGGCGTGACCAAAGGGTATGAACATGCCCATTTGAAGTACCTACGGCGTGTGTGAATTGGTGGATGTTAGCGACTGCCAGTGAGATGGGGAAACGGAAAAACAAAGGTGGAGAGTTGAAAATGGACTTGGGACATCTTTGGTAGGTAAAATTGTTGGTCCACTAGATAACATTTAGTTCATTGCAGAGTGATCAGCCCTCCCATGAAGGAACTTCTTTAAGCTCCAGGGCTCCAATGCTGCCACCTCACCCCCTGTCTTGTTGTCATCAAATTATTGGGAATTGGTTCCCCTGGGGAGGTAGCTGGAGACACTCCGGTTTTAATTCCGAAGCCTGTAAATTTTATAGAGTCTCCTGTGGTTGTGACGGCCCCTGGATGGGGAAGTGACACTTAAAGATTTGTGCAATGCGATTAGTGCTATTGATGTTAAACTTTCTTCTACTGTAGTTTAATTATGTACTTTTACTCAGGGTGCTGTGGAAAAGATTTCTGAAGTGGATTCTAGGTTGTCTTAAGTTGCAAAATTCGGTGGTCCAAATGGAAGCTGAGGTGCAGTCAGTTTCCACTGCACAAGGGCTTCGATTAAGGATTCATTGATAGTTCATGCTCTTATTGAGACATTGGAAAATGTCTCTTGAGGCCTGTAATTTGCACTTTTAAACTTTCTAGTTACACATTTATTAGCACCAGAAATTCTTCTTACTAATATTTTACTGAGATCTTGAAGTTGTCTCAATTGTGGATATGTTCAATTCTATTATGTACCCTCTAAAGTTCGAGTGGCTTCATTGGATGAAGGGAAGTTTGATTCTCTTTGTCTGGACTGTAAGCCAGAATCTTAATGAATTCTTGGAAGATTCCTCTGATACGATCACAAAGAAAAACACCTTATTGGTTACCTTTGCTACTGTGGCAGTAAAAAATCTTGAAGTTATTTTTAAGTATTAGGATGTTCCCTTTTGTGGTAAAAAAAAATATATATATTTCCTGATGTGACTAGATCACTCAAGCACGTTGGAACAGTTTCTTGCTTTGAGGCAGAGAGTTCTTTTCCCTGGGTGCGACGTTTTATTTACAATTTCCTTGTAAATGTCTTATTACCTTACAGGGACAGTCCTGTGTTTTCCTTGATGTTTTCTTATTTAGAAAAGTTTTTGACTGATAGGCAAGAAGTAGGGTTGGGCTGTGTTGGTTGGAAGTACAGAAATCCTCCTAAATATGGTGCATTTTTGTGCCTAATTGTCTTTATTTCTGTGGGTTATTTTGTGATGGGTGTAAATTCCCCGAGATGTGGGCTTGAACATCTTTTCTGATTTGATGTAATGTGGTCGTTTTTCTTCTTATGTGGATTGTATGATGTTTTTCCTTTTGAAAGCGGAAATGTATAATTTGCTAATTTATATATAAAAAAAGACAATTATGTGTCTACAGGTGTTGTTCATACCTATTTGTATGTACAAATAAATATTACCTAATTTCCACATATTTCAATTGTGATTTGAGGTATTTAAGACTCACTTTAAGCAGTTCTGAAGATAGCTGTAGATTCAGCATGCAAAACTGTATAATTTGGTCACTAGTAGTTTTGAAAAATAAATCTACCCCTAAAATTGGCACGCCCTAGTGGCCCATGGCCTTGCACACCCCCCTCAACCTCATTAAAATCATTGGTGGCCTGTGGGCCTCCATTAAACCTGTCCCTCCCTCTGCAGTACATGTATATAGAATGAGAGATAAGAGCGATGCCCTGCTGCCATTTTTGAAAATGGCAATGTCCAACCCTAATCAAATAAGGAATTTTTGCCCATATTTTGCAAACTGGGCCTGCCCCTACCCGGGAGGTGGTGCATCTTTGGGATGCACTGTGCGGAATCAAGACACCCACCATTTTGAAAAATGACAGAAACTAGGAGCATGCAGGCATTGCTCCTCCCCTCCCCCCATTCTACATACAGGTACAAGGAGGGGGCAATTTAATGGAGACCCACAGGCCACCAATGATTTTAGTGAGATTGGGAGGTTGTGCATCAGGTCCCTGGGTCACCAATGATTTTTAAGAGGTGGGAGGGGATTGGGGCCCAACAGGCCATCAATTGCCTTTACTTCTGTTTGAGGGGTCAGTGTCTGGAGGGGGACAATGCTCCCCTGACATTGTGCCAGGCCATTTGGGGCTATCTCCAGGAACAAGCAGGAATGAGTCCTCACATATGGGTACGTCGGTACCGACGGAGCCTGCGCGGGAACGCTCCCCAGCTTCCCAAAAAGGAAAGCTTTTGGGAGCATCCCACAGCGCCTGCGCGCTGCCTTCCCGCCTTTCCTAACCAACTCTCCTCAGTTCTTCTTTTCCGCGGAGCCAGCAGGTCGTGTTCCTGTCACCGCTGAAGAAGTTCGTTATTTTAATTTATTTCTTTGGTCGCGTGTCTGCCTTCCCCGACGCCGGACCGGTACCGCGGTCTTTTCTTTTCTTTTCTTTCTAAAAAAAAAAATATATATATTTTTCCTCACTTGGTGTATTTTTCTTCTTAAGCCTCCAGGCCCACAAGAAACTTTTCCCTCATGGAAAAAACCAGCCTCCGGGTTCAAAAAATGCACTAAGTGTAGCGGTACAATTTCTGTTACAGATACCCATGAATGGTGTCTTAAATGTTTGGGTCCTGAACACTCCATTCCGGATTGCCAGTCCTGCTCTCTAATGTCTAAACGAGGGTTACAGAACCGAGCAGCCAAGCTCCATGTGCTGTTTCCCACGGATGCACCGGCGGTGGCATTGACATCTTCCAGGTCTTCCTCTCCTGATGGATCTCAGGTAACCAAACATAATCCTAGCAGGTCCTCGAAGGGCAAATCTTCCTCTAAGCATTGAGATGCCTCCGGGCTTGCCCTCGAGGATCCTGCCCCAGCCAAACAACCCCGGCGGGAAGCTCCGGCTTCCAAAGTTCCTCCTATGGGGTTACAGGTTGACATCGATGGCACGGCCTCGACCGATCACCAGTTAGACTGCTCTGGGGTACCGGCACTTTCTCCCGGTACCGACATCCAGGCAGTCGTGGCGTCCATGGATCACACTGTTCAATCCATGCAGCAGGCTATAATGGCTTTTATTAAAGCTGCGACGCCGACGGTACCGCAACGAGTCCCGTTGTCGGTACCGGCGCCGGTACCGGTACCAGCACCGATACCGGTACCGGTACCAGCACCGATACCGGTACCGACTGCATCGACATCGGCCAGGATACCGACTGCGGCTCCTTGTCCAGGGCTATTTCTCGGTACCGATCCGGTACCGGGGACGCCCGATGTCAGTACCGATCGATACGCGTATCGATCGTTGGAAGCGGACAGACGATACTTCGATTCCTCTGATGATTCTGATTCATCAGATAAGTCTCCTGAAGTATCCATTACCCTTCCTGAGGAGCCTACTTCTCCAAAAAGGAGAATGTCTCCTCCAGAGGATTTGTCCTTTCAAGACTTCATAATAGAAGTGGCTAAAGGACTCTCTATTTCAGTAACCTCTGAAACAGAGCCTAGAGCAAAAAAATTAGATATTTTAGGATACTTTAAGGCTCCCAGAGAGGCAGTCACCTTGCCAATTCATGAAATTCTTCATGAACATATGATTGACTTATGGGAGACTCCTCTCACCCTTTCTCCTCATTCTCGCAGATTGGACACTATGTACCGTGTCCCTCCTTATCCTGGATTTCAAAAAACTCAGCTTCCTCACCACTCCATTGTGGTGCAGTCAGCTATGAAAAGGATAAAGAGTACCAAAAGACACTCTTCTGCTCCTCCAGGAAGAGAATGCAGGACCTTGGATGCTTTTGGTAGGAAAATCTTCCAAGCCAGCATGCTTATTGCCAGAATCAACTCATATAGCCTTTATATGGGTATGTTTCTAAAGGAAGTTGCACAAAAGCTGCACAACTTTCTCCCTTTTATTCCAGAGGATAGAAGGGATGAGTTCCTCCTTTGGCTTAAGCATACTCAAGACATTTCAAAGTTTTCCAACAGGGCAGCCTTTGACTCCTTTGAAGGTGCCAGCAGAGCCTCAGGCATTGCCATAGCTGCTCGCAGAATTGCTTGGCTCCAGGCTTCTGATCTAGAACCCTGGGTTCAGGATGGCTTAGGAAATCTGCCCTGTACGGGTGAAAATCTCTTTGGCAAAGAGTGGCAAATAAAAGCCACTCAAATGGATGCAGAGAATTCTGCTCTGGATAGACTTTCAAAGTCAACCTCCATTCCAGCCAAGAAAAAACCTTTCAAAAAGCCTTTTTACAAAAGGAGCAGATTTCCTTCCACTTCTGGCCAACAATCTTCTACAGGTCGCTTTGCTACTAAGCGTCAGCAACCTAAACAGGCCAGGCCTAAACCTGCAGGGGCTGCTACAACCCAGCAGTCCCAACCCCCTCAGGGTTTTTGACTTGATACTAGAGAACTTAACCTTTCTGGCTCTACAACAGCCAGAACCTCTCACCATTCCAGGAAGGTTAGCTCATTTTGCTCCCAAATGGTTCCCTACTGTTATGGCCTTTGAGTGAGGTGTGCTGGCTGGGTCTGGTTTCACCCTTTCCAGATCGTATGTATTAGAATGTAACCCATGTTGTAACTTATTTTGTATAGTTATTCTATGTATGTTCTGTAACACTTTCCCTGTGTCATGTATTTCCTTTTATTACCGCTTTGATTTTAAGAAAGGTGGTATATGTTGCATTCACCTCTGTTTAACCTTGTATTGTTTTGTTCTGTTACCGCTTTGATTGAAGGAAAAAGCGGGATATAAATCTGTTTAAATAAATAAATAAATAAATCACATCAGAGCAGTGGACCCTCTCCATCATAAGAGAGGGCTACAAACTTCATTTCTCAGACCTTCCTCCCTACACCATGGTGAGACACTTCAATTCTCCCACATCTCTCCTCGACCTTCTGGATCAGGAGGTGACTACCCTTCTGGCCCAGAAGGCCATAGAAGAAGTTCCTCTTCTTCAACAGGGGTCAGGGTTTTACTCCCCCTATTTTCTCATTCCAAAGAAAACAGGGGGATACAGACCCATTCTAGATCTCAGAGAATTGAACAAATTCCTATGCAAGGAGAAGTTCAAGATGCTTTCTCTAGATACTCTCCTTCCATACCTGCAGAGTCAGGATTGGCTTTGTTCTCTAGATCTCAAGGATGCGTACACTCATGTCCTCATCCATCCATCTCACAGAAAATTCCTACGTTTTCTGTTCCAGGGAAAATATACCAATACAGAGTGCTTCCTTTCGGTCTAGCCTCTGCTCCAAGAGTGTTCACCAAATGCATGGCAATAGTTGCTGCATTTCTACGCACTCTGGGAATATTTGTCTTCCCATACCTGGACGACTGGCTCATCCGAGCTCCAACCCAGTCGGAGGCTCAGATCTCCCTAAACCGCACCAGGCGCATTCTGCAATACCTGGGACTTGTGGTAAACCTCCCAAAGTCCCAGCTCACCCCTACTCAGTCCCTGGAATTCATAGGGGCCTGGTTGGACACCACTTCTGCAAGGGCCTACCTTCCTCAGACCCGTTGTCAACGTCTAGTGCAGTTAGCCTCCCAGATTCAGTCAAAGAGCCACTTAACTGCCAGGGAGATGCTACAGCTGCTAGGCCATATGGCTTCCACAGTACATGTGGTACCCTATGCTCGCCTACACATGAGAGCAGCTCAATGGACTTTGTCCACCCAGTGGACTCAAGCTTCAGGAGCTCTCTCAGACCAAATAGCATCCTCCAAACGTCTCTTTTGGTCTCTCCAATGGTGGATGTCCACTCAAAATCTGTTGCTGGGGTCCCCCTTCCAACCTTTGTTACCCCAAGCAACCCTCACAACAGATGCCTCCCAAACAGGTTGGGGAGCTCATCTACAAGACCTCTCCACCCAAGGCACTTGGTCCCCACAAGAGACCTCTCTTCATATCAACCACTTGGAACTTCGAGCAGTGTTCCTAGCTCTCAAGGTCTTTCATACCCTCCTCAGCTACAAGACGGTCCTCATTCATACGGACAATCAAGTAGCCATGTTTTACATAAACAAGCAAGGAGGAACTGGCTCTCTGTCGCTTTGCAACGAAGCTCTAAGATTATGGGCCTTCGCCAGAGAGCATCAAATCCATCTCCTGGTAGTATACCTCCCAGGAATCCAAAACTCTTGGGCAGACAGACTCAGTCGAGTTCTGCTTCCACACGAATGGTCCCTGCACATGGATCAGGTACTCAGAATCTTCCAAGAATGGGGAACCCCGGACATAGACCTCTTTGCAAGTCCGTGGAATGCCAAACTTCCCCGGTTCTGTTCCAGAATTCCGTGTCAGGGAGTTCAGGCCAAGGATGCCTTCCTCCTTCATTGGGGTCAGGGCTTCCTGTATGCCTTTCCACCCATTCCTTTGATTCCCAAGACTCTGTTCAAGCTCCAGAGGGATCAAGGATCTATGATCCTCATAGTTCCATGCTGGCCACGCCAAGTGTGGTACCCTCTACTTCTGCATCTCTCCCAAGCCCCCTCCCTGGACTTGGGAGCTGCGCCAGACCTTCTGTCCCAGGAGGAAGGGACTTTGTGGCATCCAAACCCCAAGTCCCTTCACCTCAGAGCTTGGTTACTGAAGGCCTAGACCTTCAAGACTTCAATCTTTCTCAGCAAGTGAAGGATATCCTCCATGCTTCCAGAAAACCTTCCACTAGGCGTTCCTATGCTTTTAAGTGGAAAAGATTTTCCATTTGGTGTGCTCAAAAGGGTCTTGACCCTCTGGCACTTCCTGTGAATTCTCTATTGGAATATCTCCTGCATCTCTCCAATGCAGGCCTTAAAACGAATTCAGTAAGGGTCCATTTGAGTGCTATTGTAGCATCCCTTAAGCCTCTCAATGGACAACCTATTTCCTCTCATCCTGTTATTGCAAGATTCATGAGAGGCCTAACTTTAACTAAACCTCCAATTCGACCTCCTCCGGTGGCATGGGACTTAAACTTGGTTCTTGGTCAGCTTATGAAGCCACCTTTTGAACCCTTAGCCACTACCTCCTTGAAATTTCTTTCCTGGAAGGTTATTTTCCTTATTGCAATCACTTCTGCTCGCCGCATCAGTGAACTGCAGGCCTTAGTGGCTAATCCACCTTATACAAGGTTCCATCAGGATAAGGTAGTCCTTAGGAAAAATCCTCACTTTATGCCTAAAGTGGTCTCACCTTTTCATCTTAATCAAGAGGTATATTTACCTGTCTTTTTTCCAGCTCCTCGTGCATCCAGTGCAGAGAGGAACCTTCATACTCTAGATTATAAAGAGCTCTTGCTTTTTACTTACACAGGACACAGCAACATAGAAAGTCTTCCCAGCTTTTTGTTGCTTTTGATCCTTCTCATTTAGGACTTCCAGTCTCTAAAAGAACACTGTCCAATTGGATTCCTCAGTGTATTTCTTTTGCTTACCAGAGTAAGAACCTTTCTCTGGAGGGCCATGTCACAGCTCACAATGTGAGGGCCATGGCCACCTCTATGGCTCATCTTCATTCTGTGTCCATCGACCAGATCTGTCGAGCAGCCACCTGGGCCTCGGTTCATACCTTCACAGCCCATTACTGTTTGGACAAGGACTCCCGCTGGGATGCCTTGTTTGGTCAGGCTGTCCTCAGACACCTGTTCCATTCTTGAACAACTCCTGCCCTCCTTCCCTGAATGGAATCCTGAGATCCATAGGAAGACGAGGAACCCTTCAGGGTCTCATACCCTTGGGGATCTCCCAGGCATCTTAGCTAGGGAGTCCCCATATGTGAGGACTCATTCCTGCTTGTTCCTGGAGATAGCACAGTTACTTACCTGTAACAGGTGATCTCTGGGAACAGCAGGAATTAGTCCTCACAACCCTCCCACCTCCCCTAGGAGTTGTATCTCTCTCTGTCTTTCCTTTCCTCTCTCTCTCTATTGTCTCAGCTTTAAACTCGAACTGAGGAGAGTTGGTTAGGAAAGGCGGGAAGGCAGCGCGCAGGTGCTGTGGGATGCTCCCAAAAGCTTTCCTTTTTGGGAAGTTGGGGAGCGTTCCCGCGCAGGCTCCGTCGGTACCGACGTACCCATATGTGAGGACTAATTCCTGCTGTTCCCAGAGATCACCTGTTACAGGTAAATAACTGTGCTTTTCTTGATGCCTGGGTCATCTGAGGTAAATGTCAGACTTCACATCAGATAATCTTTTTGCTCCCGGTTGTATCTTTATACCTGCCCAAAACTGGTATAAAGATCCAGTGTTGAAAATAATGTAAAAAAAACTGTCCTAAGTTTCAGTCCAGTTTTTCACAACAGGCGCAATTAAATATGCAGCAACTTTGCATGCGATTTGCATGCCCACTGCACTGCAGTTTAGTAAGGTAGTTTTTCCATTGCTTGCTTGCTTGCTTTCTGCATCGGAGAACAAGCATAAGCACGGGAAAAGTGCTAGAAAATAGCTGTGCTAAGGTTTTTGCATCGGCCCCTATAGAACTTCAAATTAGAATAGACTAACCATTTTGTAAACCATTTTGCATACCCACAAAAAGGTGGTATAGTAAATAATTTAAACCATACCATAATCATAACCATAAAGATAAGATGTGATCTTCTGCAGATGATATTCAAGCTTGTACCGCAAATTACTGGAATATTTGTTCCTGCCTACACTGGTCTAATCAATCAGATTAAGTGAACCAACTATGCATTGTATGCCAATAGCTACTGTGTTTTTGTGTTACTATGGAAGAAGAGAAACAGCAAAGACGGAGGGCTGAAAAGGGGGTGAAAGATGAGATGATGGTGGGTTGGAATGAGGTAAAAGGGGATAGGTGCTCGGAGGGTTTAGAGAATAAGGGAGGCAGAACTGAGAAGAGTAAAAGACCGAAAATGAAAAGCTGAGCGGCAGTGCACTCTAGACCTTTGTGACTGTTCTACTCTTCCAAAGCTTTTCAACACTAGGGTGATTGGGTCCAGCATCCAAAGTTCCTTCCTAAGGTGGTGTATGCATTCTATTTTAATCCGTCATCCTTCCAACATTTTTCCTTAGATCACAAACCCAGAGTAATGAGCGTGCCGTACACACTTTGCATTATAGGAGAGCCTTAGCCTTGTACTTGAACTAGATTAAAGCCCTTATAAAATCCACCCAGTTTTTTTTTTCTTTTGATCCCAATAGGTCTGCGACTGCCAGTGCAAAATGTACACCATTCATTTGGCTAGCAGACTGCATCTCCTTTGCTTACAAGCAGGTCTGTGCTTGGCAGGTCATATTAAGGTTCACAGTGTTAGAGCCATGGCTGTGTTGCTAGCCCATTGGATGTGGAGATTTGCAGGGCTGCAACATGGACTTCAAGCCATTCATTTTCATCTCATTATTTGCAAAGGGATTCCCGATATGATGGACTAATTTTGATCAATCTGTCTGCAGAATCTCTTTGATGTTTAGAATCCAACTCATTTGATGTAGAGCCACTTTTTTTTTAAACAAAGATAAAAACTGAAAAAGGCTAACTCACAATTTCCATATTGTCCTGCAGCTAGACCATTCCAGCCAAGTGGACTGTGTTCCCCTACCAGTAGATTGGTGGAGACAAAGAACCAATGAAAAGCCCAGCTTACAATAACATCACTCCCATGCCTCTCTTCGCCTCAGCTACCAGAGGTTTCTTCAGGGGTTTTTTTGTCTCCAGTAGATGATGGATGGATTTTTTGCTCTCTGAAGAAAATCTGAAGATTGAGAGGAAAATATTGATTAAACACTCATGAATGATCACCTTGAGGGTGACTCTCTCACTTGAGCATGATGTGGGGGGCTCCACTAGACTGCGGTCTTTTCAGTAGCCATAGGAGGGAAAATTGATTTAACGCCACCCTCTTATCATGATAAGAATCTGTCGAGCTCCAGAAATTGGAAGGATTTGAAAAGAACTGCAGGAGTGCAGCAGCCTCATGCAACCTCAGCACCCCCCCCCCCTCCATCCTCTATCCCCACGTCTCTCTCTGAGATTGCAAAAGGCTTTCAGAGGGATCTGCCTGCCAGCCATCTTAACGAATTGCTACAAAGCCAGTAAAACACTTTCAGGGGAATAGAGCTGAGACCGCCAAAGATTCTCTGCCTGGGGCTCTCAGGGGGTGAGTACCAAGCTTGACTTGTCATTTCCCATGTTGGGGGCTTCCGATTCCATCTTCCTGGGACGCAATTCAGGGTGACCATTGGTGTGGTGTGTGGGTTTCCCATCATTTTCTGCATGCGTTACTAGCATTTTGTGTGCCTGGCGGTCATGCGGTCTGTATGCATGTAAAAAATACACCACTTATTTGCAAACAATGAACATAACCAAAACTACAGAATGCAAATACACACAACCTTAGAATAATAACTCATTTATAGCTTCAAAATTTTAAACCCATCTAACAGATATAATCAATACCATACTAAAATTATAATTACTAACCTTAGTGTGTATCAACATATACTTTATTATATATAAATATAAAATGTTCCAATATACATATCTCTTTATATTTTAAATGTGTATCTATAGATAATTAATATTAAAATTGCACAATGCTTTTATAAAAAGACATATAGTTATCAATTGGCCAAACCAATCTAACAGTTGAAAGAACTTATACTAACTTAAATAACAATAATGAGCAGAACTGTGAGAATGAATAAACTAAACAATCCCTATAAAAAGTCATATAATCTAAAACATTCTAACCCCTTATACTCATCTCCAGGAACAAGCAGGAATGTAGTCTCACATATGGGTATTGTCAGTACCAACGGAGCCTGCATGGGAACGCTCCCCAGCGTCCAATAGAAAAGCTTTTGGGAGCATCCCACAGCGCCTGCGTGCTGCCTTTCCTGCCTTTCCCAACTGTCCCTCTCCAGCTCTTCTTTTTCCGCGGAGCAGACAGGTTGCACTTCCTGTCACCGCAGAAAATTTCCCCCCTTATTCTTTTTTGTGTTCGCGTCTGCCTTCCCTCAATGCTATACCGGTACTGCCGGTGGTTCTTTTCTTTTTTTCAAAAAAAACAAAACAAAACTGTTTCTGGAATCTTTTCCAGTAAATTTTTTCTCTGGTGCCACGCACCATTTTGGGCACTAGGCCCAACATTTTTCCTCTGAATGGAAAAACCCGCTTCGGGTTTTAAAAAGTGTTCTAAGTGTGGCGGTACCATCTCCGTCACCGACACCCATGAGTGGTGCCTCAAATGTTTAGGTCCTGACCACTCTATTTCAGAGTGTGTTGCTTGTGGGATGATGTCGAAGAGGGGCCGGCAAAACCGAGCTGCTAAACTTAGCACCCTTTTTCCCTCTGATGCAGCCTCCGTGGCATTGACGTCTTCCAGGTCATCATCTTCCTCCTATGGATCTCAGGTAACTAAACATAAATCTAGCCGGTCCTCAAAGGGTAGATCTCCTTCTAAACATCGAGATGCCTCTGGCATTGCCCTTGAGGGATTTTCACCGGCAAAATTGCCCCGGCGGGAGGCTTCGGCTTCCAAAGCACTAACCGGGACTCCAGGATGTTCTCGAGGCTTCAATCTTGGCAGAACTACTGGTGCCATGCTCTGGGGTTCCGCCCGTTTCATCCGGCACCAATGCCCAAGCATCGGCAGCGTCGATAGACCAGAGATTCTTGGCTATTGAACGCAGTCTGGCGACTCTTCTCACGGCCTCGATGCCCCTGAAACCACTTCACTCAACCGGTACCGGCACTGACTGCATCGACATCAGCAAGTATTCTACCGGGACCGAGTCATGCGTCTCCATCCGGCACTGACAAGTCGGTACCGGACCACTCCGATGCCGACTTCGATCGGTACCGTGCCTTGCATGATCACCCGGATTGTAGATAATTCGAATCCTCAGATGAGTCTGAAGACTCTGAAAGCTCTGCCGATACCAGAGTACTTCTTCCTGAGGATTCCTCTTCTCCTCAGCGTAGGATGTCTCCACCAGAGGATATGTTCTTTCAGGATTTTATCCGAGATGTGGCCTGAAGTCTCTCCATCACAGTGGCTCCCGAAAAAGAGCCTAGGGCAAAGGAATTAGAAATCCTACAATACCCTTATGCTCCCAAGGAGGCAGCTACCTTACCTATTCATGAGATCTTGCATGATGTTATGTTAAGGATGTGGGAAACACCTCTAACCACATCTCCTCACTCTCGAAGACTCAACACCATGTATTGAGTTCCTCCTCCTGGGTTTCAGAAGACTCAATTACCACACCATTCCTTGGTGGTGGAATCAGCCATGAGACAGATAAAGAGTGCTAAAAGGCATGCATCTTATCCTCCAGGACGTGAGTGTAGGACTCTTGACGCCTTTGGACGTCGATCCTTCCAGGCTTCCATGCTTTCTGCTAGGATCATTTCCTATATTTTGTATATGGGAATGTTCCTTAAGGAGGTCACAGGAGACTTAGAGCTTATGAGCCCTTTCCTTCCTGATGATAAAAGGCAGGATTATCTTACTCTTGTTAAACATGCTCAGGATGTTTCCAAGTTTGTGAATCGTGCAGCCTTTGACGGCTTTGAATGCATAAGCAGAACCTCTGCTATTGCCATTGGTGCACGTAGAATTGCCTGGCTTCAGGCATCTGACTTGGAAATCTGGGTACAGGACAAACTGGGGAATATACCTTGCACAGGAGAGAATCTCTTTGGCAAGAATTGGCAGGAAAAAGCTAATGAGATAGATGCTGACAATATCACTTTGGATAGATTGTCTAAATCTACAGCTGATCCTGTGAGGAAAAGATCCTCTAAGAAACCATTCTTCAGCAAGAAGACAGTTTTATTCCTTCTATACCCAGCAGGGTCATCGTTTAGGTCAGTCTGCCCAAAAGGGACAGCACCAACAACCTAGGCAACAAAGGAAACCAAAAGCAGCTAAGCCTCAACCGGCTCAGCAGACTCAGCCTCCACAGGGGCTTTGACTCCTCTCTAGAGAACTTTGCCTTCCTGGCCCTGAACGGCCCAGAACCCTCCACCATCCCAGGAAGGTTATGTCATGTTGCCCCCTGATGGGGTCAGATAACAGCAGAAAATTGGACTCTGTCTATTGTAAGAGAGGGGTACAAGCTTCATTTCCTCAGCATGCCCCCCTCCTACAATAGTAAGACAATTCAATTCTCAGACCTCTCTCAACGACCGGTTAGGTCAAGAAGTCACTATGCTCCTTGCTTAAGGGGCAATAGAAGAGGTACCCATTCCCCAATGGGGTACAGGGTTTTACTCCTCCTATTTCCTTATTCCAAAAAAAACAGGAGGACACAGACCCATTCTAGACCTCAGAGAATTGAACAAATTCCTGTTTAGAGAAAAGTTCAGAGTCAGGATTGGCTTTGTTCTCTAGATCTCAAGGATGCGTACACTCATGTTCTCATCCATCCAACTCACTGAAAGTCCTTTGATTCCTTTTTCAAGGGAAGCACTACCAATACAGGGTTCTTCCTTTTGGCCTGGCCTCTGCACCAAGGGTGTTCACAAAATGCATGGCTGTGGTAGCAGCATTTCTCCGCACCCTGGGAATATTCGTCTTCCCTTACTTAGATGACTGGTTCATTTGAGCCCCTTCAGAGCCAGAGGCCAGGATTGGTCTGTCTCGCACAATGTGCATCCTTCAGCATTTGGGACTTGTCATAAACTTCCCAAAGTCCTACCTTGCTCCCACTCAATCCCTAGAGTTTATAGGAGCTCTTCTGGATACCAGACAGACAAGGGCCTTCCTCCCACAGCCCCGCTGCCTTCGCATTGCGCAGCTAGCTTCCCAAGCAGTGCTAAAACCTCTCCTCACTGCTCGGGAAATGCTACAGTTGCTAGGCCACATGGCATCCACCGTGCATGTGGTTCCTTATGCTCGTCTCCATATGAGGGCAGCCCAGTGGACCTTATCCACTCAGTGGACTCAGGCCTCAGGTTGCCTGTCAGACAAAATAGCAAATTCAGATCGCCTTATTTTGTCCCTCCAATGGTGGCGGTCACCCAAAACCCTTCTGGTGGGGTCTCCTTTTCAGCAACCCCCACCCCAAGCCACTCTGACAACAGATGCCGCACAGGTGGGTTGGGGAGCCCACCTGCATGGCCTCTCTACCCAGAGTACCTGGACTCCACAGGAGGCCTATCTCCATATCAACCTCCCGGAGCTCAGAGCAATCTTCTTGCTCTTCGGGTATTTCACACCCAGCTCAGCTACAAGACAGTCCTAGTTCAAACGGACAAACAAGTAACCATGTTCTATGTGAACAAGCAGGGCGTATCAGGATATCTGTCACTGTGCAACGAAGCTTTGCGACTATGGGCCCTCGCCAGAGAGCATCAGATTCATCTCCTTGCGGTGTATCTTCCAGGCATTCAAAACTCTTGGGCAGACAAACTCAGTCAAGTAATGCTTCCACATGAATGGTCTCTCCATGCAGACCAGGTGGCCCAAATTTTTCAAATTTGGGGAACCCCGGACATAGACCTCTTTGCAAGTCCGCTGAATGCCAAACTTCCCCGGTTCTGTTCCGGAATTCCGGCTCGGGGTTGTCAGGCCAGGGATGCTTTCCTCCTTCATTGGGGTCAGGACTTCCTGTATGCCTTTCCACCCATTCCCCTAATTCCCAAAACCCTGTTCAAGCTTCAGAGAGACAGAGGTCATATGATCCTCATAGCTCCACGTTGGCCGTGGCAACCGTGGTACCCTCTGCTCCTACATCTCTCTCAAGTTCTTCCTCTGGAGTTAGGATGTGCTCCAGATCTTCTTTCTCAAGAGGACTGGATGCTGTGGCATCCCAATCCCCAGTCTCTGCATCTCAGGGCCTGGGTGCTGAAAGCCTAGAACTTCATGGTCTTAACCTTTCCCAGCAGGTAAAGGATATCCTTTATGCTTCCAGGAAGCCTTCCACAAGACGCTCTTATGCATTTAAGTGCAAAAGGTTTACCATATGGTGCTCGCAAAGGGTCTTAACTCTCTTGTGATACCTCTGGAATCATTACTGGAGTATCTCCTTCATTTATCAAATGCAGGGCTTAAGACCAATTCAGTGAGAGTCCATTTGAGTGCTATTGCAGCTTCTTTCAAGCCTCTAAATGGACAACCTATTTCCTCTCATCCTCTCATAGCGAGATTTATGAGAGGCCTTCTTTTAACTAAGCCTTCCTTTAAGCCACCACCGGTGGCATGGGACTTAAATCTGGTACTTGGGCAGCTCATGAAACCACCCTATGAACCATTAGCCACTACCTCTTTGAAATTCCTTTCCTGAAAGGTTATCTTTCTTATTGCAATCACATCAGCACGTCGCATCAGTGACTTGCAAGCGTTGGTGGCTGATCCTCCCTATACAAGGTTCCATCATGATAAGGTAGTCCTTAGAACTCATCCATACTTTATGCCAAAGTGTGGTGTCGCTTTTTCATTTAAACCAAGCGGTTTACCTTCCTGTATTCTTTCCAAGGCCTCATGCCTCAAATGCAGAAAGGAATCTTCATACTTTGGACTGTAAAAGAGCTTTGGCCTTTTACTTGCAAAGGACACAGCAACTTAGAAAGTCCTCTCAACTCTTAGTTGCTTTTGATCATAGTCATTTGGGACTTCCAGTCTCCAAAAGGACACTGTCCAGCTGGATTGCACAGTGTATATCTTTTGCCTATGAGAGCAAGAACCTTCCTCTTGAAGGCCATGTCACAGCTCACAATGTGAGAGCCATGGCAGCCTCAATGGCTCATCTTCACTCTGTGTCTATCGACGACATCTGTCGAGCAGCTACTTGGGCTTCGATTCATAACTTCACAGCCCATTACTGCTTAGACAAGGACTCCCGCCGGGATGCCTTGTTTGGTCAGGCTGTTCTTCAACACCTGTTCCACACTTAATCAACTCTTACCCACCATCCCTAGTAGGATGCCAGAGATCCATGGGGGGAAGTGGAGCCCTTTCACAAGGGCACACAACTTTCTGGGGCCATCTCCCTGGCATCTCCAGCTAGGGAGTCCCCATATGTGAAGACTATATTCCTGCTTGTTCCTGGAGATAGCATTGTTACTCACCTGTAACAGGTGATCTCCGGGAACAGCAGGAATTTAGTCTTCACAACCCACCCACCTCCACTAGGAGTTATATCTCTCTCTCTTTCCCTCTCTCTTTTGTCTCAGCTTTAAACTCAACTGTTTAAGTGGAGAGGGACAGTTGGGAAAGGCGGGAAGGCAGCACGCAGGCGCTGTGGGATGCTCCCAAAAGCTTTCCTATTGGATGCTGGGGAGCGTTCCCGTGGAGGCTCTGTCAGTACCTACGATACCCATATGTGAAGACTAAATTCCTGCTGTTCCCGGAGATCACCTGTTACAGGTGAGTAACTATGCTTTCTCAAAGTCAATAAACCAATCATTACACTTCACACTTACAAATTTCAGGTTCAATCACACATACTCTACATAATTGCAACTGTTATGCTTCACATCTCTAACATCGTTCCGATTAACTCTCCTAACTACATCATTAATGACTCCCCCAATAGCGACTAACATTGCACAGCACACCTCCAACTCCGCTCTTAATGACATCCTTAAATTAAGAGAAGATTCCAGTCTAGTCCCGGAATCTCTGGGGTTGTCAACCTTATCCAGCAGCTTTGGAGATTGAGAAACTTCACTCCTGTGATGTCACCGGTATATAAGGGCTGGTACCGCCTCCTCACACCAGTTTATCAGTCTCCAAAGCAGCTAGCGGGGTGGTGAGCCCAGTGCTTTCGGGGCTCACTTGAGGAACAATTAAGGAAAGGTTCTAGTTAAAAAAAAAAAAAAAAAAACCAACAAAAAAAACCCTAATCATGGGGTTTTAGAACTACCAGGAGTGTGGGAAAGCATATGCTATAGACCTGCAGCTGTTGCTATTGCTTTCCGTTTGCCCTGAGATCCTCTGGCCCGTCCCTTCCTTGTTAATTCCTGAGAGGGACAGTCGGGGGCCAGATTGGGCAGTTCTGTACCTTTGGGGCAGAGGATCGGCAGCCGGTTACCGTCCCGGTGCAGCAGGGACAGGAGCTGATTCACTGCAGAGAGCAGCGCGTGCAGATGCTTTGCCTGCCGGTGCTGGGAGCTCTCTGGTGCAGCCGCAGCTGATTTTTCTGAAGGTACCGCGTACCGATAAGAGGATAAGAACTGCGGCAGAAGTGAGAAGAGGTGGCAAAGCACACTCCGGCGGAGGATCGAGAGGTAAGCAGCAGTTCTCGGCGGGAAGCGGCTTCATTTTAGGTAGCAGGCCAAACCGTGTGTGCGGAGAGCGGGAAGATCGCGGTGTTAAAGCTTTGAACTTTGCTGTGCTGTATCTCCGGCTAGGAGCCTCGTTTTTTGGTGCTTTCTTCAGGGTTTAGCAGGGGAGGCGTCTCTGCAGCAGTTGAAGTGTAAAAAAAAAAAAAATTAATTTTGGTGGATTTTGGCTGTGGGCTGGTTTCAGGGACCTATGCCTTCCAAACAGCTCTGTCTCTTGTGTGGGGCCAAGAGGAGCTCCGTGTCTCATGAGGGGGTGTGTAAGGGGTGCGCCCCTGAATTGGAGGCCAGGGACTTAGTTCCTCCTTCTGAAACGGAGCGGCAGGAGGATTTGGGGGAGGTTACTGATTCAGCTGGCCCTTCCCTGCTTGCTCTAGGCCGGGAGTTTGGTACTCCAACACCTGCGTTGCAGACCGCTCAGCAGCTCTTAGTGGGCAATTTAGCGTCGATTTTTTCACCAGATTTCATGGCGCTGCTCCAAAAGACTTTGGCTACCTCTCAGGGGGCCCCTGTAGCGGGTACCTCGGGGGGCGAGCTAGGGCAGAAGAGGCCGGGGTCGCCTTTGTCGGCGGCAGCGTCTGGAAGTGCCAAGGAGGCCAGGTTAGTTACAGAAATTCTAGAGCCGTCCATCGTGTCGGAAGACACGGACATGGACAGGGACATGGAGGATTTAGAAGAAGGTGAGATTAGGGAACAGGAAGATCAGGTGCGAGTAGTACGAGTGTTTCGTAGAGAGGAACTCCCGGCGCTCATTGCTGAGTCCCTCAGAGCTCTTAATATGCCTGACGTGGGGCCGGTGGAGGATGCGACCCTGGAGGATCCGCTACTGCAGGCCTTTCGCAAGACTCAGGTGGTTTTCCCTGTGCATAGGGTGTTTAAGGAAATGATCCAGAAGGAATGGGATTTGCAGGAGGCTACCCTCAAAGGCTCTAGGGTTATGGCAAGGCTGTATCCTCTGTTGGATCAAGACCGAGAGTTGTTTAAGGCGCCGAGGGTTGATGCGGCCGTGTTGGCGATGACCAAGAACACTACCATCCCGGTGGAGGGTGCTGTGGCACTTAAAGATGCACAGGACCGCAAGTTAGAGACGTTACTAAAGCAGATTTTTGAAGCGAATGCTCTGTCCTTGCAGTCATCTATTTGTGGAGCCTGGGTAGCGAGGGCCTGCTTGCAGTGGGCGCAGCGGGTGCAGAGCGAACACTCGGAGGCAGTGTCCGAGGAGGCATCCCGGTTGGAATCCGGGGCGGCGTATCTCGCTGACATCCATTATGATTTGATCCGGGGTTTAGTGAAAAGTATGGCTTCGGCCGTGGCAGGATGTAGGTGTCTTTGGCTGCGTAATTGGGCAGCGGATGGTTCCTCCAAGACGAGGTTGAGTAGACTTCCCTTCCGGGGGAAGCTACTTTTTGGAGAGGATTTGGAAAAGTTGGTGAAGGATCTAGGTGAGTCTAAGGGCGGCAGGTTACCAGAGGATAAACAGAAGCAGAGCCGTGCCGTCCCTGGAGCTAGGGGACAGCAGCGGGAATTTCGCAGATTCAATTCCCCGCGGGGTGGTCAATCTCAGAGGGGGCGCTTTCCTGGTAGATGCCAGGGGTTTCGGGGGTTTCGCTGAGCAAACAGAGGTTTTGCGGCTGCATCCTCGTCCTCTACCTTCAAAAAGTCACAATGAAGTCAGGCGGGCCCAGGCAGAGGTGGTTCCCGTGGGAGGTCAACTGTGGGATTTTTACCCTGCCTGGGTCCGACTCACGTCCGATCAGTGGGTGCTGGAGGTGATTCGGGAAGGCTATGCGCTGGAGCTGCAGGGGCCGGTGTCCGAATCTTTCGTTCGCTCCCCATGCAAGGCTCCAGCGAAGCGCAAGGCAGTGCAGGAAACGGTACAAAGGCTGCTCGAGCTCAAGGCAATTGTTCCGGTCCCTGCCGAA
Organism: Ichthyophis bannanicus; assembly: GCA_033557465.1. Lineage (NCBI taxonomy): Eukaryota > Metazoa > Chordata > Amphibia > Gymnophiona > Ichthyophiidae > Ichthyophis > Ichthyophis bannanicus. The sequence goes on from CM066033.1 coordinate 207,162,164, forward strand.
CAGTTAGGGTGCGGTCGATACTCCATTTATTTCGTGGTTCCGAAGAAAGAAGGGACTTGGAGGCCCATCCTAGATTTAAAAAGGGTGAATCGCTGTCTGCGCGTGTCTCATTTTCGGATGGAGACCCTCAGGTCAGTCATAGTGGCGGTAAATAAAGGTGAGTTTCTGACGTCCCTGGACCTATCGGAGGCGTATCTTCATATTCCGATACGAGGGGAGCATCAGAAATTTCTAAGGTTTGCAGTGCCGATGGGGCATTTCCAGTTTCAGGCGCTCCCATTTGGTCTGGCTACGGCGCCACGAACGTTCACCAAGGTGAAGGTGGTAGTGGTGGCGGCATTCCGAAAAGACGGCATCTTGGTTCACCCATATCTGGACGATTGGTTGATCAGAGCGAAGTCCAGGGAGGAAAGTGTTTCGGCGACTGCCAAGGTAATCGCTCTGTTGCAGAGTCTGGGTTGGGTAGTCAACGTAGCAAAGAGCAAGTTGGAACCGTCTCAGACCCTGGAGTATCTCGGAGCGCGTTTCGATACAAGCGTGGGTCGAGTGTTTCTGCCTCAGCAGCGGGCGCTGGGTCTCAGGCAGTTAGTGCATCGTTTTCTCAGCCAGGAGTGTCCCACAGCCTGGGAGTACCTGCAGGTGTTAGGGACTATGGCGGCAAACCTAGAGGTGGTTCCGTGGGCGCGGGCCCACATGAGGCCGTTACAACGGGCTGTGTTGCGGAGGTGGTCGCATCAAGAGGGTGCACTGTCCCACAGGTTGTCTTGTCCGACACAGACGCGACTAGCTCTCCGTTGGTGGCTGAGGCCCGATAGTCTGGCGACAGGGATGACATTGGAGGCGCCGACGTGGATCTCTCTAACAACAGGTGCCAATCTGTACTGCTGGGGAGCCCATTGTCAAGGTCATCTGGTACACGGTCAGTGGTCCGACGAAGAGAAGTCGTGGTCGATCAACAGATTGGAGTTGAGGGCCGTGGCACTGGCTCTCCAAGAGTTGCGCCCCTTTCTTCAGGGAAAGGCCATTCGGGTGTTCTCGGACAACGCGACGGCAGTGGCCTACATAAATCGACAAGGTGGCACCAGCAGTGTAGCGCTGGAGGCCGAGGCGGAGGATTTGTTCGAGTGGGCCGAGAGGAATCTGGTGGCCTTGTCGGCAGCGCATGTCGCAGGGGTCGACAATGTAGAGGCCGATTTTCTGAGTCGCGTAAAGGTGGACCCAGGGGAGTGGGTCTTGCACCCAGACATCTTTGCAATGTTGGGGCACGCCGGTGATGGATCTGATGGCGACGTTTCGGTTTGCAAGAGTCGATCGGTTCTTCAGCCGACAGAAGGAGAGGATGTCGGAAGGGTTGGACGCTCTCATTCAGGCATGGCCAGAGGAGCAACTCCTATATGTTTTCCCGCCGTGGGTGTTGATCGGACGGGTTCTACAGCGCATAGAACAACACAAGGGGCAAGTGCTGCTAATTGCTCCGGATTGGCCGAGAAGGCCGTGGTACGCGGACCTAGTCAGGCTCTTGGTGGGCAGGCCCTGGAAGCTTCCCATTCGCAAGGATCTTCTAACCCAGGGACTGCTATGCATGCCACAGGTGGATCGATTCTCGCTTACAGCCTGGCTCTTGAGCGGGCGCGGTTGAGGGCCAGAGGTTACTCGGCGGCAGTGATAGCTACTTTGCTGGAAGCGAGGCGCAGATCTACTTCCTTGACGTACATTAGAGTGTGGCGCGTTTTTGAGGCTTGGTGTGCGGAGAGGGACTGCGTTCCTGGCTGCGCACCGCAAAGCCATCACAGACAAGATGAGACAACACCATACAGACACCCTGAGACGGTCATTAAACAAACCACATGACCTCTTTAACCTAGTCAAAACTCTTGCTAAAGAACCAACCCCTGAGCACCATGGCGATATCCACCCACAGGACTTTGCGGTATACATGCAATCCAAATTGTGCAAGACCGACAAAATTGCAATACCTGACCCCCCCGACGATCAAGAGTACCCAGCATCGCTAACATCCTTCTCCACACCATCAAAGAAACTTATCGAAGATACCATCTTAGCTCTAAACACCACCACTGCACACACAGATCCTTGTCCGGCATTCTGGATAAAAGATCTGCGATGTGACCTCTCTCCAATTATAGCCAACATCATAAACAGATCCTTTAACACTGGTTCATTCCCCTCTACTCTCAAGCAGACCTCTGTCAGACCTCTTTTAAAAAACACCAAGCTAGATTCACAAAAAGTAGAGTCTTACAGGCCCATATCTAGTATACCTATGCTGGCAAAAATCATTGAAAAAGTAGTGCATAGGCAATTACAGGATCATATTGACTCTACTGCCCCACTAGATCCATCCCAACATGGATTCAGAGAGTCACACGGAGTGGAAACACTACTCACAACCCTTTTCAACAATATAATTTCCGGCGTTGACAACATTCGACATGGATGTGCACTCATTTTTTTAGATATAGCAGCAGCGTTCGACTCAGTATGTCATGAGATTCTTCTCTGCCGGCTAAGAGAGAAAGGTATCAGCGTAACTGCGCTCGAATGGTGCAGATCATACCTGTCAGAAAGATGGCAGCATGTTCGAGCAGATGGGGCTACATCGGAACCATTTCAACAAACGCAAGGAGTGCCTCAAGGATCCTCCCTATCATCCTTAATGTTTAATATATATATCCAACCCATCTGCAACATCATTAGAACCTTCAATGTCAGTTGTATGATATATGCCGACGACGTGTTATTATACATGCCGATATCATTGGATAAAATAGACCTCGCCCCTCTGACTAACTGCTTCAACGCCATATCGGAGTGGCTCCTCTCACAAAATCTGCAAATTCAACACAGGAAGACTGAGGTTCTTTTCATCTCGAGGAATCCAAACTTCATACCACCCACCTGTGTGAAGGTAAATGATGCTGAACTACAAGTGAAACCCGCGATACGTTACCTTGGAGTGACGCTGGATCAAAATCTCGACATGAAGAAATACATCGCCAATACCGTAAGAGCGATCTACTTCAAGATCAGATCTCTCAGACACCTACGCCCGCTACTCGATCCAGATGATTTCCGCACCATTTACCAAGCCCTGATCATTCCCCATTTCGATTATGCAAACTCCATACTACAGGGGCTCCCCCAATCCACCTTGAGCCCCCTGCAACTTGCAGCGCGGGTACTATTTGGGGCGTCCAGGAGAGACCATGTTACTCCCCTCTTGAAACAGCTACACTGGCTCCCCATCCAAGCCAGGATCAGTTTTAAGATCTTGCTGATAACCTTCAAAGCTGGCAAGGGGCTCTCCTCCTCCTCACTATCTGAACTCATCCAACCACTTGCACCTAACAGACCAAGAAGAACCGCAGAGTCCAACATGCTAACGATCCCAAAAGTAATGACAAGTTGCACCAAAACAACAGCTAACAGAGCTTTCCGACTCTGCGCCCCAAGACTATGGAATACCTTACCGGCACATATCAGGGCAATCCCCAACTTGAGTCAGTTCAGGAAGGCCCTTAAGCATTTCCTCTTCATCACGTACCTCACTGACAACACCGACCCTCAGTCCCACTTGAATAGCGAGCACCTCAGCAATAGTAGTAGTCAACTATGCAGGCCCTCGCATCAGGCGCCCCCAGCTATGTAAACATCAAACAAGATCCTTTTCTCGTTACACTTATTATGTATATAGTTTACCCGGTTATCCAAGTTCCATATCCTGTTAATTGTAATGACCAGACATATGCAATTTGTCGGATGTTTTTGTTCTTTGTAAACCGCGCTGATGTCAAATAGTGCGGTATATAAGAAATGTTAATAAATAAATAATAAATAAATAAGAGCGTCGATTCCGCAGATTTTGTCATTCTTGCAGGATGGATTTCAAAAGGGCCTAGCGGTAGCTTCTATCAAAGTACAATTGGCGGCCTTGTCCTGTTATCGGGGGAAGATGAACGGTGGCTCGTTGGGGGGTCATGCGGATATTAAGCGGTTTTTGAAGGCTGTGACTCTTCTGTGACCTCCGCGTAAGCCCATGGTCCCGGCTTGGGATCTGCCTTTGGTATTGGAGGCGTTAGGTAAAGCTACTTTTGAGCCTTTAGCGGAGGCTTCGTTGAAGGATCTTACGTTGAAGGTTGTGTTTTTGGTGGCTATCGCCTCGGCTAGACGAGTCTCGGAGTTGCAAGCGCTGTCGTGCAGGGAGCCCTTTCTGTCTTTCTACGAGTCTAAAGGGGTGTTACGACCCGTCCCGTCGTTCTTGCCTAAGGTGGTGTCCACTTTTCATGTGAATCAAGTGCTGTCATTGCCGGTGTTTCGCAACAAGGGTAGGAATCAGGCGGCAGCACGGCTTCATCGTTTGGATATTCGCCAGGCATTGAAGAAGTATGTGGCTAGAACAACGGCTTTTTGTAAATCGGATAGGCTTTTTGTGTTGTTCGCAGGGGCCAGAAAAGGAGAGGCGGCTTCTAAAGGTTTGATTGCTCGGTGGGTGAAGGAGACCATTGCGTCGGCATATATGTTGAGGGGTCGCATGGTGCCGGAAGGTCTGCGGGCTCATTCCACTAGAGCGCAGGCGACGTCTTGGGCGGAATGTCGTTTAGTGCCAGCGGTGGAGATTTGTAGGGCAGCGACTTGGTCGTCCCTGCATACCTTTGTAAGACATTACCGTCTGGACGTGCAGGCGGACAGGGACACCTGTTTTGGATCGGCGGTGCTTCAGGCCGGTCTCGCAGGGCCCTCCCATTCATAAGTATTACTGCTCTGGAACATCCCCAGAGATTCCGGGAGTAGACTGGAGGGACGATCAAGAAGATTAAATTAGACTTACCTACTAATTGTAGTTCCTGGAGTAACTCCAGTCTAGTCCCGTGTCCCACCCGGTATCCTGGAGGAGCGGTGGCCTGAAGCAGGACCTCTGTTACTGGTAAGCAACATTTTTAGGGGTCCTGTTTTTTGCTGCGGCAGATTCGCCTAGAAGGGGGTGGTAATCGGTTTGCCAGGTTTTCGGAGTGATGGACAGGGGATCTCAAGGCAGGCAGGTCTTGTACCTTGTGGGGTCAACAGGCAGTTACAGTGCAGGGAAGCAGTTCGTTGATTCTGCAATTTCATTACTTACTTGTTGCTCCGGTGAGTTCTGCTTTGTCAAAAGGTAAACTGGTGTGAGGAGGCGGTACCAGCCCTTATATACCGGTGACATCACAGGAGTGAAGTTTCTCAGTCTCCAAAGCTGCTGGATAAGGTTGACAACCCCAGAGATTCCGGGACTAGACTGGAGTTACTCCAGGAACTATGATTAGCAGGTAAGTCTAATTTAATCTAACTCCCCAATATTGAGTAACTCCAAATGACTCCTTGATGTCTCCCCCAATAACAACTAACGTTGTGCTATACGCCTCCAACTCCGTTCTTAATAATGCTTTTAAGTCAATATTCAGTAACTCCAACTGTTGAATAAGGCAAACATAATGAATAGGGTAGAAATGTTTCCTCCCAATGAGTACTTCCACACTCTGGAGACCGCTGATATCTGCCAAATAATCCAATCAGTAATTCAACTGAATGTCGCGAAATCTCCACTGTTGTTCAAGCAGTTTGTTCATTGATAAATTTCAGGAGCATCACTCTTCCATTTCTTGTTATCAACAAAATTAATTATTATTATTTAACATTTATTAAGCGCTACAACATATGCAGCGCTGTACAGACAAATAAATGTGACGGTCCCTGCTCATCAGAGCTTACAATCTAATCAAGACTACAAAAATACCTATAGGATAACAAACTTTACATCAAATCAGGGGTTACAGTACATACATACAGGCAAGTTGCGGATGATTAATCAGTAGCCCAGAGCAACGGCGTCCTTTGTGTGAGCCTCACCATCGTGCTGCGCCAAAGGGTCCTCTTGCGAGGCGCGGGCGCACCCCCGAGGCGGCGGTTTCATCTGTTGCACAGGGCTACTGATTGGTGGCCTGAGGAGGTGAGGAGGAGCTCCAGCTCACTCAACTCCGGTGGTGGTAGGCTCAGTCCCAATGCAACCCCAACTGCAAATCAAAACAGGAAAACATAATACTCTTCTCCAAACAATACACTCATTTACAAAAAAAACAACCACCACTAACACAAATACTTATACACATTCAAACTCCATTATATATCACCTAAATAAAGTTCAAACCGCTACATTTCTGCCCACACTTCATAGTATGCCAAAACCTCCGTGTATTTAACAGTTTTGCCGATAACCGGCTTTCTCAAGGATTTCATTCCATTTACACAAAAAAAAACAAATAAAATACGATACAACATCACAAGTCAAAAAACTACATACACACTAGAAGAAAAACCGAAACCAAAAAGAAGAAACACTGACCTTTAATGAGCCACTAAATCACTAGCAACATATCGTCCTCATTGACATGACGGGTCCACTAAAAAACGCCAGCGCATGTGCAGTTTTATTCCTACACCACCCAATCACGATTCAATAAAACCAATGCCATTCAGTTTGAGAATTTAACCCTCGCGGTTCCACAGTCTGCCAATTCATTGGTGTTAGAGATGTGAAGCATAACAGTTGCGATTATGTAGAGTATGTGTGATTGAATCCGGATTTGTAAGTGTGAAGTGTAATGATTGGTTTATTGACTTTGAGAAGAGTATAATAAGGGGTTAGAATGTTTTAGATTATATGAATTTTTATAGGGATTGTATAGTTTATTCATTCTCACAGTTCTGCTCGTTGTTATTTAAGCTAGTATAAGTTCTTTCAACTGTTAGATTGGTTTGGCCAATTGATAACTATATGTATTTTTATAAAAGCATTGTGCAATTTAATATTAATTATCTATAGATACACATTTAAAATATAAAAAGATATGTATATTGGAACATTTTATATTTATACATAATAAAGTATATGTTGATACACACTAAGGTTAGTAATTATAATTTTAGTATCGTATTGATTATATCTGTTGGGTTTAAAATGTTGAAGCAATAAATGAGGTATTATTCTAAGGTTGTTTGTATTTGCATTGTGTATTTTTGGTCTGTATGCATGATCCATCCAAGTGACTCCAACGAGCGTTCCTACCCTAGTGCCTGTAACACGTGCTGCAGTTAATGTGCACTGCAGTAAAGGCATGAATACTGTGTGCCTTTGTGCCTCCATGGCTTTAGTGCACACTGTTGTGATACTTGCCTCTGTCTTCTTCCAGGAAATGTTGTTTGGTCTGTAGCAAGCGAGGTGCCTCTTATCTGGATTCTGATTCTGCTGTTCTTACTTTGCAGCTTCTGAATCATCCCTGGAAAGCCTTCTCCCCCTCTGTCAGCCAGGTAGTGCAGTTAGCCTGGCCTTGCCTGCCTCAGGGCAGGAGATGACGGATGACACTATGGGTAAGGATATCCAGCCGGCCGGAGGATCCAACGACCATGCTGTGAGCTGCTCCTCATCCTCTAGGGGTTCTGTGGCAGCTTTGCCCCCTGGTGCTGGGGGGTCATTTCCAAGTGGAGCTTCCAGACTCCAGATTGTTCTCCCCAGAATTATTTTTTTGCAGCAGGCCTGGTCGTTCTGATGTGGAACTTCGGACCCTGCGGCTTCTGGATGCCCCCAGGTACAGCTCATGAGGGACAGGCTGAGATGGAAGTCCTGTTCAATTGCCATTGGCTATGCATCCACGTGAGGGGCAACCCCTGGAGATGGGGAACAGCTGAGAGCTATCCAAGATTTTGACTATGATTTGGATTCAGATAGTCCGGTTCTGGGCTCTGATGTGGACGAAGAAGTACTCTTCAGAAGATTGTGAAGAGGCCAGAGTGATCCGTCTATTCCAGAAAGAGGAGCTGTTGGCGTTGATTGCCATGGTCTCCTTCTCGAACTTGACGGATGCTTCCAGCACAGAGCGGAAGCCAAAAGTGCATCCTCTCCTTCAAGGGGTGCGTAAATCCACTACTGTCTTCCTGTCCCCAGATGTGATCAATGATATGATCCGGTCAGAGTGGGGCTCTTCCGATGCCCCGCCTAAAGGGTGTGTAAGAAGAACTATGCTCTCCAGGTGAAGGAGTGCATTAAGTGGTTTGGTATTCCCAAGGTAGGTGCGCAGGTCACAGCGGTTACCAGAAAGACCACTATTCCCATGGAAGGCGGATCGGCCTTAAAGCATTTTCTGGACCATAAGATGGATTTGTTGTTGAAGAGCCAATTCACCATGGTGGCTGCTATTCTGCAGCTGGCGTTATGTACCAAAGCCTTGTTTTAGTGGATTCAGTCTTTTCCACTGGATGATACAATCCCTCTTTTGGAATCTGCTACTGCCTTCCTTTATGATGCCATGTATGACCTGGTATGTTTGGCAGCCAGAGTTGGTGTCCTGATTATAGTGTTAGATTTGGCTCTGGCGCTGGGCAGCAGACTCATCTTCCAAAGCCTGGTTGGCCAAACTGGTCATACATCTCTTTGGATTCGATTTGGAGAAGCTGGAGAAGATGGAAGACAGGTCCAGGGAACCTGTGAAGCAGGCTGGTATCCCTTTCTCAGCCTCCTCCTGTCCACCGAGGGCATGCTGGCTGGATTCCTGGGAGTCTCAGGACTTTCATCATTACAGACCTCGAAAAGCTTTCTTCCCCTCTGCTTCCAGGCTTTGGGCTCGTTCTCAGTCCTTTCATGGAGCATGTTGACCCAGGGAGGGGCAGATTTTGCTGATGCTGTAGAGAAAGAAACGGCATGTCTTAGCTATGAGCTGGATATGTGTGAAGAAGGAGAGAGAGGAGTCAAATATAAACCCCAGATTGAGGGCTGAGGAAACAGGAAGGATTATAGAGTTGTTGACAGAGACTGAGAAAGGAGGGAGAGGAGGGGAGGCATTGGGGGGAAACATAAGGAGTTCAGTTTTGGCCATGTTCAATTTCAAGCAGCGGTGAGACATCCAGGCAGCAGTGTCAGAAAGGCTGGCAGAAATCTTGGTCTGGATTGCTGGAGAGATTTCAGGCGTAGAGAGATAGATTTGGGAGTCATCAGCATAGAGGTGGTACTGGAAGCCATGGGAAGAAATAAGCGCACCAAGGGATTGGGTATAGAGAGAGAAGAGGAGCGGACCCAGGACGGATCCCTGGGGTACACCAACTGGAAGTGGGGTAGAAGAGGAGGAGGAGCCTCCAGAGCATACACTGAAAGAGCGATGGAAGAGGTATGAGGAGAACCAGGATAGTATTGGGCCCTTAAAACCAAGCGAGGAGAGGGTAACGAGGAGAAGGTTGTGGTCAACAGTGTCAAAAGCAACAGAGAGGTCAAGAAGGATGAGGACAGAGTAGAGGCCATTAGATTTAGCCAGGAATAAGTCACTGGAGACTTTGGTAAGAGCCGTTTCAGTAGAGTGTAAGGGACGGAAGCCGGACTGTAGAGGATCTAGGAGGACATGAGAGGAGAGGAAGTCGAGGCAGCAGCGGTGGACTTGCACGTTCAAGTAATTTAGATATGAAGGGAAGGAGGGAAATGGGATGATAGTTGGATGGACAGGTGTGATTGAGTGAGGGTTTCTTGAGGAGAGGTGTGACCACAGCATGTTTGAAGTCATTGGGGACAGTTGCAGTGGAGAGCAAAAGGTTGAGAATATGAGAGATGGAAGGGACTATGGTAGGGAAGATGGCGCTTAGGAGATGTGTGGGGATAGGATCAGAGGAATAGGTGGTGGGTTTGGAGGAATAAAGGAGGAGTGTGGTTTCCTCATCAGAGATCCTCAGGGAAGGAAGAGAGGGTAGCGGAAGTAGCAGGGATGGGGGAGGAGAAATGGGGAGGAGAGGAGGTAGATGAAGAAGTGGGGAACTGGAGGGTGATTTTGTGGATTTTGTCATGGAAGTAGTCGGCCAGGGTTTGGGCAGTAAGGGACCTGGGGTGGGGGCACCTTGAGGAGAGAACTGAGGGTAGTAAAGAGACGGCGAGGATCCGAGGCAAGAGGTTAGATGAATGTAGTATTCTTGTTTGGCAAGAGCTATGGCTGACTGGAAGGAGCGAAGCATGAATTTGAAGTGTAGAAGGTCTTCCGGGGAGCGGGATTTGAGCCAGGCACTTTCAGGAGAATGGGTACAGCTGCGTAGATAGCGGGTGGATGAGAGCCAGGGCTGGAGAGCAGAACGTCTCACAGGATGTGGGGTGGGTGGGGCGAGAGCATCCAGAGCCGAGGAGAGCAGCATTATAGGAGGTTACTGCCTTGTCGACGGACTTGAAAGACATAGTGGAGGAAAGAGATGGAGAAATGGTGGAGGAGAGAGTCAAGGGATTAATAGTATGAAGGTTTCTAAATAGGTTGGAGGAGACAGGACACGGTTGAGGCAGCGGGAGCTGAAGATTAAAGCTTAGCAGGTGATGGTCAGTTAAGGGAAGAGTTGAGTTACGGAAGTTTGATGGAGAGGAATTAGAGAAGAGTATCAGGTCAAGGCAGTGGCCATGCTGGTGGGTGGGAGCAGTGGAACAAATAAATAAATAAAGTTGGAGGTCAAGTGAGGAGGTAAGGGCGAGGAGCTTTAAAGCATGGGGATCGGAGGGATTATTGACGTGAATGTTAAAATCCCCATGAATAAGAGTGGGAGAAGAGGAATCCAAAAAGATGGATAGCCAGGAATCGAAGTCGATAAGGAAGGTAGAAGCAGACTTGATAGGAGGGCGATAAATAACAGCTACTCAGAGAGGAAGTGGTGTGAAGAGGCGAATGGAGTGGACTTCAAAGGAGAGGAAGAAGTGGGACTGAGGCAGCAGGAAGGATTGGAATTGGCAAGCAGGAGAAAGTAGAAGCCCAACACCACCGCCGCAGCCAGTGGAACGAGGCATATGGGAGAACTGATAGCCCCCGTGACAGAGAGCAGCAGTGGATGCGGTTTCTGGGAGGAGCCAAGTCTCAGGGCAAGAAGATGTAGAGCGTTAGAGATACAGAGATCATGAGTAAAGCAAGTTTATTAGAGACCGATTGTGCGTTCCACAAGGCACATGAGAAGGGGAGAGTGGAAGGGGAAAGGAGAGGGATATGGATGAGATTAGACAAGTTACGTGAGGATGTCTTTCCAGAGTAAGTCAGAGATCTGGGGGGGCTGTTGCGTGAGAATCTTTTATCAGAGTAGGACAGAGATCTTGAGGGGCCAGGGATGGGTTTGATATCACTGGGTAAGTGTGTGGCACATGTGAGAGGGAGAGTGGAAGGGGAAAGGAGAAGGATATGGATGAGATTAGACAAAGTACGTGAGGAACTCTTCTTAGAGTGAGAGAGAAATCGAGGGGGGCCAGGGTTGGGGTTGATGTTAACTGATGAGAGAAGGCGAAGGAGTAGCAGAGAGCGGGGTAAAGAGGAGATAGTACGGCGGAAGCGAGGGTGGGGTTGCCTTAGAGAGAGAGGGGATAGTTGAATGAGAGGGAGAGTGTGATGAAACTCAAGAGCTGATGGTAGGTTAGAAGACAGAATGGAGGGAGGAGTGAGGAAGGTAAAGGGGGAATGGGGGGGAGGAAGGAGGGTGCTGGTAGGAGGGGAGGAAGTTGGGGAGTATGAAGAAAAGGAGGACAATGTGATGTGGGGCCATAGGGAGGCATGGTGGGGCTATGCAGCCTATGTTATCTTACAAGCAGTGAGGTGGCAATGGATTTTACACACTAAGCAATATATGATTTTACACACTAAGCAATATATGTTAAATTACAAGCAGGATATGTTAAAATACAGGCAATGAAGTTATAGGGTCAACACGCTATGCCAAATATGTTAAATTACAGACAATGAGGTAGCAGTGGAGTCTATAGGCAGTGCAGCAAAGTTAATTGCAGGTAATGAGGTAGCAATACTGAGCAGCAAGGTTGATTGCAATAATGAGCAGCAGGGTTAAATGCAGGCAATGAGGTAGCAATAATGAGGAAGCGGTGGGGAAGCAATGGAGGCAAAGGCTGTGAGTAGCAGTGGGATAGCAACGGAATGGGATGGTGGGTGCTTACTTCGTGTGGGAGCTGGTTGGGCCTCGGGAGCCGAGTTGGGAGGAGGGTTTATTCCGCTCCACTCCTCGACGACGTAGTGGTATCCAGGCAATCAGCTGGTGTTGGGGTGGTCAAATCGCTGCAAGGTCACTGTGCTTTAAGTTTGGTGGTGATGAGCAATTGCAGATCGCTCCAGGAATAGCAGTCCTTTTTTGAAGTCGACGGCTCCATTGTCTTTGAGCGTGGGGTTCTTTGGTGTTTTGGGTTCTTTGGTGTTTAGGGGAGCGGTGTAAGTGGCCTCGGGCTGTTTCCTTTAGAGGTCCCCGCCTAAGGCACAGGCCCATCAGGCGCGGCCGTGCCAGGAGGCGCAGCATTTTAAATGTTCCCTCGTTGGGCCCTGATTGGCCTTGTGATGGAGAGCAGGAGAGGCTCCCTCGTTCCTGCTCTATGTTGGCGACGCCGATCGGGCTTGCAGGCTGGAGCTGGCAGCAAGGTTGGGGCGCCAGGAGGCGCAGCGTTTTAAATGTTCCCTCGTTGGGCCCTGATTGGCCTTGTGATGGAGAACAGGAGGGGCTCCCTCGCTCCTGCTCTCTGTTGCGATGCCGATCGGGCTTGCAGGCTGGAGCCGGCAGCGAGGTCAGGGTACTGGGAGGCGCAGCATTTTAAATGTCCCCTCATTGGGCCCTGGTTGGTCTTGTGATGGCAGCGAGGTCGGGGCGCCGGGAGGTGCAGCGTTTTAAATGTTCCCTCGTTGGGCCCTGGTTGGCCTTGTGATGGAGAACAGGAGGGGCTCCCTCGCTCCTGCTCTCTGTTATGACGCCGATCAGGCTTGCAGGCTGGAGCCGGCAGCGAGGTCGGGGCGCCTGTATTTTGATGGCGTAAACAATTGATCTACATTTACCTGTTCCACGCCATTCATTATTTTATAGACCTCTATCATATTTCCCCTCAGCTGTCTCTTTTCCAGGTTGAAGAGCCCTAAACATTTTAGCCTCTCTTCATAGGGAGAAGAACAAAGTCAAATACCTTTAGCTTAACAATCGGCCAGAACCTTACCTTTCAGGAACAGATAAGAAAAACAACAAATCCAATTTACACCAAAATAAGAACCCTGAGAAACCTCCACCCATTACTAAACCCAGACTCTTTCCAAACTGTTTGCCAAGCCCTAACTACCCCGACCCTCAATTATTGCAACCTCATGTATCATGGTCTCCCAAAACATAGTAGCCACCCCCCTCCCAATAGCCCAGAATACAATAGCATGTGTAATAACCAACACATTCTGACGAGTCCACATCACCCCTGTCCTCCAGTATCTCCACTGGCTCCCCATGCTGGCCAGAATAAATTTTAAAAACCATCACACTAGTACACAAAGTAATACACAATGAATCCGCCCTCTGTCTACTCTCCCTTCTCTCTCTCGTAGACCAAACACTGCAATCATCCTAAACATACCATCACAGGAGAAAAAGAGTAAACAATCCACTTGCAACCGAGCCTTCTCCCTCTATGCCCCTTCCATATGGAACTCCCTCTCACCTGACTTACGAGGATGCTTGGACCATTCTGAATTCCGCAAAAGGCTTAAAACCTTCCTCTTTCAAGAATACTTTGCCTTGCCCCACTAAACCACACCTATCCTAATCTAACTTAAACCAATTACCCCACCATGACTCTCCCCCTCTCCATATGTTCAGCTTCCACTTCCTTTCCAACCTCTTTCTTGTCCACCCACCTTCTCTCTGTAAATATGTAAAAAGTTAATTATTGAATTTACTGTTATGATCAAGATCTCCAGGAACAAGCAGGAATGTAGTCTTCACATATGGGTGACGTTGGTACCGACGGAGCCCGCATGGGAACGCGCCCCAGCATCCAATAGGAAAGCTTTTAGGAGCATCCCACTGCGCCTGCGTAGCTGCTTTCCCGCCTTTGCAGCTCTCCCTCCTCAGTTCTTCGTTTTCCATGGAGCCAACAAGAAGCAATTCCTGTCACCGCAGAAAAATTGTCCTTTTTTATTTTTTTGTGGTAGCGTCTGCCTTCCCGTCGACGCTGGTACCGACCCCTGTTGGTGCTTTCTTTCTTTTTATCTAAACAAAACAAAACAAAACCAGTGCTGTGCAGGAACGAATCTTTTCTTCCTTCAGGCACATCGACACCATCTTAGGCTTACACCTCTCCTTTTGTCTTTGACAAAATGGAACAACGATCCAGTGCTTTTAAGAAATGTTCAAATGTGGCAGTACCATTTTGGCCACAGACACCCATGACTGGTGTCTAAAATGCTTAGGACCGGATCATCAACCGTCAGAATGTACTCTCTATAGGAAGATGACAGAGAGGCCTGCAGAACCGAGCTACAAAGCTGGGCACCCTCTTTGCCTCCAATGCAGTCTTTTTAGCATCGATGTCATTGAGAGCTTCATCTTCCTCCCAGGGATCTCAGATATCGAAACCTAGGTCTTCTTCAAAGACTGGCTGGCCCCTCAAGGGTAGATCTCCTTCTAAGCATCAAGATGCCTTGGGCATTGCCCTGAATGGGGATATACCAGCCAAACAACCCCAGCGGGAGGATCTTGCTTCCAAAGCTTTAGTGGGGTCTCTTGATGCTCCTGAGACCTCCACCTCCGGAGAGCTCCTGGTGCCATGCTCGGAGATTGTGGCCCGCAATTGTGGTACGAATACCCAAGCATCGGCAAGCTTCATGGATCAACGTATCCTGACCATCGAGTGGAGCTTAGCGGCCTTACTGGTGGCCTCCAGACCGGTAAAACCTTTAGAGTCGATCCCTCAGGCATCGATACCGGCTCCGATATCGACACAGCCTGCGTCAACGTTTTTGCTCCTTACCACGCTACCATCCATGCCGGCCCTTAAATCCATTTCCAGTACTGAGGTTCCAGCACCGCAACCTCCGGCTACTGTTTTTGATCAGTACCGAGTACGCGCAGAGTGGGAGCACCCTGCCTGTCGATACTTTGAGTCTTTGGCCTCCGATTCATTGGATGATGAATCTGCTGATACCTGGGACATGAGATCTATCCTGGAAAACCCATCTCCGTCTCTACAATGTCGCATGTCCCTTCCGGAGGGCATGTCTTTTCAAGACTTTATTTAAGACGTTGTCCATAATGGTGACATCAGAGAAAGAACCTAGGGCTGAAGACATTCTTCAGTACCCTACAGCTCCGAAGGAAGCTGCTACTCTCCCTATTCATCGCATACTTCACACACCAATTTTTAAAAAGGGTTCCAGGGGTGATCCGGGAAACTACAGACCGGTGAACTGACGTCAGTACCGAGAAAAATGGTAGAAACCATCATAAAGAACAAAATTGCTGAACATGTAGATAGTCATGGCCTAATGGGAGACAGCCAACATGGCTTTAGACAAGGAAGATCTTGTCTTACTAATCTGTTATGGTTTTTTGAAGGTGTGAATAAACAGGTGGACAAAGGTGAGTCAGTTGATATAGTGTATCTGGACTTTCAGAAAGCCTTTGACAAGGTCCCTCATCAGAGACGTTTGGCAAAACTAAAGAGTCATGGGATAGGAGGCAGTGTACTATTGTGGATCAGGAACTGGTTAAAAGATAGAAAGCAGAGGGTAGGGCTAAATGGCCAATTTTCCCAATGGAGAAAGGTGAATAGTGGTGTACCCCAGGGATCTGTGCTGGGTCCGCTGCTTTTTGACATAGTGGAAGAAAGATATGAAGAAATGGTGGAAAAGAGAGCCAAGGGATCAATAGCAGGAAGGTTTCTAAATAGGTTGGAGGAGACAGGATGAGGCTGAGGCAGCGGGTGATGAAGATTAAAGCTTAAAAGGTGATGGTCAGATAAGCAAACAACTGAGCTGCAGAGGTTCGAGGGTAAGCAACTAGAGAAAAATATCAGGTCAAGGCAATGGCCATGCTGGTGAGTGGGGGCAGTGGAACAAAGTTGGAGGTCAAACGAGGAGGTAAGGGAGAGGAGTTTTAAAGCATGCGGATCAGAGGGGTTATCAACATGAATGTTAAAATCCCCAAGAATAAGAGTGGGGTAGGAGGAGTCCAGAAAGCCACGAGTTAAAGTCAGTGAGAAAGGTAGAAGCAGACTTGTCAGTAGGTTGTTAAATAACAGCTACCCGGAGAAGAAGTGGAGTGAAGAGGCGGATGGAGTGGACTTCAAAAGAGAGAAAGGAGTGAGACTGAGGCAGCAGGAGGGGTTGGAATTGGCAAGAGGGAGAGAGTAGAAACCGAATACCACTACCTCCACGGTCAGTGGGACAAGGCGTGTGGGAAAACGGATAGCCCCCATTGCAGAGGGCAGCAGTAGATGCGGTATCTGGGAGGAGCCAGGTCTCCATTAGAGCAAGAAGATGTAGAGTATTAGAGATAAACAGATCATGAGTAAAAGCAAGTTTCTAAGAGACAGAGTGTGCGTTCCATCCACAATGTTCTCAGTGTTCAAGGACCATCTTCGATTCCTCACAGTTCTAGTCCAGACGGACAATCAAGTAGCCATGGTCTACTTGAACATGCAGGGAGGAACAGGCTTTTGGATTCTATGCAACAAGGCCCTGCATCTGTGGTCTTTTGCCATACAGCACCACATTCACCTTCTTGCGGTGTATCTTCCAGGCAAACACAATGTCTTGGTGGACAAACTGAGTCGAGTGGTCTCTCCATGCAGACAAGGTCTCTCATGTTTTTCAGATCTGGGGAACCCCAGAGATAGACCTGTTTGCGAGTCCTTAGAATGCCAAGCTTCCTCGCTTCTGTTCCATGACTCCTGTACCGGACAGCCAGCAGGTGGATGCTTTTCACCTCTACTGGGGTTAGGGCTTCCTTTATTTATTTAACCAGTTTTATATACCACTTTATCCTTTAATCAAAATGGTCGATAACAAGGGTCTGCATTGAACGAGTGGGGTGGGGTAACATGATGTACATAAAGACTTTGGACAATTAGTACTTATTCTCCTCTATGCTGTCGGGGGCTTGGTGTTCTAGGTTAGGTATGAATAGTGTTCTGCGAACAGGAGTGGTTTAGTGCCTTGCGGAAGTCCTTAATGTCACTTAGGGCTCTTAGTTTGTCTGGGAGGGAGTTCCAAAGGGCTGGTACCGAGAAATACAGAGCTCTGTTGGATGTGGTTTGCTTTGTTTTCTGGTATCCGGAGGTCGTGCGGAGTTTGTTGATGCCGTTGACTCTTCTAGGCCTGCTGTTGGTTTCTTTGATCAGTGTGCTATGTAGAACATTTGCTGATTGTTGATGTATGATTTTGAAGATATTTAGCGTTGTCTTGAATCTTGCTCTTGCTGTTATGGGTAGTCAGTGGAGCTGCTGTAGCACAGGTGTGATGTGTTTGTGCCTTGCTGTGCCCGTGATGATGCGTGCTGCAGTGTTTTGCACCATCTGAAGTGGGTGGGTTGCGTGCTTGGGGAGTCCTTGATACGAGTTTCCGTAATCCAGTATGGGAGTGATTACTGCCTGCCACATGGTCTGGAAATTGTCTTGATTTGAGGATTGGTCGAAGTCTCCTGATAATTTTTAAACGGTGGTATGTTTGTTTATTTAAAACTTTATATACCGCCCTTACAAAGGTACCTAGGTGGTTTACAATCAAGATAAAATTCCAGAACTTAAAAATGATGCTGCAGAAAAGGAAAAAGAACGCCAATAAAACCTCTAAAAGAAAAGAAAGAATAGAGACAGTGGATAGAGAGAAAATGAGTGGAACAATAGGTCGCAGTTACAATGGGAAGAGACCACCAATGGGAAGGGGGGGATAAAAGGGTGCTGAGGAAAGGTTATTTTACTTTATTACTTGGGAGAGAAAGAGGGGGTGGAGGTCGAAAGCTGCGCAGAAAAGATGTGTTTTCAGTTGTGATTTAAAGGATTTAAGAGAGGTTTCTAGTCGAAGGGTGGAGGGGAGCGAGTTCCAGAGTCTTGGGCCAAAGAAGCTGAGGACCAAGTGGATTCTAGGTGAGCCTGGGATGGGAAGGGGAGGAACATGCGGTTGATGTGGATGGATCGGAGGGAACGGTGATGCCCTTTGCTGCGGTTTTCTTTATATGCATTTGTAAGTTCAAGTTCTTGTCCAGGATGATGCCTAGGTATTTCACCTCGTCCCTTGTAGGGATTGTTTTGTTTAGGATGTTGATTATTTGAGGTGGGCTGAAGGTGGGATTCCTGGAGATGAACATTGCCTCCGTTTTATCAAAGTTAATTTTCAGGTTGTTGTTAGACAGCCAGTTTTTCATGTTCTCAAGGCATTGGGTCATGTGGATCAAGTCAGGTGCCTGTGTGTCTATTGGGGCGTAGACCATGATGTCCGCATATAGGTGGTACTGTAGTCCGTGTTGTTGAATGATGTTACAGATGGGTTGGATGTATATATTGAATAGGATGGCAGACAGTACTGGACCTTGGGGTACCCCCTGTGTGATGGTAAATTGAGTTGATTTCTTTTGGTTGCATTTGACTTGCTGTGTTCTGTTGTTTAGGTATGAGGTGAAACATTTTATGGTATTTTGTGTAGTCCGATCTCCCGCAGTCGGTTTAGCAATATGGAGTGGGATACGGTATCAAAGGCTGCTGAGATGTCTATGAAGACTAGTATGAATCCGTTCTTCAGGTTGTTCATTCCTTTCAGGAGTTTGTCAAAGAGAGATGTAAGCAGGGTCTCTATGTTGTGCTGGGGCTTGAATCCATGTTGATGTGGGTCTAATGGGGCGTGTTGGTCTATGTGCTCCTGCAGTTGTCTTTGTACTGTTTTTTCGATGATTTTCGCTATAAGTGGGAGGCTGGAGATGGGGCGGTAGGATTTTGGGTCGGAGGTATCCGTTCTTGAGGATGGATCGGATCATTACATGCTTGAGCGCTTGTGGCATGTGCCCTTTTTGGAGGGATTGCTTCACCATCTTGTGAATTTAGCTTATCTTTGGTGTTCTTAATCCATTCTACTGGGCAAGGGTCAGAAGGTGAAGTTGTTGTATTCAGGGTGCTTATGATGTCCTCAATTTGTTGTGTTGTTGACAAACTAAAGTCATCCCAGGTTTCATGTGCTTCTGCCCGGAATGGGGGGCATGGCACAGTGAGGTGAGTTTGGATGTCGTTCTTGCTCATTATATAGTTCGCGTATTTTTGGGGGTCTGGTTGTTGGTTGCATTGTTGAGGGCTGTCACTGGTGAGGTTTTTTACAATGCTGAAAAGTTCCTTTGGTTTATTTGATGCCCTCATAATGAGGTTGGTGTGGTGGTGTTGCTTGTGCTTGTTGATCAGGTTATTGTATGCTTGTTGTTCAGCTCTGAATTGGTGTAGTGCATCTATGGACTTGTTTCGTCTCCATCTTCTTTCTAGCCTTCTGAGTGACCGTTTTGCTTCTCTGATTGAACTGGAATACCATGGTGCAATGGTCCTTCTGCGTGCATGTGTTTTCTCCTTGCTTGGAGATGATGCGCCTTTGTTTATAGTGTGGTTCCAGTTGTTTATGGTTTCATCCCAGCTGTCATACTCTTGTAGAATATGTGGCATAATTTCCTCTAGGAAATTATGCCTTCCCACCCATTCCCCTCATTCCCAAGACTCTCTTCAAACTCCAGGGAGACAAGGGCTACATGATACTTGTAGCCCCACACTGGCCACAACAACTGTGGTATCCTCTCATCAAACGTCTGTCTCAGGCTCAACCCGTTGATCTAGGGTCCGCTCCAGATCTCCTCTCTCAGGAGGAGGGGATGCTGCTCCATCCCAATCTGCAGTCCCTTCATCTTACACATGGCTGCTGAAGGCATAGTCTTCCAGGACATTAACCCCTCAACAGGTAAAAGATATCCTTTTAGCTTCTAGGAAGCCTTCAATCTGACGCTCCTACTCCTTCAAGTGGTGTAGATTCTCTCTCTGGTGTTCACAGAGGGCACTTAACCCTTCTCAACTCCGGTGGATGCATTACTTGCATATCTTCTCCACCTGTCTTCGTCTGGACTCAAAGCCAATTCGGTAAGAATACACCTAAGTGCAATTGCCCTTAGATGGTCAGCCCATCTCTTCTCAGCCACTTGTAGCACACTTCATGAGGGATCTTCTATTAACCAAACCTCCCATTAAGCCTCCTCCAGTGGCATGGGATCTTAATGTTGTTTTAGGACAGCTCCTCAAGCTCCCCTTTGAACCTCTAGCCACTATCTCTCTGAAGTTTCTCATGTGGAAGGTCGCCTTCCTTGTTGCCCTCACTTCAGCAAGACGCTTTAGTGAGCTCCAGGCTTTGATGGCTGACCCTCCTTATACACGATTCCACCATAAGGTAGTCCTTAGGACTCATCCTCACTTTATGCCAAAGGTGGTCTCGCCCTTCCATTTAAACCAGTCAGTTTACCTCCCTTGTCTTTTTCCCTAGACCTCATTTCTCTAGGGCAGAAGCAACCCTTCACATTCTGGATTGCAAACGTGCTTTGGCTTTTTATCTCCAGAGAACTCGAGAGCAGAAAAGCTTCCCAGCTTTTCATCACCTTTGACTTAAGTCACCTGGGATTGCCAGTATCCAAGTGAACTCTCTCCAGATGGAGAGCAGATTGCATCTCCTTTGCTTACGAAAGTGCAGGACTCTCTCTCGAGGGTCATGTCACTGCACATAATGTTCCGGCCATGGCAACCTCTATGGCAAATCTACGCTCTGTAGCAATTGATGAGATATGCAAACCAGCAACTTGGTCTTCTGACCACATCTTTGCTGCTCACTATTGCCTAGACAAGGACTCCTTCCGGGATGCCTTGTTTAGCCAAGCTGTTCTCCAGCATCTCTTACAGACTTAGATCAGCTCCTACCCTCTGTCACAGGTTTCGATACCAGACATCCTTGGAGGACATATGACCTACCTAGTTATGCCTGTGCTCCACAGCTCACTCTGAGGTCATCTCTCTGGCATCTCCGAGTTAGAGAGTCTCATATGTGAAGACTACATTCCTGCTTGTTCCTGGAGATAGTGTACTTACTCACCTGTAATAGGTGATCTCCGGGAACAACAGGAATTTAGTCTTCACAACCCACTCTCCTCCCCTAGGAGCGTTCCCATGCGGGCTCCTTCGGTACTGACGTTACCCATATGTGAAGACTAAATTCCTGCTGTTCCCAGAGATCACCTGTTACAGGTGAGTAACTACGCTTTATTGTTCTCTGTAAAACAGCTGTGTAAACACTGTTACATTATGTTCTATGTAAACCATCTTGAATCGTAGAAAGACGGTATATAAAAATCATTAAATAAATTAATAGGGTATCTTCCATCCCCTTTACCATTTTGGTGGCTCTTTTCAGTAGCTTTTCTAATAACGCTATATCCTTTTTAAGATACAGGGACCAGAATTGCAAGGTGCGGTCACACCATGGAATGATACAGAGGCATTATAATATCCTTTGTTTTATTTTCCATTCCTTTCCTTATGATACCTAGCATTCTATTTGCTCTCTTGGCCACTACTGCACACTGGGCAGAGGGTTTCAATATGTTATCCACGATGACACCTAAATCTTTTTCCTGGGTGGTGGTTCCTAATGTGGAACCTTGCATCGTGTAATCATAATTTGGGTTGTTCTTTCCTAGGTGCATAACTTTGCACTTGTCCACGTAAAATTTCATCTGCCATTTGGATGATCAGTCTTCCAATTTATCAAGGTCCTCTTGCAATTTTCCAGAATCCTCATGGGTTTTATCAACTATGAATAGTTTTGTCATCTTCAATTTTGATTACCTCACTCGTTCTTCCCTTTTCCAGGTCATTTACGAATATGTTAAAAAGCAGCAGACTCAGCACAGATCCATGGGGTACTCCACTATTCACCTTTCTCCATTGGGAAAATTGGCCATTTAGCCCTACCCTCTGCTTTCTGTCTTTTAACCAGTTCCTGATCCACGATAGTACACTGCCTCATATCCCATGACTTTTTAATTTTGCATATGATTTTAATGATAGTTCATAGATTACTAATAGTAGGTCTGCAATCTCATATTTCAGTTCTTTCAACACCCTTGGATGTATATCATCCGGCCCAGGTGATTTGCTACTCTTCAGTTTATCAAATGGTTGTAATATATGTTCCCGTTGTATCGATATTTCTTTCAATTCTTCTGCGGCATCACCTTTAAATACCATTTCAGTCATGGGTAACATCCCTACATCTTTCTCAGTAAAGACCGAAGCAAAGAATTCATTGTCTCTCTACTATGGCCTTGTCTCCTCTTAGTGCCCCTTTTACCCCTCTATCATCTAATGGTCCAACTGACTCCGTCAGAGGTTTTTTGCTACAAATGTACTTGAAAAAGTCTTTATTAAGTGTCTTTGCTTCATTAGCAAGCTTCTTCTCAAATTCTCTCTTTGCCTGCTTTATCAGTGCCTTGCATCTAACTTGCCAGTGCTTGTGTTGTTTCCAGTTTTCGTCATTTGGCTCTTTTCTTCATTTCCTGAAAGATGCTTTTTTGGCAACAGCCTCTCTGACCTCACGTTTAAACCTTGCTGGCAGTTTTTTGGACTTCCTTCCACTTTTCTCAAAGCATGGAATACAGCTGGTCTGGGCTTCCTAGATAGTATTTTTAAAAGAACACTCATGGTTGATGCAAATATTTAACCTTTGCAATTGCTCCCCTTAGTTTTTTCTTAATTATTTTCCTAATTTTATCATAGTCTTCCTTTTGAAAGTTAAAAGGTAGTACTGTGGATTTCCTTACCATCCCTCCTCCATTTATTAAATCAAACGCGATCATGCTATGATCACTATTGCCAAATGGCCCTAACACCTTTATCTCTTGCACCAGATCTTGTTTTCCACTGAGGACTGGGTCTAAAGTGACTTCCCTTCTGGTCAGTTCATGAACCAACTGCTCCAAGAAGCAGTCATTTATTTAATCTAGAAACGTTATCCCTCTAGCATGTCCTGCCGTGACGCTGACCCAGTGAATACCGTGGTAATTTAAATCACTCATTATTATTACTGTGCTGTAACCTTTGTTAACTTCCCTGATTTCTTTGAACATTTCATCATCCATTTGTTCCTTCTGGCCAGGCGGTCGATAGTATACCCCCACTGCCATCACCTTCCTCTTCCCCTTTTTATATGGAATTTCAATCCATAGAGATTATACAATGAATTTTGTTTCTTGCAAAACTTTAATCCTTTGTGACTCAATGTCCTCTCTAACATAGAGTGCATCCCCTCCACCAATTTGATTACAATATAGTTTGTACCCAGGTATCACAATGTCCCGCTGGTTGTCCTCCTTCCACCATGTTTCTGAGTTGCCAATCATATCTAGCCTCACATTTAGTGCTATGTATTCTAACTCTCCCATCTTATTTTTTAGACTTCTAGTATTTGCATACAAGCATTTTAGAAGCTGTATTTTATTCATATTAATCTGGCTGTCGATAGGCAGAGGTAATTTGGAATCTTTAAACTTTGCTCTGTACTTAAGGGCATTTCGGCTACTTTTGTCTTTATTGGAACCTCTCTGCTGATATGCCCTAACTTCAGTCTTTCGCTAGTATCCTTCAAGGAAGAATACATTGTTCCGAACCATGCACTCTTGGGCGACTGTCGGCTTTCCCCTATTATCTAGTTTAAAAGCTGCTCTATCTCCTTTTTAAAAGTTAATGCCAGCAGCCTGGTTTCATCCTGCTTAAGGTGGAGCCTATCCCTTGGAAGAGCACCTCATTTTCCCAGAATGTTCCCTAGTTTCTAACAAATCCAAAACCCTCTTCCTTGCACCATCGTCTCATCCACGCATTGAGACTCCAGTGCGCTGCCTGCCTTTTGGGTCCTGTGTGTAGAACGGGAAGCATTTTGGGGAATGTTACCCTGGAAGTTCTGGATTTCAGCTTCCTACCTAAAAGCCTAAATTTAGTCTCCAAAGCCTCCCTACCACTCTTTCCTATGTCATTGGTACCGACATGTCTGAGGACAGCAGACGCCTCCCCTGCACTATCTAAGACCTTGTATAGGTGGTGCTTGAGGTCCGCTACCTTTGCACCAGGCAGGCATGTTACCAGGCAGTCCTCACATCCACCAGCCACCCAGCTATCTACATGCCTAATGACTGCGTATACCAGGCAGGAGACGTTAAATGAGCGGATCAGGGCGCAGATGGGTTGCATGTATATGTTGAACATCAGTGCTGATAGCGAGGATCCCTGAGGCACACCTTGCTTTTGTAGGAATGGTTACGAGCTTGTAGTGCCAGTTCTCACGTGCTGCCATCTGTTGGACAGGTAGGATTTGCACCAGCTTAGAGCTGTGTCCTGTATTCCCTTTTCCTCGAGACGTCCCAGGAGTATCTCGTGGCTTACAGAGTCAAAAGCCGCTGCGATATCCATGAAGATAACGGCAAATCCTTGTCGAATGTTGTCAATTACCGAGATTATGGTATTGAAGAGGGTGGTGAGGAGGGCTTCTACGCCGTGTGCCTCCCTGAATCCGTGCTGAGAAGGGTCCAAAGGGGCATCAGTCTCAATGTGTTGTTGAATTTGTCATTGGACTACCTTTTCAATTATCTTGGCAAGAAGTGGGATGCTTGAAATTGATCTAAAGGACTCAACCTTTAGAGGGTCCAGTTTGTTTTTCAGCAGCGGTCTGATGGAGGTATGCTTCAACCTTTGTGGGAAGGCTCCCGTTGAGAATGACTGCTCCATGATTTTATTCAGGAACTGGCTGAGATCGCAGTGTAGTTCTCTTATCCAGAATGCTGGACAGGGGTCATTTGGTGCAGTAGTGGTGTTAATGGAGGCGATGGTGTCCTCAATCTCTCTCTTTGATATGGTGGTGAATTTGGTCGGTGGCGTTGGATTGGTCGGTTTGTGTAGCAGTGTATGGCTTGTGGGACTTGAGGTCTTGTCAGTCTGGAGCATTTTTGATTGGAGATAATCTGCAAAAGCCTGCGGCTGCGGCATGTATGGTTGGTCTGGGGCTGGTACCCTTGTCAATGTCTTCACTATATTGAAGAGGTCATGTGGCTCCAAATGGCCCCCACACCCTTATCTCTTGCACCAGATCTAGTGTTCCACTAAGGACTAGGTCCAATATGGCTTCCCCTCTGGTTGGGCATGTTAGTAACAATTAAAATGTATGAATATAACAATAAAAATTAACAATAAAAACACAATAACTATTTAATATGACTTATAAATAAGTAAAACCACATATACAAAAAAGTGTATAAAAAGTATGTAGAGAAGACGCAGGGCAAAATTGAAGTATCAAACAATGTAAAAATCAATGTACAGACATAGAAACAACATGTTACTCACATTCAAGCACTGTGGGTACAAGGACCCTGAATGTAAATCCTCTTATGTTGTAGTCAACACCATGAGCTGGCAACAATTGGCTCTTGCAAGATAAAACTGTTGTATGTCTAACAAAACTAGAGTATAACATAAAAATAAAAATCTATAGCAAAACTAACATATTGCATAATAAAATAGAGCCAAAACTTACTATCTTGAAACTCTCTAAAAATAATTAATGTCCCTAAAAACAGCAAGAAAAGAGGATGTGCCTGTGTAGTTGATAACAAGGAGACTTATAAAGTCACAAAACTATGTTAATATGAATATGCTGAATTGTATAGCTAATGCTAACCATTGTGTGACTAATCAGGAGAAGAGGATTATAAATATATCAGTGTGTCTAAAAGGAACTGACTGTCCTAATACGATACTAGAATGAAGATAAATAATCTGCACAGTAGACCATCACTTAAAACTAATGATTAAAATCCATCATTTTAAAAAAACATATGTCAAGGCAGATTGTCTTAAAAACTTGCACAGAAAGCGTATGGAAGATTATCAAGAAACCGAACAATACTAATAGTGAACTGTCACCGCGGACAGAAACCGCGGACAAAAAGACCTTTACAAAACAAAGAGAAACTGATGCTTGTGTGCCCGATGGGTATACTACAGAAACCGCGGTGACTGTTAGTTCTGGCGGTTTTTTCAGCACAACTTGTGCTTACGTTCCATGTACTATGTAATGTTTTTTAAAACGCAATTGAAATTATGTCTTAACGTGCCGACTATTTACTATTCTCAATATTATATAAATATATGTGTTGTAGTATACCCATCGGGCACACAAGCATCAGTTTCTCTTTGTTTTGTAAAGGTCTTTTTGTCCGTGGTTTCTGTCCACGGTGACAGTTCACTAATAGTATTGTTCGGTTTCTTGATAATCTTCCATACACTTTCTGTGCAAGTTTTTAAGACAATCTGCCTTGACATATGTTTTTTTTAAATGATGGATTTTAATCATTAGTTTTAAGTGATGGTCTACTGTGCAGATTATTTATCTTCATTCTAGTATCGTATTAGGACAGTCAGTTCCTTTTAGACACACTTATATATTTATAATCCTCTTCTCCTGATTAGTCACACAATGGTTGCAAGAGCCAATTGTTGCCAGCTCATGGTGTTGACTACAACATAAGAGGATTTACATTCAGGGTCCTTGTACCCACAGTGCTTGAATGTGAGTAACATGTTGTTTCTATGTCTGTACATTGATTTTTACATTGTTTGATACTTCAATTTTGCCCTGCGTCTTCTCTGCATACTTTTTATACACATTTTTGCATATGTGGTTTTACTTATTTATTAGTCATATTAAATAGTTATTGTGTTTTTATTGTTAATTTATATTGTTACAGTCATACATCTTAATTGTTACTAACATGCTCGTCTAATTTTAATTTGTTTGATTTATTATGTTTTTAATGTGGTTTCTTTTGTATTCAAGTACCCACCCCCCGAAGAAGGCATTCGCCGAAACGCATTGGGGATCAATAAAGCCCCTGTGCTCATCCTTTACTCTTGCTTCTTGTGTATCGCTGGTTGTTTTTTGCAAGAGTTTCTTGCTCTCTCTGTGTTCCCCTCTGGTCGGTTCATGAACCAACTGCTCCAAGAAGCAGTCATTTATTTCATCTAGGAACTTTATATCCCTATCATATCCCGCCATGACACTGACCCAGTCGATACTGGGGTAATTTAAATCACCCATTATTATTACTGTGCTGTAACATTTGTTAGCTTCCTTGATTTCTTTGAGCAATTCATCATCCATTTGTTCCTTCTGGCCAAGCGGTCGATAGTACACCCCCACTGCCATCGCCTTCCCCTTTTTTCATGGAATTTCAATCCATAGAGATTCTACAGCAAATTTTGTTTCCTGCAAAACTTTAATCCTTTCTGACTCAATGCCCTCTCTAACATAGAGCGCAACTCCTACACCAATTTGATCAGCTCTATCATTATGATATAGTTTGTACCCAGGTATCACAGTGTCCCACTGGTTGTCCTCCTTCCACCATGTCTCTGAGATTCCAATCATATCTAGCCTCTCATTTAGTGCTATATATTCTAACTCTCCCATCTTATTTTTTAGACTCTAGCATTTGCATATACCCTCACTTGGTTTGCAGCATGTCGTGCTGTGAGGGCTTGTGTGCGTCAGTGATGCTGAGAGCTAAACTATCGGTAGTTTAACTACTGGCAGGGTCTCGCAAGATGGACAGGTCTCAGCTGAGGGGCCAGACCAAGACAAACCACCCATCTGGGCAGCAGCAGAATGGGATAGTGTTGACGGTGGAGGATCACATTTCTGTGACAACGGCAACAACACCAAACTTAAACTGCACGGAAGAAAGGCCCGGCAATCTACTTCTGTATCTTGCCATGAAAATCCAATGGATAGTTACAACAAAACAAATTGTGCTATAGTGCTGGAAGATGAGACCCCCAGGTCAGAAGGCACTCAACTAGCTACTGGGGAACAGCTGAAGACTTTTCAGAGTAAAGCCAGCATTTATGATGTGGTTGGATCAAAGCCATCGGGACGTCTGACTGCTGATGTAGCTGCACATGAAATGAGAGTCAGAAGCTGTAAAGATGTCTTACACATTGGAACATGGAACGTATGAAGCATGAACCAAGGGAAGTTGGAGGTGGTCAAGAATGAAATGGAACGTGTACAACTTGATCTGTTGAGTGTCAGCGAACTGAAATGGACTGGCATTGGACACTTTGCATCAGAAGATCACATGGTCTACTATGCTGGAAATGAAAGACAAAGAAGAAATGTTGCATTTATAATAAAGAAGAAACTTGCAAGAACTGTAATGAAATACAATGCAGTCAGCGAACGCTTAATCTCTATTTGTCTACGAGGAATGCTTATCAACACAACTATAATTCAAGTATATGCCCCAGCAACAGCTGCAGAATGAAATTGAGGAGTTCTATGAACACGTACAAGCTGAAATAGACAGAACATGCAAACAGGATATCCTGATAGTCATGGGTGACTGGAACGCAAAGGTTGGCAAAAAAGAAGACAAAGTAGTTGGAAAATATGGACTTGGCAACAGAAATGAAGCTGGAGAAAGACTGATAGAATACTGGTAGACCAACGATCTATTCATCTCAAACACCTTCTTCCAGCAACACAAGCGGCGACTGTACACATGGACTTCACCCAATGGATTGTATAAAAATCAAATTGACTACATCTGTGGAAGTCAACGATGGAAAAGCTCCATAACATCAACAAAGACAAAACCTGGAGCTGACTGTGGTGCAGATCATCAACTACTAGTATGCAAACTCAAGCTAAAGTTGAAAAAGAGCAAACCACTCGTGAATTGCAGCAAAATATGACCTTGAGAATATGCCACTGGAATTTAAAGACTGCCTGCAAAATCGATTTGCTGCTTTAGATACAAATGACAGAGCTCCAGAAGAGTTATGGAATGATATCAAGAAGGTTGTGTTGGAAGAAAGTGAGAAGTCTCTACAAAAGGTGAAAAAGGAATAACGGCCAAAATGGATGACGGAAGAAACTCTGAAAATTGCCCAGAAATGCAGAGAAGCTAAAGCCAGAGGAGAAAGAAAGACAATCACAGAACTCAACAGAGATTTCCAACGTGCAGCAAGACAGGACAAGGAAAAGTACTACAATGACGCATGCAAGGAAATAGAAGCAGAAACTATTAGAGGAAGAAGAAGATTGACTTTCCTAAAGCTACAAGAGTTAAAGAAAAAGTTCCAGCCTCGAATTGGAATGTTACAAGATGCTCAAGGTTCTATGTTGAATGATACTGAGAAGATCAAGAAAAGATGTAAGGAATATACAGAGTTTTTATATGATAAAGATCAAGTGGACCAACAGCCGTTTCAACCTGTACCTTATGATCGGGAACCATTAGTGATGAAAGAAGTTGAAGCAGCATTGAAAGCCTTATCAAAGAACAAAGCACCAGGCATTGATAGCATTCCCATAGAAGTATTGCAGCAATCTGAGGCAGCTGTTACCGTACTTACAAGGCTCTGCCAAGAAATATAGAAGACAACATCATGGCCAACTGACTGGAAAAGATTTGTGTTTATATTAATACTAAAGAAAGGTGATCCAACTGACTGTGGAAATTATCGCACAATCGCTCTGATCCCACATGTCAGCAAAATTCTACTGAAGATTATTCAACAGAGATTACAAACATACCTGGAACAAGAACTACCTGAAGTGCAAGCAGGGTTCAGGAAAGGGCGAGGAACGAGAGACATCATTGCAGATGTGAGATGGATCCATGAAAAGACTAAAGAATACCAAAAGGGTATCTATTTGTGCTTTATTGACTATAGCAAAGCTTTTGACTGTGTAAACCATGAGACACTCTGGGCCTACTTAAGAAACATGGGTATACCAGAACACCTGATTGTACTCTTGCACAATCTGTACATTGATCAAGAAGCAACAGTTCGAACAGAACAAGGAGAAACAGAATGGTTTAAAATAAGCAAAGGTGTAAGACAAGGCTGCATACTTTCCCCCTACCTGTTTAATTTATATGCAGAACCAATAATCAGAGAAGCAGGATTGTATGAAGACAACAGAGGTGTGAAGATTGGTGGAAGACTCATCAACAACTTTCGCTATGCTGATGATACCACATTACTGGCTGAAAGTGAAGATGATCTGAAACATTTGCTTCTCACAATCAAAGAACATAGTCTCAAAATGGGCCTGCACCTTAATGTAAAGAAGACAAAGATCATGACAACTGGCATAATCAACAGGTTCATCGTTGAAGGAGAAGAAATTGAAATTGTGAACAACTTTAACCTACTTGGATCAACTATCAATAAAGAAGCAACAAGCAGTCAAGAAATCAGACGACGCATTGCTCTTGGCAGAATGGCTATGAAAGACCTAGATAAGATTCTCAAGAGCAGAGATGTCTCTCTCCATACAAAGATTCAATTTGTTCAAGCCATGGTATTTTCAATAACATCATATAGATGTGAAAGCTGGACAGTGAAAAAGATAGACAGGAAGAATATTGATGCCTTTGAATTATGGTGCTGGCAGTGAATACTGTGTATACCATGGACTGCCCGAAGAACAAACCAGTCTGTACTAGAGGAGATCAAACCTAAGCTTTCTTTAGAAGCTCAGATGACAAGACTTCAACTTTCATACTTTGGACACATCATGCGAAGAGAGAGATCATTAGAGAAAGACATCATGCTTGGCAAGATAGAAGGTCAACGCAAAAGAGGAAGGCCAGCAATGAGATGGATCGATACAATAACAGCAGCTATGGGTACCAGTCTGTCAACAATGAGCCGCCTGACTCAAGACCGAACGAACACAATTTAGGATAGCTATACAGAGGGTCGCCATGAGTCGACTCTGACTCGACGGCACTTAACAACAACAACAATTTGCATACAAGCATTTTAGAGACTGTATTTTATTCATATTAATTTGGCTATTGGTAGGCATGGGTAATTTGGGATCTTTAAGCTCTGTCTGCTCCATACTCGAGGGCATTTGGGCTACTTTACTCTTTTTTTGAACCTCTCTGCTTTTGGTAGTATCCTTCAAGGATACGTTCTTCTGAACCATGTGCTCTTGTGCGACTGTCGACTTTCCCCTATTATGTAGTTTAAAAGCTGCTCTGTCTCCTTTTTAAAGGTTAATGCCAGCAGCCTGGTTCCATCCTGGTTAAGGTGAAGCCCATCCCTTCGGAAGAGCCCCGCCTTTCCCCAGAATGTTCCCCAGTTCCTAACAAATCCAAAACCCTCATCCTTGTACCATTGTCTCATCCACGCATTGAGACTCCAGAGCTCTGCCTGCCTTTTGGGTCCTGCGCGTTGAACAGGAAGCATTTCAGAGAACGCTACCCTGGAAGTTCTGGATTGCAACTTCCTACCTAAAAGCCTAAATTTAGCCTCAGAACCTCCCTACCACATTTTCCTATGTCATTCGTACTGACATGTACCAAGACAGCAGACTTCTCCCCAGCACTATCTAAGATCTTATCTAGGTGGCGCGTGAGGTCTACTACCTTGGTACCAGGCAGGCATGTTACCAGGCGATCTTCAAGTCCACCAGCCACCCAGCTATCTACATGCCTAATGATCGAATCACCAACTATAACGGCTGTCCTAACCCTTCCCTCATGGGTACATGGCCCTGGAGAAACTTCCTCGGTGCGAGAGGGTTTTACATCACCTAGAGGACAGGTCCTAGTTACAGGATCACTTCCTGCCACACCAGGGTGATGCTCTCCTGTCACGTGACCTCTCTTCTCCATGGCAACAAGGATGCTGCCAGACCATATGACCTTTCTAGTCTGTCCTTCCATATCAACCACTACAACAGTCCCTTCTTTTCCTTTGGAGATCCTCTGTGTTTGTCCCATACTTCTTTGAATTCAGATACTGTCCTCCTCTACCACTTTCACTGGTAGACTATTCCACGGATCCACCACTCTTTCCGGAAAAAAAGATTTCCGCATATCACTCCTGAATCTATCCCCTTGCACCCTCATCCCATGTCCCCTCATAGCAGAGCATGCTTTCAATCAAAAGAGGCTCTCCTCCTATGCATTTATGCCACAGAGGTATTTAAGTGTTTCAATATTATATAACCTCTATCCCACCTTTCCTCTAAAGTATACATATTAAGATCCTTAAGTCTGTCCTCATATGCTTTATAACGGAGACCATTAACCATTTTAGTAGCCACCCTCTGTACTGACTCCAGCCTGTTTATATCCTTTTGAAGGTGCGGTCTCCAGAATTGCACACAATACTCCAAATGAGGTCGCACCAAAAACTTATACAGAGGCATTATCACCTCCTTTCTTCTGCTGGCCATTCCTCTCCCTATGCACCCAAGCATCCTTCTAACTTTTGCCATTGCCTTTTCTATCTGTTTAGCTGTTTTAAGACTATCAGACACAATCACACCTAGGTCCCGCTCTTCTTCAATGGACAAAAGTACTTCACCCCTATACTATGTTGCTCCCTTGGATTGCTGAGCCCAAATGCATGACCCTTGCATTTTTTAGCATTAAATCTCAGCTGTCAAATTCTAGGCCATTCTACATCTTCCTGGGTATCTACTGTATTGCAGATTATGGTATTATCCGCAAAGAGGCAAACCTTACGCGACAGCCCTTCTGCAATATCAATAACAAAGATGTTAAAAAGAATCGGACCAAGGACAGATCTCTGGGGCACACCACTGGTAACCACCTTCTCAGGGTGAGCTCCGTTTACCTGTACCCTTTGTCGCCTCCCACTCATCCAATTTCTAACCCAAGCAGTAACTTTGGGGTCCATCCCTAGGGTGCTCAGTTTGTTTATAAGTTGCCTGTGATTAGCGGCGTTGAAGGCTTTATTGAAATCTAAATACACCACCTCTAGAGCTCAGAAGTACATTCTGAAGTCCTGTTCTTCTAATAGGGGTCTGAGATGTTGGGTCATATGTAGTTTGAAGTAAATGATTCTAGTAAGAGATTTGATATGTGACACCATATTCAGGGATTGGTCAAGTATTACGCCAAGATATTTCACCACCTTCCTAACTTCAAGTTCTGTTTCTTGCAGCTTGAATGTTTTGGGGGGAGTGAAGCATGGGTTTCTACATACGTACAGCACGCCAGTTTTATTAAGGTTGATTTTTAGATTATGTGATTTCAGCCAATCTGTTATATCGTCCAAGCACGAGATTATCCCTGAGTAATAAGAGTCCATAATATCTATGGGATGGTATAACATTATATCATCGGCATAGAGATGATAATTTATCCTGTGTCTTATAAAGATACTACATATTACATAAACTACGCACAGAAAAGGACACTCAAATAAACTAAAGACTCCTAATGATTTCATAAAAGCAAATAAATCTACTAACAATAGAGCCTTTTCACACGCAGCCCCACCCATTTGGAATTCCCTCCCAGAGGACCTACGAACTATAACCGAGATTATGGAATTCCGAAAAAAACTAAAAACCTATCTATTCTCTATGCACTACTGCAACACAGATAATCCCTCGATCTACTCAGATAAAGGCTAAAAAGACAACTGTCTGAGTAATACTAAACCCAACAACTTAACATATAATACACTGATCTAAAAAACACTATGATTCAACTCTAAAGTGCCCACAAACTTGTACTTGTACATAGTTTATTGTATATAGTTTATAAGCCAGTTTTGTTCTGACATGTATCAACTCATTCTGTTAACCAATATATTGTTTATTGTTACAAGATGTTCTATGTAAAACCAAGCTCTTGCTTTGTGGATTGTTGTTTTATTGTAAACCGCAACTGAACTCTGGAAGATGCGGGATATAAATGATTGTTAAATAAATAAATAAATATTGGCTGTATGTACAGGTTAAATATCTATCTGTCTATCTATTTAACATTTATAAAGCGCTTCAAACGTATGAAGCGCTGTACATACATGAATAAAAGACAGTCCCTGCTCATCAGAGCTCACAATCTAGTCAAGAAGGGCAGATAAGGAGGAGCCTTGTGGAATACCTTGTTTTTGATTGAAGGTTGTGGGTGAGGTGTTGCCATTCCAAACTTGTTGAGTGTGATTTGTAAAGTAGGATGTAAACCATTGTATTACAGTCCCCCGCTGTCCAATTTGTTTTAGTCTCCTAATGAGTAGTTTATGGTCAGTACTATCAAACGCAGAGGTTATATCTAGAAAGACTAGGATGAAATGGTTGTTTCTCCAGGACCAAGCAGGAAGTCAGTCCTCACATATGGGTGACTTCAGCGCCGACGGAGCCCTCGCGGAGCAATTTCCCCAGCTTTCAAAGAAAGCCTTTGGGAATTGCAGCGTGCATGCGCGGTCCCCTTCCCGCCCAAGGGTGCCATCTTGCTCAGTCTTCTTTTTTCCGCGGAGCCCTACAGACGCTGTTTGTGATCGCCGCAGAAAAAGTTGGTTTTATTTCTTATTCTTTCTCGGTTCGACGCCGGATCCTTTTCCCGCCCGGACCCGCTACACCGGTATCGGGTCCGTTCTTTATTTTTCGGTTTTTTGTCCTTCGTGACAAGCGTTCGCGCCATTTTTTATTTTTCACTGGCAGCCCTGTCTTTTGACCTCGCAGGGGCCCTTTTTCCCTCGATGGCTGCCCGCGGGTTTAAAAAGTGTGATCGGTGTAAGAAACTTATGTCTCTTACCGACACACACGACTGCTGCCTCCGCTGCCTCGGACCCGATCATGACCCGATGATCTGTGGTCCGTGTAGCAAGATGTCTTCAAAAGCGTTGAGGAGTCGGCAGCATCAAAGGGAACGAATCTTCTCTGACTCCGCGTCCGGCCAGGCACGGACCTCGTCAGAGGCTTCGACGTCCCGGGACTCCGGTCCTGAGCATCGTCGGAGTTCCTCTGAGCGGGGGTCTCCTGCCCAGGAACATCATAAGAAGAAAAAACCCGTGAGGGCGGCGTCGGTGGACGCTCCTGGTTCCTCGAGGGACAGGTTGCATAGCCCCGATAGCCGTCCCGGGTCCTCGGAGTCGGAGAGGCCTTCGAAACATCCTCGTCTCGAAATGGAGTCGCCTGGACACGTGAGTACTGTAGTCCTCGTGGACTCGCCTCCGAAGGAGCCGCCATCGGGGCCCGAGTCGGGGGCTGCTGGGTCTCCTGAGCTTGGACTCAGGTTGACGGCCTTGGAGAGCAGTTTGGCTGCCTTCATGGACCAGCAGCGGGCATTGATCGCTGGCCTCGCCAATGCATCTGCCCCGGCCACCGGGACGTCGATGTCCAAGTCGACCCCGGAGACCGAGCCGATCCTCGAATCCATGCGAGCTCGAGTCGATCCTTGGTCATGGTCTCCCTCGGCCTCCCGTTTGGGACCGAGGTCGTCGACGCCGACACCCTCGGCATTGGGGCGGAGGGCATTGGTGCCCGCACGACCGGAGCCGCTCGATTCCTCCTCCGAGGAGTCGGCCTGGGAAACGGAGGACGAAGAGTCACCTGGTACTTTTCGGACTCGGTGTGTCCCATCGGACTCACCCGAGTCCGAACCTCGGAGACGGTCCCCCCCGGAGGACACCCGGTTCTCGGACTTCGTGCGGGATATGGCCAAGGCCTTGGCATTCCCCGCGGATCCCGAGGAGGCGCCTCGAGCCGAAGAGCTCGATGCCCTCCAGTATGACTCTCCCCCGAAGGAGGCCTTTACTGTACCGGTTCCTTCGATGCTGGAACGACTTCTCTTCCGCATGTGGGAGAGTCCGGTGTCGGCGCCGGTGTTAAGCAAGCGGGCCGATTCCATTTATCGAGTCCGCAAGAGCCCCGGGTTCCAAAAGGCACAACTACCGCACCATTCCATGATGGTGGAATCGGCCATGCATCAAGAGTCAAAAGATGCACTCCTCGGTGCCTCCCGTCCGGGAGGCCCGGAACCTGGATGCTCTCGGTAGAAAGTGCTTCCAGGGCTCTATGCTTGCTTGTCGAGTCCAGACCTACCAGCTCTATATGGACATGTATCTCCGAGATCTGGCAAAAGAAATTGCCGGGTTCTCTGCTGGTCTCTCCGAGGAACCTTTGCAGAGGTTCCAAGCCTTGTCCACTGGTATTCGAGAGTGCTCGAAGTTTATCTCTCGAGCAGCCTACGATGGCTTCGAAGCATCGGCTCGAGTAGCCGGGGCCGGCATCGGTGCCCGCCGACAGGCTTGGCTTCAGTCATCCAACCTCGAGCCATGGGTACAGGACAAGTTGGTCGATGTCCCCTGCAGAGGTGTAAACCTCTTTGGCAAACCCATGGCTGAAAAGGCTGCACAGATTGAGACCGAGACTCTGACCAGAACTAGGCTGTCCAGAAAAACCTCTGCCCCTTCTCAGAAGAAGAAGGGCTCGGGGAAAAAGCCCTTTTACCCGAGGAAGGCGGCTGCCTATAAACACTACCCTCAGTATCAGGCCTCAGCAGCTCCCCAAAAGGGTCAGCAGGCCAAGGGACGGGGTAATGGGTCCCGTAGGCAGCAGGCCCCCAAGCCCACAACACCGGCCCCTGCTCAGCAGGGTGGGGTTTTTTGACTCCATCAGCATAGCCTCTTCCCCTCAGCTGGTTTCTCTCAGCACAGGAGGCCGGCTGGTCCACTTTGCCCACAGGTGGTCAGCCATCACCTCAGATACCTGGGTGCTTCATATAGTTCAGAAAGGCTATCTTCTACACTTTCACCAGGTACCTCCCTCCTACTTTCCAGGGGAGCCTCCAAGACTCCCTCTGCACAGGGACTTACTCCTTCAGGAGTTAGCAAGTCTTCTTCAGGAACAGGCTGTGGAACCGGTGCCCCACCACCTGAGAGGTCACGGCTTTTATTCCAGGTACTTTCTGATACCAAAAAGAACAGGAGGCCTCAGACCCATCCTGGACTTGCGAAACCTCAACAAGTTCCTGGCAAGGGAAAAGTTCAAGATGCTTACCCTTGGAATCCTGCTGCCCTACCTCCAGCAGGGAGACTGGCTATGCTCCTTAGATCTCAAGGATGCCTATACTCACATCCTTATTCATCCAGACCACAGACAATATCTCAGGTTTGTTGTGGGAGGAAATCATTACCAGTACAGAATACTGCCCTTTGGCCTATCCTCCACCCCCAGGGTGTTCACCGAATACCTAGCAGTGGTGGCGGCCTATCTTAAGACTTCAAGGCCTTTTTGTGTTTCCATACCTGGACGACTGGCTCATCAGGGCCCAGTCTTCCCAAGAGGCCACTCAGGTCACTCATCACACCGTGTCTCTGCTCCAGCACTTGGGCTTTGTCATAAACTTCGCAAAGTCCACTTTGCTCCCCTCTCAAGATCTCGAATTCATCGGCGCAAGGTTAAGCACACTTCAGGCGCGGGCCTTCCTGCCCCTAGACAGAGCACACAGGCTCATGGATCTCGCCAGCCACTTTCACAGCAATTCCCTGGTCTCTACCAGGCAATTTCTGAGACTGCTTGGCCATATGGCTTCCACGGTCCTGGTGACCCCCAATGCCCACCTGAACATGCGACCTGCTCAGTGGTGCCTTCGCACTCAATGGCATCAGGCCACGGGGAGCCTGGCGGACTCAGTACAGGTCTCCGACCTGCTAATCTCTTCTCTGCGGTGGTGGCTTCATCTGCCAAACCTACTACTGGGAGTGGATTTTCAATCTCCTGCGCCTTCTCAGGTACTAACAACCGATGCTTCTCTCCTGGGTTGGCGAGCACATTGCCAAGGGACATGTACTCAAGGCCTCTGGACTCCTTGGGAGTCTGCGCAGCAGATAGACTTCCTGGAGCTCAGAGCCATCCGCCTAGCTCTGAGAGCCTTCTCCCACCTCACCTCACCAGTCTGTGCTGGTCCAGACGGACAATCAAGTTGCAATGTTCTACGTGAACAAACAAGGAGGCACAGACTCCTTCCTTCTCTGTCAGGAGGCACGAAGACTGTGCTCTTGGGCCGTCCACCACGGCATCCTCCTCAAAGCGGTCTATCTCCCAGGTCAGGAAAATTACCTGGCAGACAAGCTAAACAGGATCCTCCAACCACACGAGTGGAGATTGGATCCATTGGTGGTTCAGCGGATCTTTCTCAAGTGGGGACTCCCCACCATGGATCTGTTTGCCAGTCCTCTGAACCGGCAACTTCCCAGATTCTGCTCTCGACAACCGCATCCTCTCAGAGTAGCGGCGGATGCTTTTCTGATTCCATGGTCCACAGGCCTCTTGTATGCCTTTCCTCCCATGCCGCTGGTGTCTCGAACACTCTTCAAAGTTCTCAGAGACAAAGCCTCGCTGATCCTAGTGGCTCCCCGGTGACTGAGACAACCTTGGTTCCCGCTTCTAATGCAGCTGGCGGTGGACACTCCTCTTCCTCTAGGGTTTCAGCCCGATCTCCTGACACAGGATGAAGGGTCTCTCCTACACCCCAACCTCCGGTCCCTTCATCTGATGGCCTGGCTGCTGAAAGGGTAATCCTTGCTCCCCTCCAGCTGCCTCGGGAGGTGGAAGAGGTTGTCTTGGCCTCGAGGAGGCCTTCCACCCGGAAGTCCTACGCTCTTAAGTGGTGTCGGTTCTCCATTTGGTGTGCTCAGCAGTCTGAGAATCCCTTCTCCTGCTTGGTAGCAGTGGTCTTGCAATACTTGCTTTACCTCTCCAATCTGGGCCTTAAGTCCAACTCTGTCAGAGTCCACCTCAGTGCTCTCTCTGCACATCACGAACCGGTGGATGGCAGGCCTCTTTCCCACCACCCTTTGGTGGCTCGTTTTCTCCGAGGCCTTCTTCTCCTTAAGCCTCCTTTACGCCCACCAGCCCTTAAATGGGATCTGAATGTGGTCTTGCAGCGGATTACCTGTCCGCCCTTTGAACCTATGGCTACCTGCCCTCTTCGTTTTCTTTCTTGGAAAACCTTGTTCTTGGTAGCCCTTACCTCTGCTAGGCGCGTTAGTGAACTGCAAGCCCTAGTGTCTGATCCTCCTTATACTAGGTTCTACAGGAATAGGGTCGTCTTACGGACTCACCCTAAGTTTCTTCCAAAAGTGGTTTCTACTTTTCATCTCAACCAGGAGGTGGTTCTTCCGACCTTCTTTCCCAGGCCGCACACCTGCCGGGCTGAAATGGTCCTGCATACCCTGGACTGTAGGAGGGCCTCTTGTTGGAGGGTCGAGTCACGGCTCATCGTGTTAGGGCGAAGGCTGCGTCAGTGGCTCATCTCCGCTCTGTTCCGTTGGCAGACATCTGCCGGGCCGCTACATGGTCTTCAAGCCAGACTTTTGCGGCCCATTACTGCCTAGAGAGGGAGTCCCGCAGGGACAGTGCTTTCGGACAGGCAGTCCTCCATAATCTCTTTGAGGTTTAGGCAACTCCTACCCGCCGGCCCTGGTGTTGGGCTACCGGTCGGGGGCGTTTTCAGAAAAGATTCCTTCCTTCTGTGCTTCTGAGCTAGAGAGAAGCTCATTTTTCCGCTTGAGGCCTCCGGTAGCCTTAAGCTTGGGAGT
Organism: Ichthyophis bannanicus; assembly: GCA_033557465.1. Taxonomy (NCBI): domain Eukaryota; kingdom Metazoa; phylum Chordata; class Amphibia; order Gymnophiona; family Ichthyophiidae; genus Ichthyophis; species Ichthyophis bannanicus. Next base: position 207,201,456 of record CM066033.1, read on the forward strand.
CCCATATGTGATGACTGACTTCCTGCTTGGTCCTGGAGAAAGAGTAGTTACTCACCTGTAACAGGTGTTCTCCAGGAGCAGCAGGAATCAGTCCTCACAACCCTCCCTCCTCCCCTTGGAGTTGCAGTCCTATCATTTCGTTTTTGCTCATTTTTTGCTATCTTTTAGCTATGTCATCAGACTGAGCAAGATGGCACCCTTGGGCGGGAAGGGGACCGCGCATGCGCGCTGCAATTCCCAAAGGCTTTCTTTGAAAGCTGGGGAAATTGCTCCGCGAGGGCTCCGTCGGCGCCGACGTCACCCATATATGAGGACTGATTCCTGCTGCTCCTGGGGAACACTTGTTACAGGTGAGTAACTACTCTTTATTGGAATTTAGGCCCCCGTATGAGTTTATCTAGAAATGATAGCATCAGGGTCTTGATGCTACAAATGGGTCCGAACCCATGCTGATGTTCGTCTAGTGGTGCATTTAAGTCAATAAAATCCTGTAGCTGAATCTGTACAATCTTTTCTATGATCTTAGCTAGAAAAGGCACGCTTGATTATAGGTCTGTAGGAATTTGGTTCTTGTCAGAATTGGTTGATTTTAATATTGGCTGAATTATTGCCTGTATTAAGGCAATTGGCATGTATCCTTGCCGTAAAGAAGAGTTGACTATTTCTAAGATGATTGTGGAATACTCATCTTTAGATGCTTTTAGCCAGGAGGCTGGGCATGGGTCACTGGGCGATGTGGTTGTATTGATAGTAGTTATTTTGGTTTTCAAATGTCTTTGGTCGATAAGGTGAAATGTCTGCCATGTGATTTGGTTGTGATGGCTAGAGGTTTTGGGTTGTGTGAGAGCCAGAAGGAAAGATTTGACAGTCAAAATTGCTGGCATTTGCATTGGATGTGCCCCGTGAGATGCTAGAGGTATTAAGTAACATCAGATGGAAGAAATGTGAGAAAAAACACACTTATCTACAGAGCACAGAAAAGAGAAGGCATCATTAGCATAGATATGCCAGTTTGGCATGGGGGGGGGGCTAGTGTGGAAACTGTCAGAAGATCAGAGAACTAATAAGATATATTTTCTATATTTCTTGAAAATAAGGGATGGAGACAGAGACATGAATGGAATCTAGAGGGATTGGAAGGCGAGTTCTTAAGCTCACAAGGGTCCTCCAGGGTTACTTTGACAGCCGATAAGTGGCTGCAGGCGTTCGATACATCAGTGAGTCAGGAGAGGATGAATGTGTGTTTGAAGGCAAATTTAACCCCTTGTGAAGACGTGCAGGACAAAGAACAGAGTGGACATTATGTGTGGAAGTGGAGTGATTGTCTGGCAAGGTCGACAGAGGGTCTATCTTTGCATCTCACTCCGTGGCCAAGACAGGGTAGTTTTGAACCCCAGGATATGGATTTGGCTAGGAAATGCATTGTAGGGGGTATGGGGGACCCATAATGGGACTCTAAATATATGAAGGAAGGGTTAGTAGGAATGGGAAAAATATGAAAAGAAGGGACTGTCAGTGAAAGCACTGCCCTCGGTGTTAAACCCACATCCGGGAGCAGCAAGGAATCCATCTTTAGTAAAATATGTACCGTGGAATTTTATGGATATGGAAAATGTGGCTAGGGCATTACCCCCCCCCCCTTAGTAAGAGGAGCTTCCTCTTGGATAGCGAAGTTTGAGGAATGTACTGCAGGACATCAGATCGCCCTCGGTGATCTGAAAGGCATTTTGGCCCGGTTAATTCAGGGGAGAACAGAGGAAGTATTTAGGTTGGCAGGATTGATGGCTGTCACCCTGCAGGATCACTGGTTTGATGGGGCTGGGATGGCCCAATATAAGCAGAGGTCATGGGGAGCTCTTCGGGCCATGTACCCAGATGTGCAGGATTTTGGGGTAGTGACTTCTATGACTTGGAAAGAGGGGCAAGGAGTGTATGACTGGGTGAGTAAAATACAACAGGCTTGGGAGCGTGTGACTGGGCATCCGTGGGATGCAAATGGACATGCTGTGTTTTTCCAGATAACGAAAGCCGGCTTGCCGGCAGAGGTGCAGAGGGCTTTGGAGGGAGTAGTGGGATTGCCACATATGAATTGGAATGTTATTTTATCACACATTGATCATTTTTTGAAGCAAAGGGCCAGAACAAAAGAAAAAAAAGAAAAAGGTGCCCGGGAGCAGAGGTTTGGACGATGGACCAACAAGTGGAGGAGTTAGGATGTCAGCTAGCGCATGTCATGTACAGAGGGGCAGGAGAAGAGAGGAGAAGATACCAGCGCCCTGTAGGAACGCGTGTGGAGGGCCCTAGGCAGCGGGATGAAGAGTTCAGAGATAGTGGAAGGGGAAGACCTATGAGAGAATCTTTATCTTTATTTTTATTTAAAATTTGATAAACCGCTTTCCGTCGAAACATAAAGCAGTGTACAATAAAAGGTTGGCAATGCACAAATAAGGAAAAAGAACGCCAGAGCAAAATAGGAAAGTAAAAGTATAAAAGCATAACAGATAAAATGGACAGAACATAACAAAACAAAAGGGCCAATATTTTAAAAGCATAAGGTTACTAAAAACATAAAAATTACAGCAAGAATAATAGGCCCATATTGGGGAAAACAAAACAGACTATGGGTAAACAAAATACATGACAGGACAAATATACAAACAAACAGCAACACATATCAACTGAAAAAACATCAGGGAGGACCATCGGGTGAAAGTTGAAAGGCTTGCTGAAACAGATGGGTCTTGAGTAGTGTTTTAAATTGAGAATAGGAAGGTTCCAATCGGAGAAACGGTGGTAATGCATTCCATAGTACTGGGCCTAAGAAAAAAAAAAAAGGACCCATATGCTGGAACTGTGGTGGTCAGGGACATTTTAGCAGGGAATGCAATGGAGGGAGACAAGGGGACAGGCGATACTGACTAGGACAGTACCCCTTGGTGGCACAAATTGGTGAAGCCAATCCTTACATTAAGGTGAGGGTCAGGGGTGTGGAAACGGTGTTCATTTTGGACACTGGAGCCATTGTGTCCACCATAGGGGCAGAAGGAGAGGGGCCATTCCTTTTATCAGGAAAAAAAATTAAGAACAGTAGGATTACTGGGGAATCCAAAAGTCTGAGTTACACCCAACCTTTAGAAATTGTGATAAAAGAAACTAAGGTGGTAGCCCCCCTCCTATATGCACCGGAGTCACCGGCCAATCTTTTGGGAAGGGATTTGTTGGGGAAATTTGATATCCAGATACAATGTACTATGTGCCCAATCATGTTGCCACAGAAGTTAAGAACCTCCCAGACACACCGGTAGGAAGAACAGAATCCAATATGTATTTTAGACAGAGAATCAGCAGATCATTTGCAGCAGTGGGGAGATAAGGTGGTAAATTTAAAACCTTGCCACCAGATAATGTAGTCACTTTTGCAATGCCCAGAGAGATGGGAGACGGAGATTAAGCGGGCTCAGGTATTGTCCCTTAATTATCAAGAGGAATGTGGAGCAGTGTATGAAATAGGATCTATAGAGGGCTGTAAGGACATGTGGTGGGTAACAGTAGTATTTTGTAGAGGGGGGAGCACTTCAAAGGACCTGCTTTGGCTTTTGAAGCACCAAGTGCAGATGAAAGGGGAAATAGAAGGAGAAGAATATCCTTTACAGGGATTCTTTTTAACAGGAACAGTTAAGGATGAGGATTTCTTTCCCAATCTGGAGCTACATGAATACTTTCCTTATCAATGGCATCAGTTCACTTTGGGATCTGAAAAATCTTGGGAGGTAGGATTATGGATCAGGCCCCCCCCCCCCACCCACCCCCGGAGGTATGGGCAGTGAATGATCTAGATGTGGGATTACATCGGGAGGTAAAAGCAGTGGAGATTATTCTTAAGGAGGATGGTGAAGGGCCAAGGGTGAAGCAGTATCCTTTGTCAGCAGAAGCATGCAGGGGAATCAGAGAGCAGGTAAAAGAATTGGTGAAGCAAGGAGTTCTATACTGCACCCAGAGCCCCTATAACACTCAAATATGCCCAGTACGTAAGCCTAATGGTAAGTGGAGGTTGGTTTAAGACTTGAGAAAGTTGAATAAAATGGTGGCAATGCCTTTTGGACCCTGCCTTTAGCCGAGGCTTCCCAGGGATTATTTGCATTTGCGTATGAAGAACAGCAGTAACCTGGTCCAAACTACCACAGGGGTATGTAGAAAGTCCCTCAATTTTTAACTGAGTTTTAAGTCAGGATATGCAAGATTTTAGAGAGAGATGGGAAAGGAACTCTGTGACCTTGTGGCAATATGTAGATGATCTTATGCTATGCACAGACACACGAGAAACATGAGGAAGCCATGGGAGATTTTTTTACAGGTTTTAGGGGCACAGGGCTATAAGGTTAGTAAGAAGAAAGTCAACAAAAGGTAGTTTTCCTTGGACAGAAGGTGTCAAGAGATGGGAAGAGAGTGGCAGAAGACAGACAGACAGGGTTAAGGGCAGTAGTAAAACCCCAGATAGTAACCTAGGTGCATATGCTCCTAGGGCAGTTGAATTTTTGTAGGCATGGGGGCCCCATTATACTGCAAGAATAGCAGGTTTAAGGAAATTTCTGAAGGGCATGGGACCTGGTAAGAAAGCAGTGGTAGTGTCCCCTGAGGAATGGGCATGGGTGGAAAGTTTGATTCAGGATATAACAGCTCAGCCATTAGATAGCCTTTTACTGGCCGACCTTTGGTCATTCATGTCACCCAGGATGACCAGGGTTGGACAGCGGTAGTGACCCAGGAGGACATGGGAGGGAGAGGTCCCCTTGCATTTCTTCCAGGTACATATTCAGAAATTGAAAAGAATTTTACTACGTGCAAGTGTGCAGTTGTTGCCTGTGCATCTGTAGTAAAAGCAGCAGAAAGAGGGCTTGGAGACTATGGGGTATGTTTACTAAACCGGGCTAACGGTTAACCCGGGCTATCTGCCACTAGGTCCAATATTATTCAATGGGACCTAGTTGCAGATAGCCCGGGTTAACTGTTAGCCCGGTTTAGTAAACATACCCCTTAGTTGAGAGATATACCGCCCATGAAGTCCCATCACTTTTAGGTGCTCCCAGAACAGGATTTACAGCACAAAGAATGGCTAAATATCTAGCCACCTTAGATGCGCCATATATAACTTTCCTTCCTCTATCTACAAGGTTGCCCTATAAGGGATTAATTCAGGAGCAACTAGATACAGGACATGTTTGTCAGGTGGGGAAAGATAAGGCTTATGTGCAGGATACACCCATTGAAGGAGGAAGGTAGATATATGCAGATGCCTCTTGGCCCCCAGAAGAACCCCACAGGAATAGGGGTAGCTGAGGTAGAAAAAGGGAGCACAGAGCATCAAGGATTGAGAGTGATACAATCACTCTCTCCTAAATATTACACTTCCCAGTCTGCCGAATTGCTGGCAGTACTGTTAGCTATTGCTTTAACCATTTCAGATCCTGTGACAATCATTTCTGATTCAGATTATGTAGTGAGCACTGTAAATCCTGTTCTGTCCCACGTTTGTACAGCACATCATTTGTCTCTGTTAATGTTGCTTCAGGAAATGCTAGCAATTAAACTAACTCTGGAAGAGAAAAATGGAAAGCAGCAGGATGTGAAATGAATCAGAAATTTGTGGGCACATCCAAGTGGAGCATTGTACATATCTTTAGTTGCACTACAGCTGGTGTTGCCGTCTCTGCATGGAATGGTACATCAGTTTCCCAGAACTATGCTTGGAGAATTAAGAGAATTGGTGGTGCGCAGAGATGAAGCAAATTGTGATTCAATATGTGTCTTTGTGTAAAATATGCTCACAGGACAATTCTTATGCTATGCGAATAACCCCCATAAGAGCTATGTTGTCACGTCCTTCGTGACCTTTTCAAAATCTTCACATTGATTTCACTGACATGCAAATTTTGATACATGGGTATAGGTACTTGCTAGTGTGCATATGTGCTATCTCCAGGAACAAGCAGGAATGTAGTCTTCACATATGGGTGATGTCGGTACCGATGGAGCTCGTGCAGGAACACGCCCCAGAGTCCAATAGGAAAGCCTTTGGGAGCATCCCACTGTGCCTGTGAAGCTGCCTTTCCCACCTTTCCAGCTCTCCCTCCTCAGTTCTTCGTTTTTCGCGGAGCTGACAAGAAGCAATTCCTGTCACCGCAGAAAATTTGATTTTTTTCTTATTTTTTTGTGGTCGCATCTGCCTTCCTGTCGACGCTGGTATCGACCCTGTCGGTGCTCACATTCTTTCTTTATTTAAAAAACAAAAAGACTTTTCTGAGGAGGGAGAATCTCTTCCCTCAGGATGCATCGACACCATCTTATGTATAGGTCTTTTTTCCAAAATGGACAAACAAGCTAGTGGTTTTAAAAAGTGTTCCAAATGTGGCAGTACAATTTCAGCCACAGACACCCTTGACTGGTGTCTAAAATATTTGAGACCAGATCATCAACCGTCTGAATGTCCTCTCTGTAGGAAGATGACAAAGAGAGGCTTGCAGAACAGAGCTGCGAAACTCGGCACCTTCTTTGCTACTGATGCAATGTTGGTAGCATCGAGAGCATCGTTGTCATCTTGGGTATCGACACCCAGGTCTTCGTCAAAGACTAGCCGGCCCTCCAAGGATAGATCATCTCCTAAGCATCAAGGGACACACCGGCCAAACAATCCCGGCGGGAGATCCTTGCCTCCAAAGCCTTAGTAGGGTCCCAAGATGCTCCCAAGGCCTCTACCTCTACATGCCCAGGGATTGTGGCCCACAACTCCAGTACCGATACCCAAGCATCGGCAAGCTGCATGGATCAACGTATCCTGGCTATTGAGCAGAGCTTCGCAGCCTTGCTAGTGGCTTCCATACCGGTAAAGCCTCTACAGTCGATTCCTCAGCCATCGGTACCGATGACGGTACCGAAGGTGCCTGCATCAACATTTTTGCCGCTTACCACGCTACCACCCATGCCGGCCCTCGAGTCTGTCTCCGGTGCCAAGTTTTCCAGCACGGAAACTTTCCGATACCGGTTTCGAGCGGTACCGAGTATGGGCAGAGCGTGAGCACCCTGCCCGTCGATACTTCATCTTCTGACTCTGATGCATCAGATGACGAATCAGCCAGTACACGGGAAATGAGGATTCTCTTGGAGGATCCATCTCCGTCTCCGCAATGTCGCATGTCCCCTCCGGAGGACATGTCTTTCAATGATTTTATCTGCGATGTTGCTCGGGGCCTCTCCATCTCGGTGACTTCGGAGAAGGAACCTAGGGCTGAGGAGCTTGAAATTCTTTAATACCCTGCAGCACCAAAGGAAGCTACTGCTCTCCTTATTCATTGAATACTTCATGACCTTATGCTTCGAATGTGGGAGACGCCCTTAATCGTCTCTCCACATACTCAAAGGCTCTATACAATGTACTGGGTTTTGGAGTGCCCCATCTTTCAGAAGACGCAATTACCACACCATTCCATGGTGGTGGAATCGGCAGTATGTTGAATTAAAAGTGCCAAAACACATTCCTGTAACCCACCGGGCAAGGAATTGAGAACCCTCGATGCTTTTGATCGTCAATGTTTTCAGGCCTCCATTTTATCGGCCAGAATCAGTTTCTACATACTGTACATCAGAGGTTCCCAACTCCAGTCCTGGAGGGCCAAACACCATTCAGGTTTTCAAGCTGTCCCTAATGAATATGCATGAGATACATTTGAATACAATGGGGGCAGTGCATGCAATGCATCTCATGCATATTTATTAGGGACAGCCTGAAAACTTGAATGGTGTTTGGCCCTCCAGGACTGGAGTTGGGAACCTCTGCTCTGCATGGGTATGTTCCTTAGGGAGGTGGCTAGGGATTTAGAGTTGATGGCTCCTCTTCTCCCTGACGACAAGAGAGCTGATTATCTCACCTTGGTGAAGCATGCCCAGAATGTTTCCAAATTTGTTAACGGCAACGGTCGACTGTTTTAATGCATCAGCAGAACTTCAGCCATATGTATTGGTGCATGCAGGATTGCTTGACTCCAAGCGTCTGATCTTGAACAGTGGGTTCAAGATAAGTTGGGTGATAAACCTTGCACAAGTGACAACCTTTTTGGCAAAGACTGGCAGGATAAGGCTTCTCAGTTAGAATCTGAGAACACCACTCTTAATAGACTCTCTAGGCCTACTGCCAACCCAGCTAAGAAAATGACATCAAAGAAACCCTTTTTCAATAAGAAAAAGAACTACCCTTCTTACAATCCTGCGGTGCACTGTCCCATCCATGCTCCCCAAAAAAGGCAGCAACAACCAACAGCAAAGGAAAGGCTCAGACTCCCAGATCTCAGCCAACTCAGCAGACCCAACCTCCTCAAGGTCTTTGACTCCTTTCTGGAGAGTATAGCCGCCCTGCTTTTGGAGAGTCCAGATTCCATCCACCTTCCAGGCAGGTTATGTCACTTTGCCCACAGGTGGCATCTTGTAACATCAGAACACTGGAATCTCCAGGAACAAGCAGGAATGAGTCTTCACATATGGGTATTGTCGGTACCGACGGAGCCTACGTGGGAACGCTCCCCAACGTCCAAAAGGAAAGCTTTTGGGAGCATCCCACAGCGCCTGCGCGCTGCCTTCTCGCCTTTCCTAACCGCCTCTCTCCAGTTCTTCTTTTCCGCGGAGCCAGCAGTTCTCCAGGACCAAGCAGGAAGTCAGTCCTCACATATGGGTGACGTCGGCGCCGACGGAGCCCTCGCGGAGCAATTTTCCCCAGCTTTCAAAGAAAGCCTTTGGGAATTGCAGCGCGCATGCGCGGTCCCCTTCCCGCCCAAGGGTGCCATCTTAGCCAGTCTTCTTTTTTCCACGGAGCCCTTCAGACGTGCCCGTCTTGTCCCCGCTGAAAAAGTTGATTTTTTCGTGTTTAATCGCGTTTTTCTCTATCGGTTCGACGCCGGTCCTTTTCCTGCCCGGACTCGCGACGCCGTTGCGAGTCCTTCTGTTATTTTTCGGTTTTTTCTGATTTTCTGTCAGTTTCGTTTTCGGTTTTTCACTGGCAGCCCGGTCCTTTGACATTGCAGGGGCCCTTTTTCCCCCGATGGCTGCCAGTGGTTTCAAGCGGTGTGTTCAGTGTGACAGAAATATGTCACTCACTGACACACATGATAATTGCCTCCACTGCCTTGGCCCGGATCACGAGGAACTGATCTGTGGGGCCTGCAGCAAGATGTCCTCCAAAGCGTTAAGGAGTCGGCGGCATCAGCGGGAACGAATCTTCGCTGACCCTGGCCGTACCCGGACCTCGTCGGAGGCCTCGGCGTCCAGAGGTTCCAGCTCTGACAATCGCCGGAGTTCCTCCGACAGGGGTTCTCCCTCCGGGGACCATCGTCGGAAGGTGAAACCCGCGAGGGCGGCGTCGGTGGATGCTCCTGGTTCCGCAAGGGCCAGGTCGCATAGCCCCGATAGCCGTCCCGGGTCTTTGGAGAAGGAGCATCTGCCGAAGCGACCTCGTCTGGAGTCGGAGTTGCCTGCTCGGGTAAGTCCTGTAGTCCTCCTGGACTCGCCTCAGAGGGGTCCGACGTCGGGCCCGATGCCGTCGGGGCCCGAGTCGGGGGCTGCTGGGTCACCTGAGGTCGGACTCAGGTTGACGGCCTTGGAGAGCAGACTCTCTGCCTTCATGGACCAGCAGCGGGCACTGATCGCTAGCCTCGCTGGGGCCTCTGCCCCGACCGCCGGGACGTCGACGTCTAAGTCGACCCCGGAGACCGAGCCGATCCTCGAGTCCATGCGGGCTCGAGTCGATCCTCGGTCGAGGTCACCCTCGGCCTCCCGTTCGGGACCGAGGTCGTCGATGCCGACTCCCTCGGCGTCGGGGCGGCCGACGCCTCCGCCCGCCCGGACCGACCCCACCGATTCCTCCTCGGAGTCGGCCTGGGAGTCTGAAGAGGAAGAGTCACCTGATTCCTTTCGGACTCGGTGTGTCCCCTCGGACTCGCCTGAGTCCGAACCTCGGAAACAGTCCCCTCTGGAGGACGCCCGGTTCTCGGACTTCGTCAGGGATATGGCCAAAGCTTTGGCCTTCCCTGCGGATCCCGAGGAGGAGCCCCGAGCCGAAGAGCTCGATGCCCTTCAGTACGACTCTCCCGCCAGGGAGCACTTTACTGTACCGGTTCCTCCCATGCTGGAACGACTACTCTTCCGCATGTGGGAGAGTCCGGCATCGTCGCCGGTGTTAAGCAAGCGGGTCGATTCCATTTATCGAGTCCGCAAGAGCCCTGGCTTCCAAAAAGCACAGCTACCGCACCATTCCATGGTGGTGGAATCGGCCATGCATAAGCTTAAGAGCCAGAAGATGCACTCCTCGGTGCCTCCTGGCAGGGAGGCCCGCAACCTGGATGGCCTAGGTAAGAAGTGTTTCCAGGGCTCTATGCTTGCTTGTCGGGTCCAGACCTACCAGCTCTACATGGGCATGTATCTCAGAGACCTGGCTAAAGAGATAGCCGGATTCTCCGCTGGGCTGTCCGAGGAACCTTTGCGGAGGTTCCTAGCCTTGACAACTGGTATTCGGGAATGCTCCAAATTTATGTCTCGAGCAGCCTATGATGGCTTTGAAGCATCGGCACGAGTGGCCGCAGCCGGTATCGGTGCCCGCTGACAGGCTTGGCTTCAGTCGTCTGACCTTGAACCCTGGGTGCAGGACAAGTTGGTCGATGTCCCCTGCCGAGGTGAGAACCTCTTTGGCAAGCCCATGGCTGAAAAGGCTGCCCAAATCGAGACGGAGACTCTCACCAGAAACTAGGCTTTCTAGGAAGACCTCCGCCCCTTCCCAGAAGAAGAAGGGCTCGGGAAAGAAGTCCTTTTACCCGAGAAAGGCGGCTGCCTATAAACACTACCCTCAATATCAGGCCTCCGCGGCTCCCCAACAGGGTCAGCAGGCCAAGGGACGGGGTAACGGGTCCCGTAGGCAGCAAGCCCCCAAGCCTGCACCACCGGCCCCTGCTCAGCAGGGTGGGGGTTTTTGACTTCATCAGCATAGCCTCTCCCCCTCAGCTGGTTCCTCCCAGCACCTATCCTCCGCACCATGAGTCTTCACAAAATGTCTCGCGGTGGTGGCGGCTTATCTCCGGCTTCACGGCCTCTATGTATTTCCGTACCTAGACGACTGGCTCATCAGAGCATCGTCCTCTCCAGAAGTCACAAAAGCCACACACCGCACTGTGACTCTTCTGCAATACTTGGGCTTTGTCATAAACTTCGCAAAGTCCACTTTGCTCCCCTCACAAGATCTCGAGTTCATCGGCGCAAGATTGCACACTCTTCAGGCACGAGCTTTCCTGCCTCTCGACAGGGCTCAACGGCTCATGGACCTAGCCGGCCGTTTTCGCAGCCAGTCCCTAGTCTCCGCCAGGCGCTTCCTGAGACTACTCGGCCATATGGCTTCCACCGTCCACGTGACCCCCAATGCCCGCCTGAATATGCGGCCTGCTCAGTGGTGCCTTCGCAAGCAGTGGCAACAGGCCTCTGGTGGCCTAGCCGACTTAGTGCGCATCTCCGGCCCGCTGGCCTCTTCTCTACAGTGGTGGCTTCATCGGCCGAACCTGGTGCTCGGAATGCCTTTTCAATCTCCTCCGCCGGCTCAAGTGCTGACAACCGATGCTTCTCTCCTAGGATGGGGAGCACATTGCCAAGGGGCATGTACTCAAGTTCTCTGGACCACGTGGGAGTCTGCGCAGCAGATCAACTTCCTGGAGCTCAGAGCAATCCGTCTGGCTCTCAAGGCTTTCTCCCACCTGACTTCTCACCAGTCCGTCCTTGTCCAGACGGACAATCAAGTTGCCATGTTCTACGTGAACAAACAGGGAGGCACGGGCTCCTTCCTTCTCTGTCGGGAAGAACAGAAGCTCTGTTCTTGGGCCGTCAGCCATGGCATTCTTCTCAAGGCAGTTTATCTCCCAGGCCAAGAGAATTGCCTGGCGGACAAACTCAGCAGAATCCTCCAGCCGCATGAGTGGCGCCTGGATCCCTTGGTAGTTCAGAAACTTTTTCTGAAGTGGGGCCTCCCCACGATGGATCTCTTTGCCAGTCCTCTCAACCGGCAACTTCCTCGCTTCTGCTCTCGGCAGCCGCATCCCCTTCGAATAGCGGCGGATGCTTTTCTGCTCTCCTGGTCGAAAAGCCTTCTGTATGCATTTCCTCCCATACCGCTAGTCTCCCGAATTCTTTTCAAGGTTCTCCGAGACAAAGCTTCCATGATCCTGATAGCTCCTCGCTGGCCCAGACAGCCGTGGTTTCCACTCCTGCTGCAATTAGCGGTGGAAGATCCGTTCCCTCTGGGGTTTCAACCAGATCTCCTAACACAGGATCAGGGGTCCCTGCTACACCCCAACCTCAGATCTCTACATCTGATGGCCTGGCTGCTGAAAGGGTAGTCCTCGCTCCCCTTCTATTGCCGGCAGAGGTGGAAGAGGTCGTCCTAGCTTCCCGGCGGCCTTCTACCCGCAAATGCTACGCCCTTAAATGGCGTCGCTTTTCCGCTTGGTGTGCCCAGCAGTCTCAGGATCCCTTCTCCTGCTCGGTGTCGGTGATCTTGCAGTACTTGCTCTACCTCTCTAATCTGGGACTTAAGTCCAACTCCGTCAAAGTTCACCTCAGAGCTCTCTCAGCACATCATGTGCTGGTGGACGGCAGACCTTTTTCCAGCGACCCTCTCGTGGCGAGGTTTCTCCGAGGTCTCCTTCTACTCAAACCACCTCTGCGCCCACCAGCACCTGACTGGGATCTAAATGTGGTTTTACAGCGGATCACCTGTCCGCCTTTTGAACCTATGGCTACCTGTTCTCTACGTTTTCTATCTTGGAAAACCTTATTCCTGATAGCCCTCACTTCCGCTAGACGCGTAAGTGAATTGCAGGCCCTCGTGTCTGATCCCCCTTACACTCGGTTCTACAAAAATAGGGTAGTCCTACGGACTCACCCAAAATTTCTTCCAAAAGTGGTCTCCCCTTTTCACATCAATCAGGAGGTGGTACTTCCGACCTTCTTTCCCAGGCCACACTCCAGCCGAGCTGAAATGGTCCTGCATACCCTGGACTGTAGAAGGGCATTGAACTTCTACCTTGACCGTACGCGGGAGCACCGTAAAGCTGCTCAGCTTTTTGTATCTTTTGACCCCAATAAATTGGGGCTCCCGGTCTCCAAGCGTACTCTGTCCATATGGGTTGCTGACTGTATCGCTTGGGCTTATGGGGCAGCCGGACTCTCCTTAGAAAGTCGAGTCATGGCTCATTGTGTTCGGGTGAAGGCTACGTCAGTGGCTTACCTCCGCTCTGTTCCGTTGGCAGACATCTGCCGGGCCGCTACTTGGTCTTCGAGCCAGACTTTTGCGGTCCATTACTGCCTCGAGAGGGAGTCCCGCAGGGACAGTGCTTTCGGACAGGCAGTCCTCCGAAATCTCTTCGAGGTTTGAGCAACTCCTACCCTCCATCCCGGATGGGGGCTACCGGTGGGTAATAATTCAGCGAAGATTCCTTCCTTCTGTACTGCTGAGCTAGAGGGAGCTCATTTTTGTGCTTAGGGTCTCCGGTAGCCTTAAGCTTGGGAGTCCCATATATGAGGACTGACTTCCTGCTTGGTCCTGGAGAAAGCGTAGTTACTCACCTGTAACAGGTGTTCTCCAGGAGCAGCAGGAATCAGTCCTCACAACCCTCCCTCCTCCCCTTGGAGTTGCGATTATCTGCTTTAGTTTTTTTGCAAATTTTTACGCTGTCTTTTAGCTATGTCATCTGACTGGCTAAGATGGCACCCTTGGGCGGGAAGGGGACCGCGCATGCGCGCTGCAATTCCCAAAGGCTTTCTTTGAAAGCTGGGGAAAATTGCTCCGCGAGGGCTCCGTCGGCGCCGACGTCACCCATATGTGAGGACTGATTCCTGCTGCTCCTGGAGAACACCTGTTACAGGTGAGTAACTACGCTGTCGTGTTTCCTGTCACCGCTGAAGAATTTCTTATTTTCTTTTAATTTCTTTTTCTTTAGTCGCGTGTACACCAGTCTTTTTTCTTTCTTAAGAAAAAAAAGCTTTTACTCTCTTCAGTGCATTTTGTCTTCTGGGGCCTTAGGCCTACAGATATATTTTTCCTCATGGAAAAACCCGCCTCCGGGTTTAAAAAGTGCACGAAGTGCAGTAGCACTATTTCTGTCACCGACACCCATGACTGGTGTCTAAAATGTTTAGGTCCTGACCACTCCATTGCGGATTGTGAGTCCTGTTCGATGATGTCTAAAAGAGTGTTACAGAATCGTGCAGCCAAGCTCAGTGTCCTGTTTCCCTCCGATGCAGCTTCTGTAGCATCGACGTCTTCCAGGGCTTCTTCTTCATCCCATGGATCTCAGGTAACCAAACTTAAATCTGGCCGGTCCTCAAAGAGTTCATCTCCCTCCAAGTATCGAGATGTCCCCGGGCTTACTCTTGAGGTACCCACACCAGCAAAATTACCCCGGCGGGAGGCTCCGGCTTCCAAATCACTACCTATGGGGTCACAGGTTGACATCGATGGCTCGGCCTCGACTGATCACCTGTTACAATGTTCTGGGGGTACCGGTGGTCTCCACCGGTACCGACTTCCAGACATTGGTGGCGTCAATGGATCAGAATATCCTGACCGTGCAGCTTGCCATCACGGCATTCATACAAGCTGCGACGCCTACGGTACCACAACAAACCCCGATTCCGGTACAGGATCCGATTCCGGTTCCGATACCAGTACCGCTTGCATCGACATCAGCATCGACAGCAGCGGTACGCTATCCAGTGATGCCCATCGGTACCGATTACTCCCGATGTCGATACCTCCCGGTACCCGTATCGGGCTCTGCGAGAGCATCCAGATAGTCGATACTTCGATTCCTCTGAAGACTCTGATTCTTCAGAGGCCTCAATTGAAGCATCGGGGATCCTTCCTCAGGAACCCTCTTCTCCAAAAAGGAGAATGTCTCCTGAAGATTTGTCTTTTCAGGACTTCATTAGGGAGGTGGCCAAAGCCCTGTCCATCTCAGTGACCTCTGAAACTGAACCTAGAGCCAAAAAATTAGATATCCTTCAATATCCTAAGGCTCCTAAAGAGGCTGCCACCTTACCAATACATGAGATTCTTTATGATCACATGTTGGGCATATGGGAGACTCCTCTTTCCACCTCCCCTCATTCCAGAAGGTTGGACACCATGTATCGTGTTCCTCCTTGTCCTGGTTTTCATAAGACTCAGCTTCCTCACCACTCCATTGTGGTAGAGTCTGCTATGAAAAAGATCAAAAGTACAAAAAGGCACTCCTCTGCTCCTCCAGGAAGAAAGTGCAGAACCCTAGATGCCTTTGGCAGGAAAATCTTCCAGGCCAGTATGCTTGTAGCCAGAATCAACTCCTACAGTCTCTATATGGGGATGTTTCTGAAAGAAGTTACAGATCATCTGCAAACCTTATCTCCTTTTATGTCAGAAGATAAGAGAGAAGAATATATCACCTGGCTTAAACATGCACAGGATGTATCCAAGTTTTCCAACCGTGCAGCCTTTTACTATTTTGAGGGGGCCAGTAGAGCCTCGGCTATTGCCATAGGTGCACGCAGAGTTGCTTGGTTGCAAGCCTCTGATTTGGAATCCTGGGTACAGGATGGTCTAGGTAACCTTCCCTGTACAGGTGAAAACCTGTTTGGCAAAGGTTGGCAAGCAAAGGCCAACCAGATGGATGCTGAAAATTCTGCTTTAGATAGACTTTCAAAGTCTACTACTGCTCCTTTTAAAAAGAAGTTGTTCAAAAAGGTATCTTTCCCAAAGAAAGGGAAATTTTCTTCTTATGGTCAGGCCTCTTCTCAAGGTCGTTTTGCTACAAAGAGAAGGCAACAACCAAAACAGGCCAAAACCCAGGCTGCGAGGACTGCTACGGCCCAACAGCTTCAGCCTCCTCAGGGCCTTTGACTTTCCACTAGAGAACTTAGCCTTTCTGGCTCTAGAAAATCCAGAGCCTCTCACCATCCCAGGAAGGTTAGCTCACTTTGCTCCCAGATGGGAACAAATCACAGCAGAGCAGTGGACCCTCTCCATTATAAGGGAAGGGTACAAACTTCATTTCTTAAACCTTCCTCCTCACACCATGGTGAAACAGTTCAATTCTCCAACATCTCTCCTCAACCTTCTAGGTCAAGAGATTGCTACCCTTCTTGCCCAAGGGGCAATAGAAGAAGTATCCCTTCTTCAACAGGGCTCAGGGTTCTACTCCCCCTATTTTCTCATTCCAAAGAAAACAGGGGGCTACAGACCCATATTAGATCTCAGAGAATTGAAAAAGTTTCTATGCAAGGAGAAATTCAAGATGACTTCTCTCGGAACTCTCCTTCCGTACCTCCAGAGTCAAGACTGACTTTGTTCTCTAGATCTCAAGGATGCGTACACCCATGTTCTCATCCATCCAACACACAGAAGATTCCTTCGGTTCCTTTACCAAGGAAAGCACTACCAATACAAAGTGCTTCCTTTTGGTCTGGCCTCTGCTCCAAGAGTGTTCACAAAATGCATGGCAGTAGTAGCTGCATTCCTATGCACTCTAGGAATATTCGTATTCCCATATCTGGACGACTGGCTCATCCGAGCTCCATCCCAGTCAGAGGCCCAGACTTCCCTGGCCTGCACAAGGCGTGTTCTTCAGTATCTGGGACTGGTAATCAACATTCCAAAATCCCATCTTACCCCTATTCAGTCTCTAGAGTTCATAGGGGCCTTACTGGATACCACAACTGCAAGGGCCTATCTTCCCCAGGCCCGTTGCCTACGCTTGGTGTAATTAGCCTCCCAGATTCAGTTAAAATCCCATTTAACTGCTCGAGAGATGTTGCAACTTTTAGGCCACATGGCATCCACAGTGCATGTGGTTCCCTATGCTCGCCTTCACATGAGAGCAGCTCAGTGGAACCTATCCATCCAATGGACCCAGGCATCAGGTTGCCTGTCAGACAAAATAGCAACCTCCAGTCGCCTATTTTGGTCCCTCCACTGGTGGAAGTCCACTCAGAATCTGTTGGTGGGGTCCCCCTTTCAACAGGTGTTACACCAAGCAACGCTTACAACAGATGCCTCTCCAAAGGGTTGGGGGGCTCATCTACGAGATCTCTCGACCCAGGGCATCTGGTCTCCACAGGAGACATCTCTTCATATCAACCTCTTAGAGCTCAGAGCAATCTTTCTGGCTCTCAGAGTCTTCCACACCCTGCTCAGCTACAAGACAGTCCTCATCCACACGGAAAACCAGGTAGCCATGTTCTACGTGAACAAGCAGGGAGGGACTGGCTCTCTGTCGCTTTGCAACGAAGCTCTGAGATTGTGGGCCTTCACCAGAGAGCATCAAATCCATCTCATGGCAGTGTATCTTCCAGGGGTTCAAAACTCTTGGGCAGACAGACTCAGTCGAGTTCTGCTTCCACACAAATGGTCCCTCCATGGGGACCAGATAGCCAGGAATTTTCGGATTTGGGGTACCCCAGACATAGACCTCTTTGCAAGTCCGTGGAATGCCATACTTCCCCGGTTCTGTTCCAGGATTCCATGTCAGGGAGTTCAGGCCAGGGATGCCTTCCTCCTTCATTGGGGGCATGACTTCCTCTATGCCTTTCCACCTATTCCCCTCATCCCCAAAACTCTGTTCAAGCTTCAGAGAGACAAGGGGTCTATGATCCTCATAGCACCACTTTGGCCATGCCAAGTGTGGTACCCTCTACTTCTGCATCTCTCTCAAGCTCCCTCCCTAGACCTGGGATCTGCTCCAGATCTCCTCTCCCAGGAGGAGGGAACCTTATGGCACCCAAATCCTCAGTCTCTTCATCTCAGGGTCTGGTTGCTGAAGGCCTAGACCTTCAAGATTTACACCTTTCTCAGCAGGTGAAGGATATCCTTTATGCTTCCAGAAAGCCTTCCACCAGACGTTCATATGCTTTTAAATGGAAAAGGTTTTCCATTTGGTGTGCAGAGAAGGGTCTCAACCCTCTTGCTATACCTTTGAATTTTTTACTAGAGTATTTGCTGCATTTATACCATGCAGGCCTTAAAACAAATTCAATCAGAGTCCATTTGAGTGCTATTGCAGCATCCCTTAAGCCTCTCAATGGACAACCTATTTCCTCTCATCCTCTTATAGCAAGATTCATGAGAGGCCTTCTTTTGACTAAACCTCCCATTAGACCACCCCCAGTGGCATGGGACTTGAATCTGGTTCTTGGCCAGCTTATGAAGCCACCCTTTGAACCCTTAGCCACAACCTCCTTGAAATTCCTTTCCTGGAAGGTTATTTTTCTCATTGCAGTCACCTCAGCTCGCCGTATCAGTGAGTTGCAAGCTTTAGTGGCTAATCCTCCTTATACAAGGTTCCATCATGACAAGGTAGTCCTCAGAACTAATCCACACTTTATGCCTAAAGTGGTCTCGCCTTTTCATCTGAACCAGGAGGTGTATTTACCTGTCTTTTTTCCAGGACCTCATGCATCAAGTGCAGAGAGGAATCTTCATACCCTGGATTGTAAAAGAGCACTTGCTTTCTACTTACAAAGGACACAGCAACATAGAAAGTCCTCTCAACTTTTTGTTGCTTTTGATCCTTCTCATTTAGGACTTCCAGTCTCCAAGAGAACTCTGTCTAATTGGATTGCTCAGTGTATTTCCTTCGCCTACCAGAGCAAGAATCTTTCTCTGGAGGGCCATGTCACAGCTCACAATGTGAGGGCCATGGCAGCCTCTATGGCTCATCTTAACTCTGTGTCCATCGACCAGATCTGTCGAGCAGCCACCTGGGCATCGGTTCATACCTTCACAGCCCATTACTGCTTGGACAAGGACTCCCGCCGGGATGCCTTGTTTGGTCAGGCTGTTTTCAAACACCTGTTCCATACCTAATCAACTCCTACCCTCCATCCCTGACTGGATGCCTGAGATTCATGGATGCAGGTGGAGCCTTTCCCAGGGACTCACAATCTGGGTGATCTCCCAGGCATCTCTAGCTGGGGAGTCCCCATAGGTGAAGACTCATTCCTGCTTGTTCCTGGAGATAGCACAGTTACTTACCTGTAACAGGTGATCTCTGGGAACAGCAGGAATAAGTCTTCACAACCCACCCACCTCCCCTAGGAGTTGCATCTCTCTGTCTATCTTTCCTTTCCTCTCTCTCTTTTGTCTCAGCTTTAAAACTCAAACTGGAGAGAGGCGGTTAGGGAAGGCAGTGCGCAGGCGCTGTGGGATGCTCCCAAAAGCTTTCCTTTTGGACGCTGGGGAGCGTTCCCGCGCAGGCTCCGTCGGTACCGACGATACCCATATGTGAAGACTTATTCCTGCTGTTCCCAGAGATCACCTGTTACAGGTAAGTAACTGTGCTCTCTCTCCATAGTAAGGGAAGGGTACAAACTTCATTTCCGAAGTCTACCTCCCCAGTCTCCTCCAAAAGAATTCAGTTCTCAACCCCCTCTCACCACCCTGTTATTGCAGGAGGTCAGCTCCCTTCTCTCACAGGGTGCAATAGAGGAAGTGCCACTCTCCCAGCAAGGTCTGGGCTTATTTTCCTTACTTCCTTATTCCAAAGAAGACGGGGATACAGGCCCATCCTGGACCTCAGAAAACTGAACAAGTATCTACATTGGGAGAAATTCAAGATGATCTCCCTAGGTACTCTTCTCCCCTAGCTCCAGAGTCAAGATTGGCTCTGTTCTCTAGATCTAAAGGACGCATATGCTCACATTCTTATCCACGCAGAACACGGATGGTTCCTGCGTTTCCTGCTCCAGGGGAAACATTATCAGTACAGAGTCCTGCCTTTTGGCCTCGCCTCTGCCCCAAGAGTCTTTACAAAGTGCATGGCAGTGATAGCTGCATTCCTAAGGACTCTAGGGATATTTGTCTTCCCCTACTTAGACGATTGGCTCATTCGAGCAAGCACACCTTTAGAGGCCAATCTTTCTCTCATGCGCACCATGCAGGTACTGCAACACTTGGGATTTGTAATAAATCTTCCAAAGTCCCAGCTCGTTCCCTCGCAAACTCTGGAATTTATAGGAGCCCTCCTAGACACTCGGCAATCAAGGGCTTTTCTGCCTCAAGCCCGCTGTGCTCGACTCATCCAGCTTGCGTCCCAAGCATGCCTCAAAACCTTTCTCACTGCTCGAAAAATGCTGCAACTCCTGGGCCATATGGAATCCACTGTACATATGGTTCCATACGCTCGCCTACATATGCATGCAGCTCAGTGGACCCTGGCTTCCCAGTGGTCTCAAGCATCTGGTCATTTGGGAGACAGGATAATACTCTCTGCACGTCTCTCCAGTGATGGTAATCCCCAGATCACCTTCTTGTAGGATCACCTTTTCAGAAGCCTCTACATCAGTGTACCCTGACAACGGATGCGTCCCAATTGGGCTGGGGGGCTCATCTGGACAACCTCTCCACTCAGAGTCTTTGGTCTCATTAGGAGTCACAACTACACATAAATCTGCTGGAACTCAGAGCCATCCGCAATGCTCTCAAGGTGTTCAATGACCACCATCGCTTCCGCACAGTTCTAGTCCAGATGGACAATCAGGTAGCTATGTTCTACTTGAACAAGCAGGGCAGAACGGACACTTTGCAGCGAAGCCATACATCTATGGTCCTTTGCCATACAGCATCAGATTCAGCTACTCGCGGTTTTTCTCCCAGGCAAACAATCACAGTCCTGAGGATCTCGTTTCCAACTGGAATAGGACCCTCAGTTCAATTGCACTACTTCCGCCATCTAACAAACCTCCAAGGAAGCGAGCCTCCGCATCTTGGTACTCCGCAGAACTGAAAACCTCACTCACCCTCCTAAGAAAGCTTGAACGACGCTGACGACGCTCCCACTCAACCGAAGATCAAAAAGCTTACAATGATCATCTATCATCACATCGTGAAGCAGTAACGACGAACATGAGACAATTCCACAATGACACTCTAAAACGTTCTCTGAACAAGTCACATGACCTCTTCGCTCTCGTTAACAACTTAACAAAAGAACCAACCTCAGCCCAACCAGTTGAGATCCACCCTCAAGAATTTGCAGATTACTTGCAAACCAAGTTATGTCAGACCAACAACATCTCATCCTCCAATGCCTCTCTGAAGCCAGACCGCAGAGCTCCGCTTTCCATTTTTTCTACACCGACAAAGCAGCACATTGAAGACACCATTGCCGCAATCAACACTACCACGGCTCAAACCGACCCCTGCCCTGCGTTCTGGATCAAAGAACTATGATCCTACTTGAGCCCTTTTATAGCCAGACTCATGGACCAATCCTTTACAACAGGTACATTCCCGCAACCCCTCAAACAGACGTCCATATGACCGCTGCTGAAAAACAACAAGCTTGACCCCAAGAAGGTGGACTCATACCGCCCGATTTCAAGCATACCCCTACTAGCAAAAATAATTGAAAAGGAAGTCCAACGTCAAATTCAGGATCACATAGACGTTTCCGCGCCACTTGACCCATGCCAACATGGCTTTAGAGAGGCCCATGGTGTCGAAACGCTACTCACCACACTCTTCAACAGCATAATTGCAGGAATAGACAACATCCGCCAAGGTTTTGTCCTCATCTTCTTGGACATTGCGGCAGCGTTTGACTCAGTAAGCCATGAGCTTCTCCTTGACCGTCTCCAAGAGAAGGGGATCACAGACAAAGCACTAGCCTGGTGCAAGTCCTACCTCTCCGACAGATGGCAGCACGTACGATCAGGGTCTACATCATCGGAGCCTTTCCACCAGAAGCAAGGTGTTCCCCAGGGCTCCTCCCTCTCTGTCCTTATGTTCAACATATACATGCAGCCCATCTGTAACCTGATCCGTTCCTTCGATGTTAACTGCCTGATATATGTGGACGATGTACTGCTATACATGCCTTTCTCGACTGAGAACTCCGACCTCTCCCCACTGTCAAACTGCTTTAACTCAGTATCTAACTGGCTACAAACTCAGAACCTCAGAATTCAGCATAAGAAAACAGAGGTCCTGTTCATTACAAGGAATCAAAACTTCTCAACGCCACCCTCTCTAAATGTCAACGAAGCAGAACTCCAGTCCAAACCCACAATCAAGTACCTGGGAGTCACACTAGATCAGCGCCTGGACATGAAGTCGCACATAGGCAACACGGTGAGAGCGGTGTATCACAGGATCTGATCTCTCAGGTACCTAAGATCCTTGCTAACACCAGACGACTTCAGGACAGTCTATCAGGCTCTAATCATACCACATCTGGACTATGCAAACTCAATTCTGCATGGACTCCCTCAAGCTACACTGAACCCGCTGCAACTAGCAATGAATGCCGCGGCAAGAGTCCTCCATGGAGCATCCAGGAAAGACCACGTTACCACCATTCTGATGCACCTACACTGGCTCCCAATACGTGGCAGACTCACATACAAAATCTTACTGTTGACATTCAAGGTCATCAACGGGCTCTCACCCACATCACTGGCAGAACTGATCCAGACCACACCACACAATAGATCCAGAAGATCTACAGCAGTTAACATGTTGATAGTCCCGAAAGCAATAACCCTAAGCACATGCACAACGGTAAACAGAGCCTTCAAATTCTGTGCGCCAAGATGCTGGAATGCCCTACCTCCCAGAATACGAGCAATCTCTGACCTAACACAGTTTAGAAAGGCTTTGAAGCACCATCTCTTCCTCCAACATTACCCCCAGATAGCGCCCTAATATCCTCTTCCACCACTTAGCTGACTCTGTTCAGTAAACCCTACCACACAGCCAAACATTACCACGTCCAGCGAGGCGATACCCATTTGTCATATAGGTGTACATAGTTGACCCCTTGTTATCCAAGTTCTATTACCTTGTTCTATGTAAATACTAATCAGCTATTGAGATGTGTAAGTTGTTGTATGTAAACCGCGCTGATGCTGAATAGTGCGGTATATAAGAGACTGTAAATAAATAAATAAATAAATCTCTTGGCGGACAAGCTTAGTTGGGTGCTACTACCCTATTAGTGGTCTGTCCATGCAGACAAGGTTGCTCACATTTTTCAGATCTCGGGAACCCCAGACAGAGACCTGTTTGCAAGTCCTCAAAATGCCAAACTTCCCTGCTTCTGTTCCAGAACCCCTGCTCAGAACAGCCAAGCGGTAGATGCCTTTCACCTTCACTGGGGCCTCCTATACGCCTTCCCTCCCATTCGCCCCCATACGCCTTCCCTCCCATTCCCCTCATCCTCAAAGCTCTTTTCAAACTCCAGAGAGACTAGGGCTACATGATTCTTAAAACCCCACGTTGGCCACGACAATCATGGTGTCCTCTGCTTCTACGTTTCTTTCAAGTTCAACCAGTAGATTTGGGGTCTGCTCCAGGTCTCCTCTCACAGGAGAATGGGACACTGCTGCATCCCAATCTGCAGTCTCTACACCTTACAGCATGGCTGCTGAAGGCATAGAATTCCAGGGCATCAGCCTCTCCCAACAGGTAAAAGCTATCCTTTTGTCTTCTAGGAAACCTTCCACAAGGCGCTCCTACACCTTTAAGTGGCATAGATTCGCGCTCTGGTGTCCGAAAAGGGATCTTAACACTTTTCAGCTCTCGTGGAAGCATTACTTGAATATCTTCTCCATCTCTCTTCCTCCGGACTCAAACCCAATTCAGTAAGAGTCCACCTAAGTGCCATAGCGGCATCCCACATGCCCTTAGATGGTCAGCCCATCTCCTCTCAGCCGCTTGTAGCATGCTTCATGAGAGGTCTTCTGTTAACTAAGCCTCCCATTAAACCACCCCCAGTGGCATTGGGCCTTAATGTTGTTTTAGGACAGCTTATAAAGCAGCCCTTTGAACCCCTGGCCACCACTTCTCTGAAGTTTCTCACCTGGAAGGTTTCCTTCCTTACTGCCCTCACTTCAGCAAGGCGCATCAGCGAGCTTCAGGCTTTGGTGGCTGATCCTCCTTATGCACGTTTTCACCATGATTAGGTGGTCCTTAGGACTCATCCTCACTTTATGTCAAAAGTGGTCTCGCCTTTTTCCTTAAACCAGTCTGTGTACCTCCCTGTTTTCTTCCCTAGATCTCATTCTTCTAGGGCGGAGGTAACCCTTCATACTCTGGATTGCAAACGTGCTTTGGCCTTTTATCTCCAGAGAACTCGGGAGCACAGAAAAGCTTCCCAGCTTTTCATCGCTTTTGACTCCAGTCACCTAGGACTACCAGTATCCAAGCGAACTCTCTCCAGATGGATAGCAGATTGTATCTCCTTTGCTTACGACAGTGTAGGACTCCCTCTCGAGGGTCACATCACGGCACATAATGTTCGGGCAATGGTTGCCTCCATGGCGAATCTGCGCTCTGTGGCGATTGATGAGATATGTAAGGCAGCAACCTGGTCCTCTGTCCATACCTTTGCTGCTCACTATTGCCTGGACAAGGACTCCCGCCGGGATGCCTCGTTTGGCCAAGCTGTTCTCCAGCATCTCTTTCAGACTTAGATCAACTTCTACCTTCCGTCCCGGGTATCAATATCTGACACCCCTGGAGGATATATGACCTACCTCTTAGCCCTGTGTTCCACAGCTCACTCTGAGGTCATCTCTCTGGCATCTCCAAGCTGGGAAGTCCCATATGTGAAGACTACATTCCTGCTTGTTCCTGGAGATAGCGTAGTTACTCACCTGTAACAGGTGATCTCGGGGAACAGCAGGAATTCAGTCTTCACAACCCACCCTCCTCCCCTAGGAGTTGTACTTTTCCTCTTCTCTCCTTCTATCCTTTTATCTCAGCTACAAACTCAACTGAGGAGGGAGAGCTGGAAAGGTGGGAAGGCAGCTACGCAGGCGCAGTGGGATGCTCCCAGAAGCTTTCCTGTTGGATGCTGGGGAGCATTCCCGTGCGGGCTCCATCAGTACCGACATCACACATATGTGAAGATTCAATTCCTGCTGTTCCCAGCGATCACCTGTTGCAGGTGAGTAACTACACTTTCTCTCAGTAGATTGTAGGCTTCGTCTGCAGGTGAGAAACAGCAGGAACAGTAGTGAAGCACCTAGTGGAGGATATTATACCCAGGTTTGGTTGCCCCCAGAAAATCCAAATAAATAATGGCTTACACTTCCGTAATAAATTAATTCAGAAACTTAGGGAGGGATTGTGGGCGCAACATTCTTTTGTTTGTGTTTACAGGCCACAAGCAAACAGACTGGTGGAGAGAGTTAATGGATTACTAAAGACAACGCTTCGTAAGATTTTACATTCTATAAATTTGAATCAGCTAACAGCTTTACTTTTTGCTTTGTTTTCTCTCAAGAATTCCCCATTGAAGGTCTCTCATCTGATACCCCACCAGCTTGTTACTGGTTGATCACTGTCCTCCCCAGTGCTTGTTCATTATCGTTATTTTGTGAATACACCAGTTCAGCAGATATATGCTAATTGTAATCAGGATTTGGGTATATGGTTTAAACATCCCCTTTTCTAAAAACTCTGTCTTTTTGTCAAAATGTTTGAGTCGATGTTCTGCACATTTAGCTTCTGTTGTATTTCCATATTATTCTGGTAGGGTTAAACTAGGGTTCAACCGCTTTGACCCGGTGAAAAGCGGGATATAAATTCAGTTAAATAAAATAAAATAAATAAATAAAAACTAGAACCCCTAAGATTCTCCCTTGCTGCACCAGCAAATTTTACATTTTGTTACAAGGGTTCAGGGAATATGAAGTCTTCGGTTATTTCTCCCTCATGCCAATATTATTTACCTTTTTTTAAAATTCTTCTCCCTCTTTCATGGATGTGTACTACCAATGTGGTTCTCGTGTGTATGCTTATTTACCTGTACAGTTTTCTGGTGTTTGTGGGCTTGTTCACCTGCATCATCTGATAGCTACCTTTCCTCTTAAAATGCTTGCTTCGGAACATGGCCATTTTCCCTCCCCTAACCACACAGATCAGAATCCTCCATTGACTAATGATATCCCAGATGCTATTGATCTTTTGTTCCGCCCCCTGCCTCAGGTTTAGTAAGAAGAAAATGCTCAAATGATTTAAATAAAATTTGATATTTGATATCTCTGAAGAATTTCAATTGTTTAGTCGTAGTTCTGTTGCTGCAGTTACACTCTTTGCACCATGGCTTCAAATTAGTACTCATTCTAAATGGATAGAGAAGATTAGGTATGATACAATGAGAATGTTAAATTACTCTATTGCAGGTTTTGAAATCGTCATATAGTTGCTTTAATGTCATATCAGAATTGTTTAGCTTTAGATTATGTGCTGACTTCTACAAGTGGGGTGTGTGTGTTATTTGGTCCCTCATGCTGTACTTATATTCCTCCTGACCCATCATATGATAATATTACAGAAGTTATTAAACACTTACAGGAGTTGGCTGATGAAATGAGAAAGGAGGGTGATCCAGTTGAAGGCGACTGGTTTGCATTGGCCTTTAGCTGGTTTTCTGGTTTAGATCAAGACATCAGGAACTTTTTTCTCATTGTTATTCTACTTGTCCTCTTGTTTTGTGTTATTGTTCCCCTTATGCTATGCTGTACCCAGTACCTACCTCTCCTGTGCTCCAAGTGTAAGTCCACCATGTTTCATGTTCACCATCCTCATAAGCCACAGCGCAATCAGACTTTTCCCATTTGTGACACTTTTGGACCCAGTGTTTCCCATAAGCCTTTCCGAATCAGTCGGGCGAATGTGCTCCCACATTCTACTCCTAAAGAGGGGGGAGTATGAGGGCCAGAGGGAAAGGGTTGACAGTCCAAATTGCTGGCATTTGCATTGGATGTACTCTGTGAGGTGGTAGAGGTATTAGGTGACATCAGATGGAAGAAATGTGAGAAAAAACACACTTAACTACAGAGCACAGGAAAGAGAAGGCATCATTAGCATGGGTATGCCAGTTTGGCATGGGGCCTACTGGGGCCTAGTGTGGAAACTGTCAGAAGATCAGAGAACTAATAAGGTATATTTTCTATTTCTTGAAAATAAGGGATGGAAAGACAAACCAGGTGAAAAAATTGAATATATAGGAAAAAGCTCAGATAACAGGGAATAAATTCCCTGAGGCTTGGCAGGTGAGTGGGAATTGAACCGTTACATTGTGGAGGAAGAGAGGGGCTTGTGAACTGCCCTGTGTTTCCTTGCTGCTGTTCCTAGTTCCCTGTGCACGCAGTCGGTGTGCAGCTGTGATTGAGGCGGACCCTCCCCCCCTATATATTTCCTGAGGCCTTCGGCCATGGGTTGTGGCCTGCGGGTCGCTTACCGAAGGGCTATGACCAAAGGGACTGGACACCCCTTCAGCGTACTGACGGCATGTTTGAGTTGGTGGATGTTAGTGACTATTGGTAAGATGGGGAAACTGGAAAACAAAGGAGGAGGGGTAAAAATGGATCTTGGGACATTTTTCGCAGGTAAAATTGTTGGTCCACTAGATAAACATTTAGTCTCTTTACAGTGTCGTCAGCCCTCCCCCGATGGAGCTTCTTTAAGCTCTGGGGCTCCAATGCCGCCACCTCACCCTCTGCCTGTGTTGTTATCAACATTATTGGGAATTGGTTCCCCTAGGAAGGTAGCTGGAGACACTCAGGTTTTTTCCAAAGCCTGTAAATTTGATAGTCTCCTGTGGTTGTGGCGGCCCCCTTGGATGGGGAAGTCACACTTAAAGATTTGTGGGGTGCGATTAGTACTATTGGTGTTATACTTTCCTCTACTGTAGTTTCATTATGTACTTTTATTCAGGGTGCTGTGGAAAAGATTTCTGAAGTGGATGCTAGGTTGTTTAGGTTGCAAAATTCAGTGGTCCAAATGGAAGCTCAGTTGCAGTTGGTTTCCACTGCGCAGGTGGCTTCAATTAAGAATTCATTGATAGTTCATGCTTGTATTTAGGCATTGGAAAATGCCTCTCGAACCTGTAATCTGCGCTTCTATTAGCACCAGAAATTCTTCTTACTAAATATTTTATTGAGATCTTGAAGTTGCCTCAATCTGTGGACATTGTTCAGTTATATTATGTACCCTCTAAAGTTCGGGTGGTTTCATTGGATGAAGGTAAGTTTGATTCCCTTCGTCCGGCTGTAAGCCAGAATCTTACTGAAAATTTGGAGGACGATCACAAAAAGAAACACCTTATTAGTTACCTTTGCTACTGTGGCAGTGAAGGGAAAAATCTTGAAGTTATACTTTAAGTATAAGGATGTTCCTTTTTGTGGTCAGAACATGAACATATTTCCTGATGTGACTAGATCAACTCAAGCATGTCGAAAACAGTTTCTTTCTTTGAGGGGAGAGAGTTCTTTCCCTGGGTGCAACGTTTTATTTATGATTTCCTTGTAAATGTCTTATTCCTTTGCGTCCCTCTAGTCCAGTCCCGGAACCATAGAGTTGTGAACCTCCACCAGCAGCTTTGGAGACTGAAAGATGTCATCGCTTTGATGTCACTGGTACTAATAGGCAAGATCCGCCCCCATTCCACCAGTACTTTCAGTCTCCAAGCAGCTTGGAGGTTCTGAGCCCGGGGACTGGGCTCAAGGGAAACAAATAAGCAGAGCTTTTTTGGAAATTTCATTTATTTTAATCTATTTTAATTAATTTCATTAACTTACTTTATTACTGATTTTGGGGTTTTCTTTTTTGTTAGGTCCGGTGCTGCTGCTCAGGGGGTCTTTTCTGGTTCCCCTCAGGATCCCTCTCTCTTTCTCTCCCCCTTTTTTCCTTCCCCTCTCCTTTCTCTTTGTGTAGTCTGTCTGAGCACCAGCATTTAAACGAGCTGTGGGTGGGGGGGGGGAGTAATTTCTGGAGAGCCTCCCTGCTCCCGAACCCGCATGAAAGGGTGAGGAGCAGGTGGAAGGCAACCGTTGAGCAGCAGCGTGGAAGGCTGCAGGGGCATGTAGAGGAGCCGCGGCATGGTCTGAACGGGCTGCCCTCTCTCCCTGACAGCACGCTGGGGCTGAAGCCGCATTAAGACTGTGCTCTGGCGCTGGAAAGTGTCTTCTCCTCTTCCCTCCTGTTTCCTCTCTTCTCCGGTTCGCTGGGTGAGTACGGGCAGGTTTTTTGCTTTTACAAATATTGGATGGGGGGTGAGCAGGCTGTAGGAAGCTTTCGTGGCGTCTCCTGCGGGCCTCGTGGTCTCGGATACGGACCGCGTGCAGTTAGCGCAGGAAGTTTGCCGGCGGCCATGTTTTAGCGGCCCGGCCTTCTTTGCCTTATAAAAAGCTGTTCTGAGCTTCGTTTTGCGCTCAGGTTGCCTGCATTTTGCTAGTTGCCTCCAGCTTTTTCCTTTGGTTAAAAAAAAAAAAAAAAACGGCCACTTGGTGCTCTGGGGCCCTGAAGCTTGTGCTGCCCGCTGAGTAACATGCCTGCTAAGCCGCGCTGTTTCGTTTGTGGGGTTCGGCGCAGCGAGGTCTTGGAGTCCGGACTCTGCAAAGGCTGCTCCTTGCAGGCGGAGACCATGGATGGGGCTCTGGGGAGTGTCGCTGAAGAGCCGGTAGCAGGTCCTTCGGAGGCCCAAGAGTCCAGGCCGCCATCTTTGGGGCCTGTGGAAGCTGTGGCGGGGCCTGCCTTCCCTGAAGATGTGGGTTCGTCGCAAGGAGGGGGCCTCGGAGGGGTTGGCCCTGGAATTCCTCCGGATTTTTTCACGCTTATGCAGAAGGTGTTTGCCTTGCTGCAACCTGCGGTGGCACCTCCGGCTCGCAGCTCTTCAGGGCGAAAGCGGTCAGCTTCAGGGGGCCTCCCGGAGGAGGAGGTCCGGTCGGTCAAACAGCGTAGAGAGGCCCTAGATGACAGCCCGCCTTTGTGCTTGGATGACGGGGCCGGGGGGGCGGGCTTGGATGTGGAAGAGGCCTCTGATGAGTTGGAGGAAGGAGAGTTGCCGGACTTAGAAGAGCAGAGTAGAGTAGTCCGGGTGTTTTGGCGGGAGGAGTTACCAGCCTTGATTGCCGAGACTCTCAAGACTTTAAACATGTCTTCGGAGCCGCTGTCCGCTGAGGAGTCATTGGAGGACCCTCTTTTGCAGGCGGTGCGGACTTCTCAGCGGGTGTTCCCGGTTCATAGGGTGTTTCGGAACATGATTCAAGAGTAATGGGACTTGCCGGAAGTGGCGCTACGTGGACTAGAGCCTTGTCCCGTCTATATCCGCTTTCCGAACAGGATAGAGAGATCTTTCGCTCTCCGAAGATCGATGCCGCTGTGTCGGCGGTCACTAAGCGGACCACCATTCCGGTTGAAGGGGCGGCTGCCTTAAAGGATGTTCAGGACAGGAAGTTAAATACCTTATTGAAGCAAGTATTTGATGTCTCGGCCATTTCTATGCAGGCCTCGATATCGGGGGCATGGGTGGCGAGAGGCTGTCTGCGATGGTCGCAGCATTTGCAGGGACCGCAGGTGGCGGAGCACACGGACGAGCTGGCGCGGCTGGAGTCGGGCGCGGCTTATTTATCGGATATTCACTACGATCTTATCTGTGGTCTCGCCAAGAGTATGGCGTCAGTGGTTGCCGCGCGCCGGTATCTGTGGTTGCGTAACTGGGCGGCAGACGGCTCATCGAAGACGCGGCTTAGTAAACTCCCGTTTCGAGGAAAACTGCTGTTTGGGAGGACATGGAAAAGCTGGTCAAGGACTTGGGGGAATCTAAGGGTGGTCGGCTCCCGGAAGATAAACCGAAGCCAGGCCGTGTAGCTTCGGGGACCAGGGGGTCCTTCAGGGATTTTCGGAGGTTTCGGTCCTCGCGTTTTGGTCAGCCGCAGAGGGGTCGTTTTCCCTCGCGGGGGCAAGGTTTTCGGGGGTTTCGGGGGGCCGGCCGGGGTTTTGCTCCCTTTCAACCCTCTACCAACAAAACGCCCCAATGAGATAAGGCAGACTCAGGTGGCGGTGGTGCCCGTGGGAGGACGGTTACGGGAGTTTTACCCTGCCTGGGTCCAAATTACCTCCGATCAGTGGGTGCTGGAGGTCATTTGAGAGGGCTACGCCCTAGAGCTACAGCGACCCGTCTTATATTCCTTTGTTTTTTACCCGTGCAGAGCGCTGCAGAAGCTGCAGGCTGTCGCAGAGACGCTTCGGCGGCTGCTGCAGCTCAGAGCGGTAGTACCCGTGCCGGCGGACCAGTGCGGGTGCAGTCGGGTGCAGTACTTGCAGTTGCTCGGCACGATGGCGGCCACGATCGAGGTGGTTCAGTGGGCCCGATCTCATATGAGGCCGTTGCAGAGCGTGCTTCTCAGGCGTTGGTCTCATCAGCGAGATGCTCTGTCTCAGCGGTTGGTCTGTCCTCCAGAAGTGTGTCAGGAGCTCCGGTGGTGGTTGCAGCCCGGACATCTGAGCACAGGTGTGTCTCTGGAGCCTCCGGCCTGGAGACTGCTAACGACGGATGCCAGTCTCTCGGGTTGGGGGGTGCATCTCGACGGGAGGTTTGCGCAGGGGCTTTGGTCGTTGGAGGAGACTCAGTGGTCCATAAACATGTTAGAAATGAGGGCAGTGTTTTTGGCGCTGCTCGAGTTCCAAGAGTTTCTGTGTCAGGAGCCCGTCCAGGTGCTCTCGGACAGTGCGACGACGGTGGCCTATATCAATCGCCAAGGCGGCACGGGAAGTGCGTCGCTGGAGGCAGAGGCGAGTCAGCTGTTGTATTGGGCCGAGCTGAATTTGCTGGCGCTCTCGGCGCAGCATGTGGCCGGCGTGGACAATGTAGAGGCCGATTTTCTGAGTTGCCGCAGGGTGGATCCGGGGGAGTGGAGCCTTCTCCCGGACGTCTTTGCGATGTTGGTGCGGCGCTGGGGGCTTCCGGTCATGGATCTGATGGCGAGCTTCGAGTCGGCGAAGGTGGCTCACTTCTTCAGCAGGCAGAGAGAACGCATGTCAGAGGGTCTCGATGCGTTGGCACAGCGGTGGCCGGTGGAGGAGCTCCTCTACGTGTTCCCACCTTGGGCTCTCATAGGCAAGGTGGTGCAGCGCATAGAGCGGCACCGGGGTCTGGTGATTCTGGTAGCTCCCGATTGGCCTCGGTGACCGTGGTGTGCGGATTTGGTAAGGCTGCTGGTAGACGAGCCGTGGGGGCTTCCGCTCCGGGACGATCTCTTGCTTCAGGGGCCGTTACGCATGCCGCAGGTGGATCGATTCTCGCTTACGGCATGGCTCTTGAAAGGGCTCGGTTGACTGCAAGGGGTTATTCGGCGGTGGTGATTTCTACCTTGCTGAGGTCGCGTAGGCGTTCAACCTCGTTAGCTTATATTCGCGTGTGGCGTGTCTTCGAATCTTGGTGTGCGGACAGGAAGCTGCGTCCCCTGGGGGCATCGGTGCCGCACATTCTTTCCTTCTTGCAAGACGGTGTGGCGAAGGGTCTGGCGGCTAGTTCCTTGCGAGTGCAGCTGGCGGCTATCTCCTGTTTCCGGGGGAAGGTCCAGGGGCAGCCGCTAGGGATGCACGGCGATGTTTGGCGTTTTCTGCGGGCGGTGCTTCTTCTTCGACCGCCAAGGCGCTGTTCTGTCCCTCAGTGGGATTTGAATGTGGTTTTGGAAGCATTGATCAAAGAGCCGTTTGAGCCTTTAGGTAAGGCTTCGCTGAAGGATTTGACGTTAAAGACGGTTTTTCTGGTGGCGATCTGCTCCGCTCGGCGGATCTCAGAGTTGCAAGCGCTGTCGTGTAAGGAGCCCTATTTGTCTTTCTCCAGTCACAAGGTCGTGTTGCGCACAGTACCAGCCTTTTTGCCTAAGGTTGTTTCCGGGTTCCATGTTAACCAGGTGGTATCGCTTCCGGTGTTTTCGGAGGAGCAGTGCGCAGAGTCGATCGGTCGGTTGCATCTTCTCGATGTTCGTAGAGTCCTCAAGAGGTATCTCCGCAGGATGGCGTCTTTCCGGAAGTCGGACAGGCTATTTGTGTCTTTCGGCGGCCCCCGTAGGGGTGAAGCGGCGGCGAAGTCTTCGATTTCTCGGTGGCTTAAGGAGTCTATCGCGTCGGCCTACCTTCTCAGAGGTAAGGTCATTCCTGCCGGGCTTAGAGCACACTCGGCTAGGGCGCAAGCGGCGTCTTGGGCGGAGGTCAGTTTGGTGCCGGTGGAGGACATCTGTCGGGCGGCTACATGGTCCTCACTGCATTCCTTTGCGAAGCACTACAGGCTTGATGTGCTGGTGCGGGAAGACGGGCGTTTTGGCGCAGCAGTTCTTCAGGCTGGGCTTGCCGGTCCCTCCCGTTGATATTCACTGCTCTGTTACATCCTCTATGGTTCCGGGACTGGACTAGAGGGACGCAAAGGAAGAGTAAATTAGACTTACCTGCTAATTGTTGTTCCTTAAGGAACTCTAGTCCAGTCCCGGATCCCTCCCTGGGATTTGGGGGGTTCAAGCAGCCTGAAGTTTACTGTGTTTACAGGAAATGATGGTAGGTCGATGAGGCCACGGATGGGGGGTGGGCGGTCCTTTGGGGATGCAGGGAAGCCTCCTCCTTTTTTGCGCAGCAGTACCTACTCAGCTCGAGAGTTCGGTGTTTCCGTTCTCGTGAGCTAGACCTTTGGTCTGTGCGGTTCATGTTCATTTTTCCACTGTTCTCGAATGTTTACATAGTTGGTCTATCAGTTTTTGTGCTCATATCTACTTATTTGTTGCTCTGCTGAGTCTGCTTTGTCAATAGGTGCTGGTGGAATGGGGGCGTATCTTGCCTATTAGTACCAGTGACATCAAACCGATGACATCTTTCAGTCTCCAAAGCTGCTGGTGGAGGTTCACAACTCTATGGTTCCGGGACTGGACTAGAGTTCCTTAAGGAACAACAATTAGCAGGTAAGTCTAATTTACTCTTACTTTAAAGGGATAGTCCTATGTTTTTATTGTTGTTTCTCATTTAGAAAAGTTCTTGACTGATATATCTTTTCTTTTGATTTGATCTAATGTGATAGTTTTCTTCTTAAGTGGATTTTATGATATTTTTTCTTTTGAAAGTGGAAATGTATAATTTGCAAATTCTATTAAAAAAAAAAACAGAGGGGAATGATATGAGATTTGCATGGTATTGTATTGCATGCTGTTTCCAGTATGGATGCAAGGTGGTTGTCTGGAGAGGCTGAGGGAGGTCCTGTAAATTAAGCTAATCATTATGGAGGACAGGTCCTAGCTACAGGATCACTTCCTACCACACCAGGGTGATGCTCTTCTGTCACGTGACCTCTCTCCTTCATGGCAACAGAGATGCTGCCAGTCTGGAGGTGGGACTTCAGTACTATATCCCTGTAGGTCTCGTCTATGTACCTCTCTGTCTTCCTTATGTCCTCCAAGTTTGCTACTCTAGCCTCCAGAGATCGGTCTCGTTCCCTTAGAGCAGTGGTTCGCAACCTTTTTTGTACCGTGACCCCTTTTACCATTGGTCAACTTGTGATGACCCCCAATGATAAAATCAAATGCATCTCTCTTCCTTTACCTTTAACGCATTGTCGCTGTAATCTTTCATTGAATTATTAATATATTATAGGCCTTTGCATTATGTTTTTATTTATAAAATTTACATATTTAAACCACAATAATTAATCCCAACAAGTAACAATATTTGATTTCAAAATTATTATGATTTTGTAGTCAAATCACTAATATGAAATAAAATTATTTTTTCTACCTTTGTTGTCTGACCAGTTTATTCTTTGATCATGCTGGTCCCCGATCTGAGGCTTCTGCTTTCCTGTCTTAGCTCTCTTTCTGTGGTCTATGGTCCATCTACCATTTCTTATCTCTTCTTTCGTTTTCTTCACTTCTTTCCATCAGCCTACTTCCAGTCCCAGTAACTCTCCCCAGTATCAGCCCCTTTCCAATCCTCACTCCCCGTACCTTCCAATGTCAACTTGCATTCCCATGACTGCCACTGGTGTCTATTCCCTTCCAGTCCCCCTCCTTCCCCACTGACCAGTCCCTTCTAGTACAAATACCATGGCAGCCCCTCTCAGATCCACTCCCTTCCAGTTCCATTCTCCTATCCCCTCATATCAGCCCATTTGTAGCCTTAGCCCCCAGTTTTCTTCCAGGGCCAGCAGCTCTATCCTCCCCTCCCCACAATCAGCCCATTCCCAGTTGAAGCCCCCCAATCAGCTCACTTCCAGTGCTAGTCCCCCCTCAATCCCATTACCAGTGCTAGCTCCCCTAATCAGCCCAATACCAGTCCTACCCCCCTCCCATCAGCTCCATTACCAGTCCTAGCCTCCCCTAATCAGCTCATTTCCAGTGCGGGTCCCTCCTCAACCTCATTACCAGTGCTAGGCTCCCCTAATCAGGCCATTACCAGTCCTACCCCCCTTTCAGCCCATTTCCAGTCCTAACCTCCCCGATCAGCTCATTTCCAATGCTAGCCCCCATCAGTCCATTACCAGTCCTACCCCCAATCAGCCCATTACCAGTCCTAGCCTTCCCTAATCAAACCATTACCAGTCCTAGCCCCCCCCCCCATCTGCCCATTATAATCCTAACCCACACTGTCTCTCCCCTCTGTCCAGCATTATCCCCTGTCTGACCAGTATGTCCGCCTGTCTCTCCCCTCTGTCCATGTCAGCCCCCCTCCTTCCCTCCCTCCATCCATCCATGTCAGCCCCCCCTCTGTCCATATCAGCCCCCTCCCTCCCTCCATCCATCCATCCATTTCAGCCCCCCTCTGTCCATGTCAGCCCTCCCTCCCTCCATGTCAGCCCCATCCCTTTCTCCATCCCTCCCTCCCTCCATGTCAGCCCCCCTCCCTCTCTCCATCCATCCCTCCCTCCATGTCAGCCCCCCCTCTGTCCATGTCAGCCCCCCTCCATCCATCCATCTCCCCATGTCAGCCCCCTCCCTCCCCCATGTCAGCCCCATTGCAGGTTCCCTGTCCCCTCCTCCCCTCTCCTTGTCTGCCTGCTACTGCCTTGTTCTTCTTCTGCAGCCGCGGCTCCCTGCCTCTTAGGGAACCGCGGCTGAGCCTGTGAACAGTTGTGGAGCCTTCCTGTCGCTTGACGGGCTCTGTGCAGCATTGTCCCGCCTCCAAAGGAAGGGAAGCGGTGAGTTTGCCGCTGCCGAGAAGTGGACTCTGCAGCGGCAGCAACTTGTGCGCTTTTTTTTTTTTTTTAACGGCGGAGTGAGGCGACCCCCGCTAAATCCTGTGGCGACCCACAGGTTGAGAACTGCTGTCTTAGAGCAAAGAGCTCCTTGCACCTAGTGCACACGTAAGACTGGAAAGTCCCCATGCTAGCGTGGGATGGCCGTTGGGTGTGCAGGTATGCACTCTGATGTTGGTGCACTGGTGGTGGCCGGCTGAGAGATTGTCCGGGTGTAGCAGCAACACCCACTGCCATCCCTGGTTTTGGCAGACATACCTGTGGACAGCTCGTCACTCATGCAATCCTCTGGATGGTCACACTGGATGGGTAAGTGAAGCCCCACCTGTGGCCCTGGGAGATGGTGAGGGGGGATCCATGTCAGATTGGACTTTCTTCTGATGCTGCAGCAGAGTGTTTGCAGCCTACCAAAAAAATCAAAATAATAACAGCATCTCAAGCAGCAACACTACTATTAGGAACTCTCCCCTTGCTTGGCTGCAACACATAACCCAGCATGGCCATAGTTTCTAGCACTTGGCTTGTATGCCTTAGCCAGGACTAGCTTACTGACACCTGAGTTGTGCTTCAATTCATAAGACTACTCTGCATTACAGCGCATCGCTGATGGACAGTGGCATCCCTCCATCGTTCTGGGACAGGCAAGCAGCGGCCATCAATCAACATCCAAACTTTAAAAAAAAAAAAAAAGTGAGCAAGACATCTCTATGGAGGTCCACAGTGTCACATTCGACTATGAAGACTGAATTCTGCTTGCTCCAGCAGTCGGATGCACATGCAACACCTATTGATTGGGCTACCCAGTTAATATACTCTACGCCTGCTTCCACCTTGATCTCACACCAAACTATCTGCTGGTCATACCACCCTATTCTCTGCCAACTCCTCCAGGAGGGCGGGAAGCTGACTTCTGCCCTGTCTCTCCATTCAACAGAATACTATACTTCAATGAGGTACTCCACTACTCCCCCCCCAACCCCCCTTCCCGGCATGGTCTGCATAGTGTTGGTGTTTAGATATATGTTTGTATTCTTTTGATGTATCTTATCTCTGTGTACAGACAATACAGTCTTCAGTCTTATGTTGGATAGGAGAACACATGAAATACCATGTTGAATCAGACTGGAGGTCTATCCTGCATGGTGTCCTGTTTTAGACAGTGAGGTTGCGGAGGTCCGGCCATGGAGTTCCTCAGAGCTTGGAGAACGAAGAGGCCACTCCGGGGTCCAGCTGCCACTTGTGCAGATGGAGGACTCTTCTCAGTCCAAGCACAGCAGATATACTGCCTGCAGGAGCATCCCATGGCAGTTCGCATACAAGAAGAGGGCTACTGCCTACCGGCAGAGGGTGTCTGACCCTATGCTTCCCTGCTTGTTGACATAGAACATTGCAACCTGGTTGTCCGTTTGGATGAGCACTGATTGGTGCTGCAGACGGAGGCAAAAAGCTTGGAGAGCCAGTGATATGGCCCGAAGCTCTAGGAGGTTGATCTGCTGTTGGTTTTCCACCTACAACCAACTGCCCTGAGTGCAGTGGTCCTCTCAATGAGCCCCCCAGCCCAGAAAGGAGGCATCCATGGATACCAAAAGAGAGAGTGGGCTATGGCCGGATCCAGTCGCCACTCATGCAGCTGAAGGACCCTGCTGAGTCTGTCAGGACATTTTTGTGTCCCAGGAGGTAGGCTGTCTGAAGGAGCAGACTCCTCGCTGTGGCAAAGATCCAGATGCAAACTGCTTCCCAGCAAAAGAGGTATGAGACTGTGCCACCCTGCTTGTTGACATAAAACATCACAACTTGGTTGTCCATTTGGATAAGGACTACCTGGTTCGACAGCTGACTCTAAAGCACTCGAAGGGCCTTCGCCACCACCCAGAGCTCGAGGAAGTTGATCTGGTGCAGGCTTTCCTCCTGCATCTAAACGCCCTGGGATCAGAGACCATCGCAATGGACGCCCCATCCAAACTTGGAGGTGTCCGTGGTGAGGACACGCTGGACTGATAGGGTTTGGAAAGATGGCCTGCCAAGAGATTTGGTGAGTGCTGTCAGCAAGTGAAGGAGTTCACAAGGGGTATGGTGACCCACATGCAATCGTCCAGGCGACCCATGGCATGTGACCATTGAGTGCTGAGGGACCACTGTGCCTGCCGTATCCACAGGCGGGCTTCTAGATTCATGTAAATTGTCAAGGCCATGTGCCTCAAGAGGTGCAGCATGAGACAGGCTGATGCAGTTGTGTGACCCTGCACGTCTTTCACCAGGAACTCTAGCTGCCAAGCCCTGTCCAGAAGGAGGAAGGTCCTGGCCTGGGTCATTTCATAAGAGCCCTCCTTGACCTCTTGACGTATTGTGGGCTGCAGATGTGACTTGGAGTACTTGATGACGAGCCCCAGATGTTGCAGCACCAGGAGGGTGCTGCGGCCCGCCTGGCAGACCTCCTCCAGTGAGTCTTCCCTTATGAGCCAATCGTCCATATAGCGGAAAATGAAAACACCCTGTAGTCGGAGATAGGCGGCGACTACCGCCAGGCACTTGGTGAACACCCTTGGGGTGGCCAAGAGGACAAAGGGCAGAGCCCTATACTGGTAGTGGCACCTGTCTTAAATGAGTCTGAGGAATTGACTGTGCCGGGGGTGGACCAGGGTGTTGGTATAGTCATCTTTTAAATCCAAGGAGCATAACTAGTCTCCTCACTGGAGATAGGGCAGCAACGTTTCAAGGGATACCATTTTGAACTTCTCTCTGAGCATAAAGCAGTTGAGCTACTGCAGATCTGGGATAGGGCAAAAGCCTCCTGTCTTTCTGGGGACAAGGAAGTAGTGGGAGTAGAACCCCTTGCCCCAGAGATGTCGGGGAATGGGCTCCACAGCCTGGTCTGCAAGGAGGGTCCCAAGATCCTCCTGCAGGAGGTCTCTGTGAAGAGAAATCATGGAGGGGCTTCCTTAGAAAGAACGGAGGGGGGCATCTGCTCAAAGTGGAGGAGGTCCCCCTCCCGCACCAACTGTAGAATCCAGATGTCTGTGGTGATGCTGGGCCATAGGTGGGCAATGTGAATGAGGCACCTTCCCATATGCCCTGAGTCTTGATCCTTGAGGGGGAGAGGGGCTATGCCCAGGGAATCAAACCCCCCTCCCCCCAGGTTGCGGCAGGGGCGCTGTCTGGGGCTTGGGGGCCTTAGACATACGAGGGCCGTTACCTTGGCCCTTGTCCTGCTGACTCTGTTGGAGAGCTTGATAGGCCAGAAACTGTGGTTTAGTTCCATAAGTAGAAGGGCTTTTCTCCCAAACCCTTCCACTGGGAAGGGTCCAACAGTCTTCCTGGAGAGCCTGGTTCTGGCCATATATTCAGACTCCAACTCTGTGGCCTTGTCCATCATGGACTTGCCAAAAAGGTTGTCCCCTTGGCATGGGATATTGACCAACTTGTCCTGAACCCATTGCTCTAGGTCCGAGGAATGTGAGGACTGACTTCCTGCTATCCCTGGAGAACACCTGTTACAGGTGAGTAACTACGCTTTAAGGACCCTTTTACTAAAGCGCATTTCAACCTACATTAACCGCTTCCACAAGTCTGCAGTAATTGTTGCCGTGTAGATGGGACAATTACTGCACATTGACTACGTATTGTGCAATGTGGAGGGGTCTGAGCTTATTTGCGGTGGAGAGTGGGCAGTGGCTGCATATTTCGTTTTCACAGACATCAGTAGTGCATGCTAATTGCCAGTGTTGCAGCTAGCATGGGTGTGCCTACTGCCACTTCAATAGGTGGCGTTAGGGGCACCTGCAGTAATTGCCAAGGGCTGGCATGCATACTTAAGGGTTTGCCTGCCTGGCTGCTGATGGGCATATGATTAGTATACAGTTTTAACTATTGTGTTATGCATCTCATTATTTATTATCTTGAAAATAAAGTAAGAAGTTAAAAATTCATATGCACTCTTATTTGAGTGTACAAAACAGGGCTGCAAGGTATCACTGATTTTACTTCAT
Organism: Ichthyophis bannanicus; assembly: GCA_033557465.1. Lineage (NCBI taxonomy): Eukaryota > Metazoa > Chordata > Amphibia > Gymnophiona > Ichthyophiidae > Ichthyophis > Ichthyophis bannanicus. Next base: position 207,241,519 of record CM066033.1, read on the forward strand.
ACTTGCATTTGCTAAGCTTCCTTCTAGTAGCAGCTTATTAACAACATACCTATAAGCTCTCTTCTCACTTTTCAGGCAGCTTTTCCATACACCCAGGGCCAGGGTTTGTGGTGACGGAGCAAATGCTTGCTGGAAACTGAAGGAGGCATAATAGCGCATTGGGGGGGGGAGCTTTGAGGTCCCCTCCCCTGTTTCTGCCCTGGACCCTAACATGTCTAATATTAGCCATACATACACTCTCTCAAGCAGCCTAAAGGTTGTCTTTCATAGCTGTTTACTCATGTTTTGCCCCAGGGTACAGCCAGAAGGAGCTCCGAACCCACATTTCTTTCTGATGTCCTATTTGTTACAAGGAATCTTAAGTTTGTACCTCCGCCGTCACTGCTGGTCAACAACATAGAACTTACGTCCAAACCCACGATCCGATACCTCGGCATAACATTAGATCAACACCTGGACATGACCATGCACGTGAAGAATGTGACAAAGAATATATACCATAAGATCAGAACACTACGCCACCTCCGTCCACTACTGGACTATACTGATTAGCGGTCAACCTTCCAGGCACTAGTCCTTCCACATCTAGATTTTGCAAACATCATCCTCCACGGGCTCCCTCAATCAACCTTAAATCCACTACGTCTGGCTATGAATACAGCTGCTAGAGTCCTCTCTGGGTCACCAAGGTCTGCTCATATAACGCCTATCATGAAAGACCTACACTGGCTACCACTACAAGCCAGATTCTCATACAAGTCACTAGTTTTGACCTCCAAAGCCATGAATATCTACCCACCAACACCAATCAGAAAACTAATCCATAACACCCCTGAAAATAGAAACAGAAGGACTACAACTATGAACACCTTAATAGTTCCCAAGATGATGACATCATGTACTAAAGCTACATCAAACAGAGCTTTTTCACTGTTCGCACCCAGGAATTGGAATAAACTTCCCCATGAAATCCGCGGCATCAAAAGTCTATTACAATTCCGCAAAGCCGTAAAGCATCACTTATTCACAAAATACTACCCAGAAGTGTCCATGGACACTCACACAGCCAACAGGCCTCCCACTCACACCAAACACCCTAGCACTTTAATCCAACCAGAAAACGGTTAGTCCCCACGAAAATCCACCTTACTACTATAGACTCATGCTACCCATGAATACATGTTCAATATTCACTTGAGTTTAAATATGGTACATAATTAAAGCATATATATAGTATAATGTTGATTGTACATAGTTATCCCTGTTATTCCATGTTTTATATTCCCTTGATCTCCAGGAACAAGCAGGAATAAGTCCTCACATATGGGTACGTCGGTACCGACGGAGCCCGTGCGGGAAAGCTCCCCAGCTTCTTAGAATAGAAGCTTTTGGGACCTCCCACTGCACATGCGCACTGCCTTCCCGCCTTCCTGAACAGCTCTCCTCAGTTTCTCTTTTTCCGCGGAGCCAGCAGGTCGTGTTCCTGTCACCGCTGAAGAAATTGTTATTTATTTGTTTCTTTAGACCGCGTACCTGCCTTCCCCATACCGATACCGGTATCGCCGGTCTTTTCTTTCTTTCTTTAAAAAATTATAATTCTTTTTTCTTATTTTTTAGCTTTTTGGTCACTTCAGAGAGGCCTCTCGGCCTACTCAATTTCCTCATGGAGAAGCCAGCCCCTGGATTTAAGAAGTGTACCAAATGTAATGCTGTTATTTCAGTCACAGACACCCATGAATGGTGTCTGAAATGTTTGGGGCCTGACCATTCCATACCGGACTGCCCATCTTGCTCCCACATGTCTAAACGTGGGCTGCAGAACCGGGCCAACAAATTCCATGTGCTGTTTGCTTCAGAGAATACAGCATCACAGTCATCCAGGTCTCCTTCTCCGGATGGATCTCAGGTAACCAAACCTTCTGTGGGCAAGTCCTCAAAGAGCAAATCTCCTTCAAAGCATCGAGAGGCTCTTAGCTTAGAACTTGAGGACCCTGCCCCAGCCAAACAACCCCGGCGGGAAGTCCAACTTCCAAAAACGCCAATTCAGGGGTCTCAGGTTGATATCGATGCTACGGCCTCGACAGATCACCTGTTAGCCTGCTCTGGGGTACCGGGTCACTCCGGTACCGACATCCAGGCAGCTATGGCGTCCATGGGCGATACTGTACAGTCCATGCAGCAGGCCGTCATGGCTTTCATTAAAGCTGCAACGCCATCGGTTCCGCTTTCAGCGGTTCCGGGCCCGATACCGGTATCGTCCGCCATGCCGGTATCGAGGCCGTCCACCTCTAAACGCAAGTCGGTACCGTATGGGCTTTCGCTCCATACCGGTTCCATACCCGATACGCCCGATATCGATACCGATCGGTACGCGTATCGTGCGTTAGAGGAAAGCACCGATTCCTCTGAGGATTTTCACTCCTCTGATGATTCTGCTGAGTTTTCACTCAACTTACCTGAGGAGCCCTCTTCTCCTAAAAGGAGAATGTCCCCTCCAGAGGATTTGTCCTTCCAGGACTTTGTTTTAGATATGGCTACAGCCCTTTCTATTACCACATCCTCTGAAAAGGAACCCAGATCCAAAAAACTGGATATTTTGGGATACTCAAAGGCCCCTAAGGAGGCAGTTACCCTGCCTATCCATGAAATCCTTCAAGAACAACTGATGGATTTCTGGGAAAATCCTTTGACTTTGTCTCCTTATTCCCGTAGGTTGAACACCATGTATAGGGTCCCTCCTTCTCCTGGTTTCCAAAAGACTCAATTGCCCCACCACTCTATTGTGGTGAAGTCTGCAATGAAGAAGATTAGGAGTACCAAAAGGCACTCTTCCACCCCTCCAGGACGGGAATGTAAGACTTTGGACTCTTTTGGTAGGAAAATTTTCCAGGCTAGTATGCTTATAGCCAGGATTAATTCCTACAGTCTCTATATGGGCATGTTCCTGGAGGAACTTGCCAAAAAGGTGCGGCATTTTGCCCCCTTTATCCCTGAGGATAAAAAGCAGGGATTCCTTTCCCTAGTGAAACAACTCTTAGAGGTTTCTAAGTTCTCTAATAGGGCAGCATATGATTCCTTTGAGGGAGCCAGTAGGGCTTCGGGCATTGCTATTGCAGCCCGACGTCTTGCTTGGCTCCAGGCCTCTGATCTGGAACCTTGGGTTCTAGATGGCTTACGGAATCTGCCCTGTACAGGTGAGAACTTATTTGGGGAAGAGTGGCAAATCAAAGCCACCCAGATGGATGCTGAAAATGCCACCTTGGAAAGACTTTCAAAGTCCACTTCAATTCCTACTAAGAAAAAGTCTTTTAAAAGGCCTTACTATAAGAAGGCCAGAGTTGCTTCAAATACTGGCCAGCAGTCTTCTCAACCTCGCTATACTGCTAAGCGTCAGCAATCCAAACAAGCACGAGCTAAGCCTGCAGCAGCTACTGTAGCTCAGCAGGCTCCAACCCCTCAGGGGTTTTGACTTGCTCCTAGGGAACTTGCCACTTCTGGTTCTAACACAACCAGAACCTCTCACCATACCCGGAAGGTTGGTTCACTTTGCTCCCAGATGGGAACAAATCACAACAGAACAATGGACCCTCTCTATCATTCGAGAGGGTTACAAACTTCATTTCTCCAGCCTTCCTCCCCATCATATGGTGAGACCATTCAATTCTCCCCCATCTCTCCTAACCCTGTTGGGTCAAGAGGTTTCCTCTCTTCTTGCCCAAGGGGCCATAGAAGAGGTTCCTCTTCCTCAACAAGGGTCCGGTTTCTACTCCCCTTATTTTCTCATTCCAAAGAAGACAGGGGGATTCAGACCAATCCTAGATCTGAGAGAATTGAACAAATTTCTCTTCAAGGAGAAATTCAAAATGCTGTCTCTAGGCATTCTCCTTCCTTACCTCCAGGGTCAGGACTGGCTTTGTTCTCTAGACCTACAGGATGCGTATACACATATACTCATCCATCCATCCCACAGAAAGTATCTTCGCTTTCTGTTTCAGGGAAAACATTTCCAATACAGAGTACTCCCCTTCGGTCTAGCCTCTGCTCCAAGAGTATTCACAAAATGCATGGCAGTCGTAGCCGCATTTCTAAGAGGCATGGGAATCTTTGTCTTCCCATATCTGGACGACTGGCTCATCCGAGCTCCAACTCAGTCACAGGCCCAGATTTCCCTGGACCACACAAGGAGCCTTTTGCAGTATCTGGGACTGGTAGTAAACCTTCCCAAGTCCCAACTCATCCCTACTCAATCTCTAGAATTCATAGGGGCCCAGTTGGACACCATCACTGCAAGGGCCTACCTTCCACATGTTCGAGGCCAGCGCCTCCTGAGTTTGGCCTCCCAAGCTCAGTCCAGCACTCACTTGACAGCCAGGGAAATGCTACGCCTACTGGGTCATATGGCCTCCACAGTGCATGTGGTGCCCTATGCTCGTCTTCATATGAGAGCAGCTCAATGGACCCTGGCCACTCAGTGGACTCAGGCGTCAGGAGCGCTCTCAGACCAAATACAAACCTCCGATCGTCTGTTTTGGTCCCTCCACTGGTGGACTTCCACCAAGAATCTGTTGTTGGGGGCTCCATTTCAACCATTGCTACCCCAAGCAACCCTCACAACAGATGCCTCCCAAACAGGGTGGGGAGCCCATCTGCAAACTCTCTCCACTCAGGGCACTTGGTCTCTACAGGAGACCACCCTTCATATCAATCTTCTGGAACTGCGAGCAATTTACCTTGCCCTCAAGGTCTTCCACTCCCTCCTAGCCAACCTCACTGTCCTAGTTCAGACGGACAATCAGGTGGCCATGTTTTACATAAACAAACAAGGAGGGACGGGCTCTCTGTCGCTTTGCAACGAAGCTCTAAGACTATGGGCCTTCGCCAGAGAGCATCAGATTCACCTGCTAGCAGTGTATCTCCCAGGAGTTCAAAACTCTCGGGCAGACAGGCTCAGTCGAGTTCTGCTGCCACACGAATGGTCCCTACATTTGGACCAAATAAACCGAATCTTTCAGGAATGGGGGACCCCGGACATAGACCTCTTTGCAAGTCCGTGGAATGCCAAACTTCCCCGGTTCTGTTCCAGAACTCCGTGTCAGGGAGCTCAGGCTACGGACGCCTTTCTCCTGAATTGGAATCAGGCATTCCTATATGCCTTTCCACCCATTCCTTTGATTCCCAAGACTCTGTTCAAACTCCAGAGGGATCATGGAACTATGATCTTCATAGCTCCACGCTGGCCACGCCAAGTGTGGTTCCCTCTACTTCTACAGCTCTCCCAGGGATCCTACTTGGATCTGGGAGCTGCGCCAGACCTCCTGTCTCAGGAGGAGGGGACTTTGTGGCACCCAAACCCCAAATCCCTTCACCTCAGTGCTTGGTTACTGAAGGCTTAAGCCTTCAAGACTTTCATCTTTCCCAACCAGTGAAAGATATCCTTTCTGCCTCTAGGAAACCCTCTACCAGGCGTTCCTATGCTTTCAAATGGAAACGTTTTTCCATTTGGTGTGCTCAGCAGGGTCTTGACCCTCTGGCACTTCCTTTGAATTCTCTTCTTGATTATCTCCTGCATCTATCCAATGCAGGCCTCAAGACGAATTCGGTAAGAGTCCATTTAAGTGCTATTGCAGCATCCTTGAAACATATAAATGGACAACCTATCTCCTCTCATCCTCTTGTTGCAAGATTCATGAGAGGCCTGACTCTCACTAAACCTCCCATCAGACCACCCCCGGTCGCATGGGATTTGAATCTAGTGCTCGGTCAACTTATGAAGCCACCTTTTGAGCCAATGTTTTCCACCTCCTTGAAATTTCTTTCCTGGAAGGTCATCTTCCTCATTGCAGTCACTTCGGCTCGCCGCATCAGTGAGCTGCAGGCTTTAGTGGCTAATCCACCTTACACAAGATTTCATCATGATAAGGTGGTCCTTAGGACGAATCCCCACTTTATGCCTAAAGTGGTCTCGCCTTTTCATCTTAATCAAGAGGTATATCTACCTGTCTTTTTTCCAGCTCCTCATGCATCCAATGCAGAGAGGAACCTTCATACTCTGGATTGTAAAAGAGCTCTCGCTTTTTACCTTAATAGGACTCAGCCACATCGAAAGTCTTCTCAACTTTTTGTGGCCTTTGATCCTTCCCATTTGGGACTTCCAGTCTCCAAGCGTACACTTTCCAATTGGATTGCTCAGTGTATTTCTTTTGCTTACCAGAGCAAAAACATTTCTCTGGAAGGCCATGTCACTGCTCACAATGTGAGGGCCATGGCAACTTCTATGGCTCATCTGCACTCTGTTTCCATAGATCAGATCTGTCGAGCCGCTACCTGGGCCTCGGTTCATACCTTCACAGCCCATTACTGTTTGGACAAGGACTCCCGCCGGGATGCCTTGTTTGGCCAGGCTGTCCTCAAGCACCTGTTCCATTCCTAAACAACTCCTGCCCACCTTCCCAGAATGGATGCCTGAGATCCATACGAAGATGGCGAACCTTTACAGGGGATCCCATGCATCTAAGCTAGGGAGTCCCCATATGTGAGGACTTATTCCTGCTTGTTCCTGGAGATAGCACAGTTACTTACCTGTAACAGGTGATCTCTGGGAACAGCAGGAATTAGTCCTCACAACCCACCCACCTCCCCTAGGAGTTGTATCTTTTATCTATCTATCTTCCTGTCCTCTCTCTGTTGACTCAGCTATAAACTCGAAACTGAGGAGAGCTGTTCAGGAAGGCGGGAAGGCAGTGCGCATGTGCAGTGGGAGGTCCCAAAAGCTTCTATTCTAAGAAGCTGGGGAGCTTTCCCGCACGGGCTCCGTCGGTACCGACGTACCCATATGTGAGGACTAATTCCTGCTGTTCCCAGAGATCACCTGTTACAGGTAAGTAACTGTGCTTTCTCTGTAAACTCGATGTTACCTGTACACATTGCAGTATATTTTGTTCGATGTACACCGCGCTGATTTTAATAGCGCGGTATATAAGAGATGTTAAATAAATAATAAATAAATAAATTTCTTTCTTGAACTCTGTCTCGGAGACACAATAATATACTGTACGTGTGAACTGGCTCTTCATAGCATATTCTTTCAGACATTTTGTCCCTAGGGATGTTCTTTTTGCTTTATTTCACAAAATCTCTCCAAAATCTGCAAATCCTATCACATCATCCCAGACAGACTTTTCAGAGACCACATAAGGAGCCACTGGGATACATTTTGGCTTTTGTGAGCCATATTCAAGGTTCTAATCAAACACTTCACTGAGCAGTGCCTATAGATGTTCTAAATAATGGGTTTGCTTGATGAATGATGAATCAACGAATATCTGTAGGAATAGAGACAATGGGAAGGAGATGCCGACATTGGCAACTGAACCCTGCACTTACCTTTTGGGGCATTTAGCAGTGGGTATGCTTTTTACTTAATATCTCTATACATCCTAACCACCTTCTGGCTCTCATCACTTTCTTCTAACATTATCTACGATATATTTTGTATGAATAAAATCAGTTTTCATTAATTTGCTGAAGCTAAAATACTGCTTTACTTTCTATTTGGAATTAGAAATCAATTAAAGTAGACAGCAGCTATAACCTCGTAATTGGAGCCTGATCTATCATCTTTAAAAGAAGATCTGCATCACTTTCATATACAACACACAATGCAAGTAACTAATGGGGATTTTATTTTTCATGCTTCACAAGATTTGACAATTCAAATACAACACTTAAATACAAAATACTTTTAATATCATATTTTATTCATACATATATAAGTAGCACTGATTTGTCACCTAATAGTTTCCCTGAAATGCATAGACCTTTTTACATTTATAAACAAAGTTGCATACACTGCTATATATAGAACACATATTCCTAATGCATCTGCTTCAGAGAACTGCTAAGCTGGGTTCAGTAAATGTGCATGATTTTGTAATAATGTAAGTTTGGTTGAAGCAGAAGAAAATCTTTCCACAGGCATAATAAACATTTTCCCCCAGTACTTGCACAAAAGTATGGAAGCAAGTTTTTGATGCATTGTACTTCATTAGCAGGGCAAGCCCCCACATGGCTCACCTTGAACATTATAACCTGAGGCTATGATAATTCTATGTAACTCATCATAATTTCTAGTTTCATGGCATGGTGCAGTAGATTTTCTTTTCCAAAAGAAAAGTTAATAAAGCTTTTTGCTCTAGAGAAAAAGAATGAATGTTGGTCTTTATTCAGAAATCCATAATAATATATAGAGGGACTAAAAAGGACACCCTGATTTTGGGCATATATTTAAAAGGTGGCTTTCCTATTCGTCTCTCCGGGCCAGTCCAGAACATGAGAGTAGTCAACCTCCTCCAGCAGATGAGGACTGAAAAACTGAAATCTTGTTGCCAGGTTACCTAGCTCCTCCTGGTGTCAGAAAGGCAGTCTTTTAGTCCTCAGCAGCTGAGCTGGATGTGTGGATGACGAGCTCCCCACAGGGCTATAGAAGCTTTATTGTTTTTGTACCTTACATTCGTTTGGTAGCACTAGAGAGCATAGAAATAGTGGTGCAAAGAGTTAAAGTGAAAGAGTTGGTGCCTTGTTGCCCTAGCAGGGTAAATCTGCACAAAAGTTTTTCTTTTCTCTTTTCCTACCAACGATCAACCAGATCGGAGTTCTTGTGTGAGTAAGCTGAGGAATCGGCGCGGAGATTCGAAGCAGAGCCTGTCTCTTCTTTCTCCGGTTGCTCGGAGTGCTGAGCACAGTCCTGGGGGCCCCAGAAACTGTTGCCTGCGTCCGTTCTCTCTGTCTCGCAGCGGCGTCGCGAGGAACAAAAAGTGCTACCTTGACTTTCCTCTCAGGTAATTATATTGCAGTGGGTTCCTGCTTACCAGCAGACAAGCGCCGTCGCGTGTGTTTCTTTTTTCATAGCAGTTTTTATTGTTCAGACGTGTTTCGTTGCTAGCGGGTGGTGCGCAGATCGGTCCTGTGCTCGGGAGGTTTTTTGGTGACTATAGATATTGCAGGGGTCCCATTTGGGTGGACTAAAGGACCGGCGGTATGGAAGAAAAACAGTCACATGCGTGAAGAAAATGGAAAGACAGAGTTCTTTATTAAACCAACGGCCGCCCGACACAGGCCGTGTTTCGTACCCTTCGTCAGGGGCTAACCAGGCAAAAAAACTCTGTTGCGGTTCATAAAATAAATCTTACTTTTGAAGTAAGATTTATTTTATGAACCGCAACAGAGTTTTTTTGCCTGGTTAGCCCCTGACGAAGGGTACGAAACACGGCCTGTGTCAGGCGGCCGTTGGTTTAATAAAGAACTCTGTCTTTCCGTTTTCTTCATGCCTGTGACTGTTTTTCTTGTGTTCAGCGTGATTTGTGCTTTTGCGGTGTTGTACTTTACCCGGCGGTATGGAAGGACAGCGAGGGGCTGAAGGGGAGGAATTGAGCCGTCTTCAGACCTCAGCGGAAAGAGCGGGAACGGCAGCCATCTTGGAAGGGCCGTCCGTTTCTCCTGCGCTACAGCCTAAGTCAGGGAAGCGTAAAGCTAAGTCGCACAGAGCGCCTCCGGCTGAGGAGCGGGAGCAATCGCGGTTGTCAGCAGTTCCAGGGTTCTTGGACTCTCTGCTATCTGCTGAGTTTATTTTGGCACTTCACAATGCTTACTTGCTCAAACGGTCTCAAACTTCTCTCAAAAATCCTCCTGATGCTTTTTTGGTATCTAAAGTAGGGGACTCTGTGGTGACAGATCCTGGTGAGGGGGTCTCTTATGTAGCAAAGGTTATGGAAACAAAGGTAGAGCAGGCAACTTCTCTGGCTGAGATAGTGCAGGGTCCAGAAGAAGGAGAGCTGCTATCAGACCCAGGGATGGAATCCTGGTCTGCAGACTTGGAGGAAGGAGAGTTAGGACCTGGGGATGATCTTAATATCTTTAGGGTTTTCAGGAAGGAAGAGCTGACTGCATTGATTGCGCCGTCTCTGGCAGCGCTTAATATAGTTCCTCTGGTGGTTCAGCAGGAGCCCTTAGAGGATCCCTTGTTGCAGGGTTTCAAGGCTGAACAACAATGTTTTCCATTGCACAGGGTGATTAAACAGATGATAGAATCGGAATGGGAATGCCTTGAAGCGTCCTTGTGTGGAGCTCGAGCTATGGCGTGTTTATATTCCGTGCCCCAAGAGGAGAGAGTGTTATTGCATATGCCTAAGGTGGATGCGCTAGTGTCAGCGGTCACCAAGAAAACCACGATTCCGGTGGACAGGAGCACAGCTCTTAAGGATATTCAAGATCGCAGATTAGAGGCGCTTTTGAAGCAGGCGTTTGATTCCAGTGCGCTAGCGCTTCAGGCGTCGGTGTGTGGGGCGTATGTGTCAAGAGCCTCTATCAGGTGGCTTCAGATGGACCCAGGGCAGGACAGCGAAGCGGCTCCTTCGGCGGAGGGGGCAAAGCTCGAGTCTGTGGTGGCGTATCTAGAGGATGCGTTTTATGATTTGGTACAAATTTCGGCTAAATCTATGGCTTCAATTATTGCTGCCAGGCGTTTTCTTTGGTTGAGGAATTGGTCAGCGGATACTTTGTCCAAAGCACGTCTCAGTAAGCTTCCATACAAGGGTAAGCTCCTCTTTGGAGAGTCTTTAGAAAAGATTGTAAAAGATTTAGGGGACTCCAAAGGGGGTCGTCTTCCCAAAGATAGGCCAAGAACAGCGAAGGCGAGCTCCTTCCAGAGAGGTCAGGGGCGTGATTTTCGCAAGTTTCGTGGACCTCGCTTTACTCCTTATCCACGCGGTCGGTTTGTAGCGAGAGGGCAGTCCTTTCGCGGAGCCAGAGGTACCAGTAGGGGTTATTTTAATACCCCACTGGCCTCAGCTAAGAAACCGCAATGAAGTGAGGCTGGCCCAGGGGGAGATTCCGGTAGGAGGAAGGTTGCAGGAGTTTGTCTCCGCTTGGGCCGCCATAACTACCAACCAGTGGGTTCTTCGGATTATCAGAGAGGGCTATGCTCTCGAGTTCAACCAGCCTCTGGCAGATGCTTTTGTTTTTTCTCCGTGCGGTCCTCTGACAAAGAGGACGGCGGTCCGCGACACGTTGCAGCGTTTGTTGCGGCTGCAGGCAGTAGTTCCGGTGCCGCCAGACCAGTATGGGTTCGGTCGATACTTGATTTATTTTGTAGTCCCCAAAAAGGAGGGTTCTTTCCGGCCAATCTTGGATTTAAAGCAGGTAAATCGGTGTTTGCATGTTCCTCATTTCCGAATGGAAACTTTGTGATCAGTTATCCGCTCGGTTCGGCCGGGAGAAGTCCTGTCCTCCATAGATTTGACGGAGGCCTATCTGCACATTCCTATCAGGGCCGAGCATCAGAGGTTTCTTCGCTTTGCAGTTCCCATGGGTCATTTTCAGTTCCGGGCCTTACCATTCGGTCGGGTGACGGCGCCGCGCACCTTTACCAAAGTGATGGTGGTGGCGGCGGCAGAGGCTCTACGCAAAGAGGGAATTCAGGTGCATCCTTACCTAGACGATTGGTTGATTCGAGCGGCATCTCTGGAGGAGTCCGTCAAGGCGACAGCTCGAGTGGTAGCGTTTCTCGAGGGCCTCGGTTGGGTTGTCAACTGGGCGAAGAGTCGTTTGGATCCGGTGAGACAGTTGACTTATCTCGGGGCCTTCTTCGACACTGAGAGAGGAGTCGTCCTTCTGCCCCCGGTGCGGGTTCAGAAGATTTTGTCACAGGTGACGGTTTTCTTACGAATCAAGGCTCCGACGGCTTGGAGGTACTTACAATTGTTGGGATCGATGGCGGCGGCCTTAGATCTGGTTCCTTGGGCCAGGGCTCACATGCAGCCTCTGCAGCAGGCACTTCACTCGCGGTGGTCACCTCAGCATCATCCTCTTTCGCGCCGGCTGGTCTGTCCGGAACAGGTGCGCGTCAGTCTTCGCTGGTGGTTACTTCCGGCTCATCTTCAAGCAGGGGTTCCACTAGATCTGCCCGAGTGGGTATTGCTCACTACTGATGCCAGTCTGTCCGGTTGGGGGGGCGCATTGTTTGTCGCAGATAGCGCAAGGATCCTGGACGGCGGAAGAGAGTCTTTGGTTGATCAATTGCCTAGAGCTGAGAGCGGTGCGTCTCGCACTCATAGAGTTTGCAAGCCTCCTCGAAGGGAGGGCGGTGCGAGTGTTCTCCGACAACTTGGTGACGGTATCCTACATCAATCGGCAGGGTGGCACGGGCAGTGCTCTCCTCTTAGAGGAGAGTCAACGGTTGTTCCATTGGGCGGAACTACATCTCGAGGCGATTTTGGCGGCTCATGTGGCCGGAAAGGACAACGTTCAGGCCGACTATCTGAGTCATCATGTACTGGATCCCGGCGAGTGGGAGCTCAATGCTGCGGTCTTTCACGAGTTCACGATGCAATGGGGTCAGCTGGTCATGGATCTTATGGCGACTCTGGTCAATGCCAAAGCGGCGCGGTTTTTCAGCAGACGCAGAGAACATATGTCGGAAGGCCTCGATGGCCTAGTACAACCCTGGCCGGTGGGGCAGCTGCTTTACGTGTTTCCTCCATGGTCGTTGTTGGGTTGCGTAATTCAGAGAGTAGCGAGGCATGAGGGGATGGTGATCCTCATTGCTCCGGATTGGCCCAGACGACCGTGGTACACGGATCTGATGCGTCTTCTAGTGGAACCGCCGTGGAGGTTGCCAGCACGAGTCAACTTGTTGAACCAAGGTCCCGTTCTGATGCCACAGGTGGATCGGTTCTTGCTTACGGCTTGGCTCTTGAAAGGGAGCGCTTGCGACGCAAGGGTTATTCAGGGGCCGTAACAGCCACGATGTTGAAATCTAGGTGGCGTTCTACTTCATTGGCATACATTCAGGTGTGGCGCGTTTTTGAGGCTTGGTGTGCGGAACGCCCAGTTCTGCCAGGGAAAACGACCCTACCAGATATTCTGGCCTTTCTTCAGAGCGGCCTAGAGAAAGGACTAGCTCTTAGCACTCTAAGGGTACAGTTAGCGGCACTGACTGTGTATAGAGGAGCGGTTCAAGGAAGGTCTCTCTCCGCTCATCCAGATGTTCGGCGTTTTCTTAGGGCGGCCAGGAACCTTCGACCTCTGGTTAGACAGGTGATTCCTCCTTGGGATTTGAATTTGGTGTTGGAGGCCTTGACGGAGCCGCCCTTTGAGCCGCATACGTCAACTAGTATCCGAGAATTATCCTGGAAAATGGCTTTCTTGGTGGCGTTATGTTTGGCGAGGCGAATATCGGATTTGCAGGCTCTTTCATGTAGACAACCGTTCCTTCAATTTTCAGCGGAAAAAGTGGTCTTATTGTAGATGGATTTTGTAGTATTCTTTATGTGTTCTTTGACGTTGAACTGTTGGTCTATTGTGACACCCAGGTATCGTATCTCCGATTTACATGGAAGTTCTGCATCTTGCACCTTCAGTGAGGTGGGTGGAAAGAAATTCTTGTTCTTGGTTATGAATAGGACTTCAGTTTTCTTAAAGTTTATGCGTAGATTCTGAGAAGAGAGCCAGTCAGTGATTGTGTTGAAACACTCTACTAGTGAGGAGAGGTCAGGTTGCATGATTTTGATTGGGGTGAAAATTAATACATTATCTGCATAGATCAAACTGGATATATTAAATGATCTGATGATATCACAAATCGGTTGCATATATATGTTGAAAAGTAGAGCAGATAGGGAGGATCCTTGGGGTACTCCCTGTTGCTGATGGAAAGGTTCAGATGTTGAAGATCCTATATGTACATATTGCCAACGGTTTGCTAGATATGATTTACACCATTCCCAGGCTAGACTGCTTTGGTACTACCCTCATGTTCTGGACTGGCCCGGAGAGATGAATAGGAAGGAGAAATTAGACCTTACCTGCTAATTGTCTTTCCTTGAGTTCTCTCCGGGCCAGTCCAGGACCCACCCTATATATCTCTGTCTTCTGTGAGTGGCGTGGTCTTTTTTCAGTTTTCAGCCATTAGTATATGTTCAAAGAGCTCCTATATATTGGAGGTTTAAAAAAAAAAACAAGGGAAAGAAGAAAAGAAAACTTATGGAATGCTCTTGCAAGTTCTTACACGGCCAGTAGTTACTAGTCAGCATAGGTTTATTGTTTTGGTTCCAGTTGGAGATTATAGTTTACTGCTTTGATACTAGGAGACTGCCTTTCTGACACCAGGGGGAGCTAGGTAACCTGGCAACAAGATTTCAGTTTTTCAGTCCTCAGCTACTAGAGGAGGTTGACTACTCTCATGTTCTGGACTGGCCCGGAGAGAACTCAAGGAAAGACAATTAGCAGGTAAGGTCTAATTTCTCCTTATTGAGCCAGACCTGGCATCACTATTGTCTTACAGCCTTCTGTTGATGTAGAGTCTTGCTAGTTTTAGGTAGTCCAACAAAAAAGAGCAAGGTACACCCACAGGGCAGTAGAAGAAACAAATGGAACAGGTGCAATAGAGGACGGTCAAACAGTTTTTGTTGGAAACTTCTCCATTTGCTAGTTTTAGTGCCATAAGAATTAGATGCAATGAAATAAAATCCAGGATGGGCTCAGCTTTCTTTCTTATGATAGGAAACTATCAGAGCACCCCAGCAATATACTGAGATAACAAACACAATAAAATTATGTCTCATATATGACTTTGTGCTGATGACCCAAGCTGATTGTAAATCATCAAATGGATTTGGATTTAGCTCTTTGTCTTTTCAAAATTCTGCTCAAGATGAATTGCAATTCAAATACAGTTGATAGGTCCCTTGCCCAGAGGGCTTACAATCTAAGCTGTTACCTGAGAGAGTGACTGACATACGCAAGATGTAGTAGTGGGAGGAGAAATGGGATCTGAATTGGCTTTCCTGGTGCTCAACCCACTGCTTTAACCACTAAGCTGCTCCTCCTCTCTAGCCCACAGCTCCATATTCAGTCTACATATTCTTATAAAGAGAGTATTTAACATGCTCCAAACATAAATCATTTTAATTTCCATCAGGCTGAACAGATAAAGGAGAACCTGAAATTATAGTGGTTGTTTCATAACCTACAAGTATTGTATTTTACCTCAGTAAGAATGAGAATAAAAGTTTACTATGGTCAGTTCTGTTAAAAGGTTTTCCATTATCTATTTGCTTTAAGCATCCTTAAATATGCAGTACTTA
Source organism: Ichthyophis bannanicus (assembly GCA_033557465.1). NCBI lineage: Eukaryota > Metazoa > Chordata > Amphibia > Gymnophiona > Ichthyophiidae > Ichthyophis > Ichthyophis bannanicus. The sequence goes on from CM066033.1 coordinate 207,256,659, forward strand.
GTGAATATTTGACTAATTTGTTCCAAGATAAGAGTTTTATTCTTATTTTTAGAATCCTGAAAGCTATGGCTCCAGGCTATCTTGCATATTGCATGTGAAGATATGTGTCTACTGGCAACCTCCATTCTAGCGAGGATTTTTTGCTTTCTTTACTTCCCCCCCATAGAATTCAATTTCTCCAGGAACATATGAGTGACGTCAGCGCCGACATAACCTGTGCGGAGCATTTCCCCAACTTTCAAAGAAAGTCTTTGAGACATGCTACCACGCATGCATGATACCCTTCCCGCCCAAGAGTGCCATCTTGCTCAGTCTCCTTTTTTACATGGAGCCCAACGGATATTGGTCCAGTTTCCCCAGGAAATATCCTTTAAAATTCAGCTTTCCCGGTTTGCATATCGGTGCCTCGAGCCGGTGCTGGTCCCGGTGCTGTTCTCGGCGGCTCCTATGAAGAGAGGCTAAAAAGGTTAGGGCTCTTCAGCCTGGAAAAGAGACAGCTGATGGGGAGATATGATAGAGGTCTATAAATTAATGAATGGAGTGGAACGGGTAAACGTAGATCGATTGTTTACGTCGTCAGAATATAAAAAGACTAGGGTATATGCAATGAAGCTACAGGGTAACCTATTTAAGACTAATAAGAGAATTTTTTTCACTCAATGTGTATTCAAACTCTGGAATTTGTTATTGGAGGATGTAGTAAAAGCTGTTAGTGTAGCTGGGTTTAAAAAAATGGTTGGATAAGTTCCTGGAGGAAAGGTCCATAAGCCATTATTCAAAGGGATCCAGGAAATCACTGTTTGACCCAGTACAAGCATTGAGGAACCTGTGTCTTTTGTGGAGACTGCTAGGTACTTATGACCTAGATTGGCCACTGTTGGAAACAGGATACTGGGCTTGATGGACCTTGGTCTGACCCAGTATGGCATATCTTATGTTCTCCCCCATTTTTTTGATCGATGCTTGCCTCAACCAGCATTCTTGTCCTTTTTCTCCCGGAGGTCATCGACCCCAGCCAGGTGTCCCCCCCCCCCCCCACCATGTCTCCCAGTGGATTCAAAAAATGTGACCACTGCAGTCAAATTATGTTCATCACTGACACCCATGACTGCTGCCTACGCTGCCTGAGATCAGACCATGACAGTACCTCCTGCAACCTGTGCCAGGCCATGATGCTCAAAACCAGTAAAAAGCGGACAGAGTTGCAGGGGAAGATGTCCCCCCAGGTCCAACTCGGCACCGGTCTCCCTGACGTCGAGCTCCAAGCCCAGCACATCCTGAGAGGACCGAGCATCCTCGGAGTCCCGCGGCAGCGGCTCCTCCGAGAAGACCTTGGACCCTGAGTGGAAAAAGAAAAAAATTCTCGAGGTCCGTCAAGATTCCATTGGAGAAACCTGGCAAGACCACCTGTAGGGACTTGGACGACTCCGAGAAACGGTCCATCAAAATTCCCAAAAAGGATGCCTCGGCTGCGGAGACCATGCAAGGGTCCTCGAGGCCATAGTCCTTGCCGAGGATGCCCTCGCAAGAGTGCTGGCGCCGGACCTGAGATCCTTTGTGCCCACGCCGAAAGCTGCAGAGCCTTCTGGTTTGGAATCTAGAAAGGCAGACATGGAGCAGCATCACTGCTATCCTGGTCATGCAGTAGGCGATGATAGCAGGTTCTTCCACATCATCCACCCCGAAGACCAGACCCCCTTCTGCAGGGGAGTCCCCGGTCGTTGAGCCGAGCTCCGAGCACCACCGGCCTCAGGTAAGTTCTGGGCCCTGGTCCCTTTCCTGTTCCTCAGACATCCGGTCCTCCCCGGCCAGTTTACAGACTCGGATCCCAGGTCCTAGGGAGGGCCCTAACACTTCTGTGTGGGCCTCAAGGCACAGAATCACAGGGCCTCGGACTCATTATCCCCCCTTGACTCCAAGTGGGGACAGACAACGAGGCCTCCCCGGAAACCAGGTGGCACTGAGATGTCCCCTAGGATCCATCTACCCCAGCACCCACTCCAGAGGATGTGGCCTTCCACGACTTTGTCAGGGATATGGCCAGAGCCCTCTTTGTGCAAACCAAGGCAGAGGAAGACCCCCCGCATCGAGGAGCTGGAAATCCTTCTGTTCGAGTCTTCTCCTAAGGAAACCCTAACAGTGCCGGTCCAGCCAATCCTCGAGAGGCTGTTACTGTGGATGTGGGAGACCCTGGTGTCTGTGCCGGTGGTCAACTGGCACCTCGACGCTATGTACCGTGTCAGGAAGGGGCCAGAGTTCCACAAGCCTCAACTCCCGCATAACTCCATGGTTGTCGAGTCAACCATGCAAAAACGAAGAAGCCAGAAGACTTACTCTTCTGTCCCCCCCCCCCCCTGACAGGGATGCCCTTGGATGCAAGTGCTACAAGGGTTCGATGCTGGGGTTCCGAATCCAGGCCTATGAGCTATACATAGGCATGTATTTAAAGGCCCTGACCTAGGAGTTATTGGGGTTCTCGGCGGGGCTGGCTGGGGAACCTCTCCATCGGTTCCAGGCTCTAACCTTAGAAATCAAGAACTGTTCAAAGTTCCTCTCTCGGGTGGCCTGTGCCGGAATCGAGTCGGCAGTGGCCGGCATTGGGGCTCGGCACCAAGCCTGGCTACAGTCCTCTGACCTCGAGCAGTGGGTCCAGGACAAGTTGCTCGATGTCCCCTGCACCGGCAAGAACTTGTTCGGCAAACCCATGGCTGACAAGGGGGCCGAGGTAGAGGCCAAGGTGGTGACCCACCAGAGGCTCTCAAAGAAGACCTCTTCCTTTCTCCACAAAAACCCTTGGAGAAAAGACCTCTATTTCCTGGGAAAAAGGGGCACTACCAAGGGTCACCGATACCCATCCTTCTCGGGCCAACTATAGGGTTCTCACTCTAAGAGGCAAGGCCCAGGAGCTCAGAAGCCCCAGGCCCCGGTTCCAGCCCAATAAGGGGGAGCTTTTGACTCCCAGGGCAAGGCCTCCCCTCCCCTGAAGACCTTCACCAGCCCACAGGGGACCACCTGGCACTCTTTGCCCACAGGTGGACCCAGATCACTTCAGACCAGTGGGTGCTGCAGGTGATGAAGGAGGGATACCTTCTCAACTTACAACAAATACCACCCAGGTTCTTCCCAGGAGAGCCAGTGTGACCTCCCCTCCACCAGACACTTCTGCTCTCTCAGAGCTCACAGATCTGCTCAGGGACAACATAGTGGAGCCTGTACCCAAGCATCTATGGGGAAAGGGCTTCTACTCAAGGTACTGAAGGGTTGAGAGAAGCAGCATGGCATCTTTTTTGGCACTTCTAAGTCAGATCCATTGGCATTAGCGGTATCAGTCTCTATGGTTTCAAAGGCTACATTAGGCGCTGGTGGTGCATTGATATTGAGAAGCTCTCAAGCCCTCTCAGAGCGAAGCTCCTTTAGGTCACTAGCGCACTGATCATCTCTTGTTTGCCCAAAGGTGAAGAAAGATTCATCTTCATCTTCGATACTGAAAAGCAAAGACACCAGGCATTGGGTGGAGGTATAAAATTATGCAGGTGCAGTTTACCTGAGATTGTTGCAGGTTTTCTGAGGCTAATTTATTAAGAAACATAGGCATCTATGTTGTCGTTCTAAAATAGCTCCAAAATAGGCATCTGCTGTACTTTGATTTTTTTACATAGGCAACCTGTTATAAAATTATCCTCTGTATTACTGGTAGTTGTATATTTGACTATTTAATATTTGTAATCTGCACTGGACTTGGAGCTTGTTTTTTGGTAAAATGGAATATAAATTCCAAATTATTTTCAATTAAGTGAGTGACTAGTGCTTACACTAGATGTACTGAGCAACAAACAAATTGATCTCCCTAACCTAATGCTTTGAATTTGGGGTCAGGTTGATAAATCTGCATGGGCAGGAAATACTTTTTTACTGAGAGGGTGGTGGATACTTGGAATGCCCTCCCGAAGGAAGTGGTGAGGGCAAATACAGTGACAGAATTCAAAATGGCATGGGACAGACACAGTGGTTTCCTTTATAGCAACAGGATAAAATCAAAATAAACATAACTATCTCTTATTTCTCATGGAGCGGTGGGTACACCCCTAAACAAAGACATGGGGAGGGGAGACCTGCACAGAGCGGCAGGTGCACCTACTCTTTCCACCTTGCTGGACAGACTAGATGGACCATACTGGTCTTTATCTGCTGTCATATGTTACTGTATTTCTAGCAATAGAAGACAGCAATTTTGCCTTTTGTATTCAGTGGGCTATAAAAATTGCACTGTATCCTTCACCCTCTCTAAAGGGACTACTTCTTAAAATTCATCAGTAACTCCTAAAATCACAAGACGTTCTTCTCAGTTTCCTCTCTAACCACTATGCTACAAAAACAAACTACTCTCACTATTTCATTACCTTTGACTATTGATTTAGCCTTCTGTTTCAACATGAAGCATTTAGCTTTCCTCTCCAACTCCCATGTCCTGCTCTGCCTTCTCCCCTCTCCCCAAGTGCCATTGCAACTCCAGCCTCATACCCATCAATAGCAAACAGCTCCTGGTCCCAATTTAACCCTTTCTCCAGGATCCAACTTCAAAAAATAATTCAAACCATTAATCACACTACCAGGGCCTAGTGCTAACATTAGGTAAACTAGGCAGTTGCCTTGCATGCTGGCCTGACGAGTGCTTCTTGCCGCCGCTCTCGCCCCTCTTTGGTGGTGGCAATGACTTGGAAACTGCAATACAGCGCTCATCTAAACACTCCTGCTCTGCATTATGGTTCCTGCCTCTACCCCCCCCCCCCCCCTCCTCTGACACAGTCTTCATTCCCAGTTCTTGACAGCTGCTAATAGGCCAGGTTTTCAGGATATGCATGAGAGAGATATGCATACATTGCAGGGAATAGGCAGACAAATTGCTCTGATGAATGTTCATTAGGGATATCCTGAAAACTTGATCTTTTGGTGGCTCTTGAGGGCTGGAGTGAAGACTGAGGTTCTTAAGGCATGGATGACAGTAATTTCTAACTTGTTCTCCTATTTATTTATTTATTTTATTTATTTACATTCTCTTATATACCGCGCTATTCTGCATCAGTGCGGTTTACATTGAACAAACTGAAATTACATTGAACAGGGCATTGTAACTTGGAGATAACTATTTTACAGGGAACATGGGCTATGGAGGGTTAAGTGGCTTGCCCAAGACCACAAGGAGCACCTGTGGGACTAGAAACCCCAGTCCTTCCGGCCCAAGGTTGCTGTCCTCTAGTGGGATTTGAACTTCCGGCCTGAAGTACCTTGCCCCAACCACTAGGCTACTCCTCCACTCCAAAAGTTTAAAGTTGAAAAGATTATCAACATACCTGTAACTTTAAGAAAGAGGTTAAGGATAAAAAAGACAAGTTTAGAAGGGATGAAGATGATTATAGAGTTGGATCCTTGGAGTAAAAGTACAGAGTGATAGTATCTGGATTAAACATAGATCCACAGTATTTGATTGGAAAGATAGTTATATGGAAGAGCAAGATAAGGACATACAATGTGAACAAAAAAAGAAACGAAGCAGGAGTGAGTCAGCTGAGTTTGTTGATGCATCATCATCATTGTTTACTACACAGAAGGATAGATTTAAGCCTCAAAAAATAGATTTTTTCAATGGAAAGGGGGGAGGTTGAGATATACCTCCAAAGAAAGTCAAAGACCACCCCCAATATAGGACAGGACAGAATATACGATCAAGAGAAAATGTCCAATCATTACAATCAGAAAAATTATTGTCGGGGACAAGGGAGAGGATGGTGGAAACAGGCGAGAACCACCAAGAGAAGATACTAGAATGTGTAGCAGAAAATAATGTTATCAATATTTCTAAATATACACTTACAGAGGAAGAGAAATCGGTATTAGAAAAAGGTTTATCTTTTGTCTCTACGAGGAAATATGATCCTTTCGAGATTCAGATTTATATAAGTTATTTCGGAAAATTAGGATTAGACATTTTTTTGCTGACAACAAAGAAGGGATTAATGACTCGTCTATTGTATGTAGAAAGTCAGCTTGGATTCCACCTTCACACATGGATCCTTTGATAGATGCCTTTCAGCGAGTCGTATTGAATAGGGTCAAAGAGTTGGTTAATAATCCTATACCTACCTTTCATAACTTAACACAGGGTGAAAGAGAGGCAATTAGATCATTGCAGAAGAATGACCGGATTATCATAAAGCCTGCAGATAAGGGTGGGGCAATAAAAGATAAGACATTTTATATTAGATTAGATGGTGACCTCACTATAAATTTGAAAAGGAGTGTAGATATTTAGTCATTACAGCATTTGAAATTGGATATATTACAAAAAAAGAGCGGGATTTTTTAATAGTACATGCACCCATTGCTCCTATTATTTATATTATACCAAAGATACATAAATCATTGGAGACCCCTCTGGGACAGTCAATAGTTTCGGCCATTGGTTCTCTGTACGAAGCCATTTCACAATTTTTAGATGTACTGTTACGGCCGTTCATTTTAGATATGTGGTGTTATGTGCATAATTCTTCACACGTGATTGAAAAATGTATGTCTTTTCAAGGATATAATCCTGTTCTGATACTAGTTACCTTAGACGTAGAATCCCTTTACACAAGTAGAAGCACTCAAGATCATAGAGAGCTGTCTTCTAGAGAGAAAAGCCCATAAAAGAATCCCTACAGCTTTTCTTATGGCTGTGGCTCATTTAGCTATGACTGAGAACTTTTTTTGTTTTAACAGACAACATTAAGCTGTGGATCCGATATATAGATGACAATTTAGTGATTTGGGATGGTACTTTAGAGCACCTGGAAGGATTTAATATATAGGTAAAGGACTTTGATTTGAATCTTCGGTTTCAGATTACATATGATTTATATCAGATTTCATATTTGGATTTGCTGATTAAAAAAGGAGCAGAAGGCTTTATTACTACTATATATAGAAATCCCATAGATAGGAATCATCTTTTACTTTATAGCAGCCATCATAATCCAGCGCTCAAGAGGAACCTATCTGTGGGGCAGTTCTTAAGAGCGCAGCATACTTGCAGCATGATTGAAGATTTTGATCACCAGGCAGAGATGATGAAACAACGATTTGTGGCAAGGCAATACCCCCTATGATATATTGATTAAGTCTATGTTAGAGCCCGAGATACATCAAGGGAATCCCTATTACAACTTAAGCCGAAAAGGACAGACACATAGATGGTTTGCCCACTTCTCTACTCACAATGGGATAATTAATATACAAGAAGAGTGGTATTTAGTACAGACTATCCCAGGTTTTAAGGATTTACCATTGGTGGTGGCCCACAAGCATAATGTTAGCCTTAGAAATATGTTAGTATTGTCTGCTCTCACCGAAAGGAGGTTTTTGTCAAAATAGGATATTTTAGTCAAAATATAAGGGTCAATATCAGTGTGGACGGTGCTCAGTTTGTGTACACATGCTGCCTGTACGGAACCACTTTATTCATCCTATAACTAAACAAAAGTTTTACATAGATGATTTTTCAAATTGTGAGACGAGTCATGTGATTTATGTCATCCAGTGCCCATGTGGAAAGTTGTATGTGGGCAAAACTGCACGAAGTATCCGTACCAGGATTCTAGAACGTAGAAGTTGTATTAAAAGGGGCCTGGCTGAAAAACCATTAGTCACACATTGGCAAGATTTACAACATAAAGTTTTGGATATAAAGTTCTTTGTCTTGAAAAAAGTTAAGATGAAATGGAGAGGAGGAGATATCGATAAAACCATTATGAGGTTAGAGCAACGGTACATTTTTAATCTGGATACGTTAATTCCTCGGGGTCTCAATTTAGACACCAACTTGTCTGTTTTCCTTTAGCCATCAGTGGTTTGTTGTGGTAATTGTTGTCCCCTTCCCCCTCCACTTTTCCCTCCCCCACCTTTCCCAACCCCCTTTTCCCTCTCCCTCCTCCTCTTCCCCCTTTCTCTCCTCCCACCTTCTTCCCCTTTCCCTTCTTCCCTCCCCTCCCCTTCCCTCTCTTCCCCTCCTCCTCTCTTCCCTTCCCTCTTTCCTCCTTTTCTATCCCCACCTCCTCCTTCCTTCCCCCTTCCTCTCTCTCTTCTTCCCCTCTCTCCTCCCCTTTTCCTTACCCTCTCCTCTTTCTCTCTCTCTCCTCCCTCTTTTTCCTCCCCCTCCCCCTCCCTCTTCCTCTCCCTCCCTCTTCCCCCCAGTTCTCCCCTTTTTCTTTACCACTTTCTTCCCTCCCCTCCCCCCTCTCCCCCCCCCCCCCACACTCTCCTTTCCCTCCCCCCTGTTTTCCCTTTTCCCTTCCTTTCCTCTTTTGGCTTCACATTGTAGATATCGTTTAAATGAATTCTTTTTTATCCTATTTATCCCCATTTTTAAAGCCACATAGTGATTAGTTCATGAAGGTGTTTTTAGTTGGTAGTGGTATTTTTTAGTCCAATACTTTTTAACGATTCTCTTAATTACTCATTTCTTCAGGTCCTATTTTTAGCTATTTATGTTTTTAAGATATGAATATAGTGACATATTTGATTTTGAATTATCCCTCTTTTCCCCTCCCCCTGTGGTTTTATAATCTTTTATATGTCCGGTTGGTTGGTCAACATATGATATTACATGTAACAGTAGGAGATAGAATGAGGTTGTACAGGGCATTGGTTTACTTTGGTCAACATAGGGACCTTGTTTTTAATTATTTATTTCTTGTTTAGGTTAATGTCATTTATTATTTTTTTTATGATTAGTGGTTGCTTATATATTGGGGTTCAAGCAGTGGCATAGTTGGTCAGTTAATAATGGCACTATGTGTACTACTACATATAGTATGGATGGTACTAACAAAAATCTCTTGCTTGTGTCTGGAGGCAAGGACATTTTGGACCCATGGCTGAAGTTAGTTTTGTCATTGTAATAATTCTTCTCTTTTATTTTATTGCAACCATTTTTTAAGCATTTTTACAATCGGGTGCTTTCATATGCTAACTACATGTAAGGAGATTATGCAGTTGTAATGTTTTCCTGTAGAGTAGGTCATTTTCATTTTTACTCTTGGTTACCATCAATGGGCGACTCCACATGCAACTGACTCGATTTAGCGTTATCTCGTATTTGTAGGTTTTTACTTATTAAGGTAGTAGATACACGGGACCAATGGCTGAAGTTTATTTAATGCAGGAATACAATGTGACACAATGTTCACCCACAGAAAAGGTCATCTCTATTTTTCCTCCTCTTCTATTTTGGTTATTTTTTTATGTATGACCTTATATGCAATTAAGTTTGTGTTTTTATAACTTCCCACATCGTGGCTGATAGTAATTTCAATGTGCCGCTGGAGTTTTGTAATGTGAGAAGGCAGCAGTCTCCCACAATCCTATAAACTCTAGAGAGCGCAGGTGCGGGTGTTTTTTTGCCAGAAGTGAAGGTTGGAAGATACACAGAGTAAAGGTATTTGCAGTTTATATAAGATTTTTCATTTGTTTGTGCTTTACATATCTCTTTTTAGATTGTGGCTTTTGAGAACTATTGGGTTTGCTTCATCCGCTGGGATCACATTAGAGAAGGAAGGTTTTAAGTATTATTCCTTTCAGTCCGATTGTATAGAAAGCGTCTGATTTTTGATAGTACATTATATTAAAGACATTAGGCTAATTGCATTGTATATTTTTTATTCCGGAGTATGGTTTTCCCCCTCATAATCTTTAATAACCCAGTATTTAAAGGTTTTAGCCTGTAATGATTTTACTATTAGTCTACAGTATGCTGAACGGATACATCACAGTTCAGCCCTTTTATTAGCCATTCCTGCTTGAGTTATACATGATTTGTATAGTCATTAGTAGCAAAACAGTTAAAATACCTGATTTCTTTTTTCTCCCTTTAGCTTGCAAACCATATATAATGGGGTTTTAATCAAGAGAACATAATCCTTGGGTTGTAAAAAATAGAAGTTTGTGTCTTTGATCTATTTCTTACATGTCACATCCCTTGTTCTTCAGTTTGGTCATAATGACGGTTTATTTTGCTTTTTAATATTTTTAATGTGTATTTTGGTTTTACCCTTAATTACAAAAGCTCCTAAACTTTATCATCAATAATCTTGCCTTTTTTATTTTTTGTCTGCATTAATAAGCAGAGATGCTATTAATTTGTTGCTCAATGTTTGAATAATGTAGTTTGGTTACTCTGGTAGTCCACGTAGCTACATGGAAATAAAGTTCAGCAAATAAGTTGTAGAATAACTTTTTATTGAACTGACTTTACATATCTTGTCTCTTTTCAGAGTTATACTCCCTTGTGCTAATCTGATGGAGGAAGCATAATTCTTGAAAGTTAATCAGAAATGTGTAAAGTTAGTCAAATAAAAATGTATATCACAACTTGTTTGTTGACTTTTATTGTTCAGCGAAGGAAACAGTGTTTCACTTAAAAAAAAATTGCATAGCAATTACAATTTGTTCCCCTCTGTGATTTTCAGTTTATGTGCAATGTTGGTTTCCAAGTTTTTTTCGATATCAAGTACTAATTTCATTTTGTAATGTTCAAATGAGGATCTCTAGGGATCCCTTTCTCCTGCTGATAAAATTGATTTGAAAGAGCCCTATCAGTTCAATTATATCTTTCAAAATGACTTCCTTATAATAATGTTTATTTTACTGTTTGGTTGAAGTGTTACTGTCATTGCTCTAAAAAGTGAATCTAATTTTATTTTTCACATCCTCCTATGCATCTTGATATCAGACATCGAACATAAACAGTAGCACTGAGCTTACAGTAAGTTGACAGCCGGTCAATGAAGCACACTTACTTGTGCCATTTTCTGTGGATAACGGCATCACAATGTTGTAGGCAGAAAGAAAACAATCTGTACATCTCAAGGTGATTTTAGCTTGGTTAGCTGTTAGTCTGAAAACCTGTCCTAAGTGGGATGAAATGGACTCGCTCTAGTGGGCTTTTATTTTACGCTCAGGCACAATTAGTAGTAGAGGCCCAGGACTCCAACGGGAAACATGCTATATGTTAGGACTGAAATACTTCACACACCAATGACAAAGGTTTATTAATCTCATGCAGTATTTGACCTGCTGTATCCAGGCCCAGATTTAGGCATAGGGCATGAAATACCCAAGTCAAAGGAGAGCTTGTTGCTGCTTACTTTAGTCACGTGTACTTGTTGCGCCATAGGGACATCACTGTGGCCTTCCTCTGCTCCTCTTCTGTTTCTCCTATCTTTGGGATCTCTGACTCCCTCCCTCCCCAAAAGTTAAGTTCAATTTGATATACTGCAACATCTAAATCAAATATCAGAGGACTGCTGTCTAGTCTTGCCTATAGGCACCAAATTCTTAAATGTGGGCCTGGTTATGTCAAGGTGTGGCCAGTTTGTCAATATTTGATGCGTATGAGTAGTGAAGCCTCTTATAAGCAAGCTGGGGTAGGAATGCAGGTGAGAAGCTGAACATGTAGAACCAGGGCTGGCTTAATCATTAAGCAGATAATGCAGTTGCCTAGGGTGGCAAAAAGCAGCTGCAGTCAAAGCAAATCAAAAATCATGACAGCCACACAAAATCATGCAGGGAAGGAGGACAATTTACCTGGGTAAATAGCTTTTGGAAATTGGTCTTATAGTGGGTTTATATGAAATTTAATATTTAAAAGCATGGAGGGAAATTTTAAAAGGGACGTCTTAAGCTAGAACATCTGGAAAGCAGGGATGACCAGATGCAGACACGATTTCACAAACATAGACGTACCTAATATGGATGTCTGCGGGGGCAGCTACATAGGTGTCCCTAGAACCGTATTTCAGAACCTGGTCATCTAGACTAGCTGAATGGTTAGAGTAGTGCGCTAGGAGCAGGGCAACCAGGGTTCAAATCCCACTGCTCTATCATTGACATTGTGCTGAGTACTGGGGTTGATGGAGTATTTTTTCCTCTACACTCTCTGGATGTTTTTCAGCCAAATCAAGCACTTTTGAGGTGCCTGTTCATACCTGGAGCAGGTCTAAACTTAGACGCAGTGCTGGATGTCCATGGCATTTCTGAGCTCAGGTGGGGATGTCTAAGTTTCTGAGAATGCCCCAGTCACATCTCTACCACACGCCCATTAAGACTTGGATGTCCTCATGCTGGGGACCTCCCCTAAAATGGCTCTGAGACATCTCTGTGCTTTGGATTTCTTTATGCCCATTTCTGGACATCCAAAGCATGAATAGGGCTTCAAAAATGACACCGATGATGTCCAAATGTATTTTTACTGGCTCCTTGTGGGAGGGTTGTGTTGAGGTGGTCATGATTGTTGAGTTTAACTATCAAAATCTTAAGGGAGCACATACACAGCTTTGTTACCCCTGTTTTATAAAGGCAGTATATGTGCCTTTATAAAATTAGCTGCCCCCAAAGACTGCCATGCAGGGCATTATACCTGCTCTGAAACACATGCAACGTTGTGCAAGTGCCAATAGGAACTGGCATACATGTGCTTATTAAATACATGCGGGTGTGAGCAGGAGAAAGAGGACTAGGGGCAACCATCTGCCCTAGTGAGTGGCTTCCCCTGCGTTGCTGAGCTGCCTTTGTCGGGTCCTAACAGGCGGGCTGTGGACTGCCTGAGGATTTGGCAGCTTCTCTGCAGCTTTAAAACACTGCGGCTGCGTGTCGCAACCCAAAGGGGCAGGACATGCCCCTCTGGCACACCGCCAGTGTCAGGTCAGAATTTTCTGTCTTCAGGGTTCCGTTATGAGTATGGGGAAGTGTAAAAATAAAGCTGGTGCCAATACAGACTCTGTGGCGACATCGACAGGTAAAATTACCGGACCTCTAAATAGACATTTGGTTCCCCTAGCTCCTAGTCATTCCTCACTGGAAGGGGCTTCATTGAGCTCCGGTGGTAGGATGCCACCACTGCATCCTCTGTTGCCTCTATCTTCAACCATTCTTGATGGAATATTATCCCCTGTTGTGCCGGTACCTGATCTGGTAGCTCTGGTGGGTCTTGTTGTGACCTCCCCTGAAGGGGAGATCACACTTAAAGACCTGTGGTGGGCGATTCATAACATTGTCTTCTACCGTTTTGTCCTTACGCAGTTTTACTCAGGGAGCGGCAGTTAAATTGATTAATTTGGACAATAGGATTTTAGCATTAGATAAGGTGGTGGCCCAGGTGGATTCTCAAGTGCAGACTTGTTCTTCTAGTGTGGCATATACAAAAGATTCCTTGAGAATCTATCCCATTCCAGGAATTTTTGCTTCCTGAACTTCCCAGTTACACATTTACTTTCCTCTGAAATCTTATTGAGAAAGTATTTTGTAGAGGTGTTGAAGTTGGAGGAAGCGATAGAAATTACTCAGGTTTACTGTGTTCCAACTAAATCTCATTTGACTGAACCAGGAAAAGGGAATTTCGACTCCCTTGGTCCTACTGTCAGTCAAGATCTAACTGCCTTTTGAGAGGACTTTGCTGATGTTCTTACAAAGAGAAATACACTTTTGGTTACCTTTGCTGCAGTCAGCAAAGCTTAAGGTTCTGAAGTTATTCTTTAAAAATAAAAATTCCTTGTTTTGTGGATATTCCTAGATGTTACTCGCTACACACAAGCTCATAGAAAACAGTTTTGGAGCTCAGACAGCAAGTACTGGCACTTGGTGCTACTTTTTACTAGAGATTCCCTGCAAGTGCATAATTGCCCTGCGGGGACAGACTTAAGTTTTTTTGGATGTCTCTTACCTTCCAAAGGTTTTGTTAGATAGACATAAATAGGGATGTATACGGAGGGTCCTAGTTTAGGGTTTTCTCCTCAATTTGGCATGGTTGTTGCTTAATTTTCTTAATACAATTGGTCTTATTTGTTGTTGGCATGTCTTCCTGGATTTAACACTTTTTTTTTTGCCTTGTGTAATAGGGTTTACTGTATTTTTTTTCTTTTTCTTGTTATGTGTACTAGTGGTTTTCCTTCTCTTAGTGGAATGCAATTGTTTTCAAAATCTTATAAATTAAAAAAAAAATTAAAAATTAAATACATGCACATGTGCAGATCCTACTCTACATTCTGCCCATTCTCCTCTCCCAGGAATATGGGTAATTTTATAACATTACCTAGATTAAGAAGGTGTCTGTTTTAAGCCCATTGTGTAAAGACATATAAGTGACTATGTATCCTTATAAAACACTAGGGGTAAATTAGCAGAAATCATGCAAGCGGGTGCAACGTATGTGCGTACAATCTGTGTACAGAGCAGGCTATGCGCAGACTAGCTGTGGACTCTCATCCTTCTTCCCGCTGCTGGCATCAGTACTTTTCCTTGCCTCCTTCCATGTACTTGGAATTATCACATTCCTGCCCCCTCCCCCAGCTGACAAGAGGAATCAGGCATGTAGTACTTACATGCCACACCCTTCTTCCTCTGCCATCGTCCTCCTGAAGCCAGAAACATGTGCGGCCCCCTAGTCTTGTGAGACCTATTGGCTCTAGGGTTTCAATATTAGAAGGAAACCAGCAAAGGAAGAGGTGTAGAACCAGGGGACCAGAAAGGCGGTGGGGGAAGAAGAGAGAGCAAGACTGCCCTCAACAATTGGCAGCAGTGGCCCATCTCCATCTTTCTGCAGGTGACTGTAAACTAGGGAATTGAGGCCATGGTGGGTTGGGGACATGCCAGGTCCAAGATTTGTGACATTGGTGAGTGGATTTCAGGCATGGGCCCTATGTGCCCATAGCTAACAATATCCATGTTGAGGGCTGTGGCAGAAGAGGTTTCTGGACCGAGCAGGGCCATGTGCAAAAAACACAGTTTTGTTTATGCATAGTTCCAGCCCTATATTTGATTCTCAGGTCTTTAGTGAATGAGCTGGTCCATACAGTCAAGCTATGTGACAGGAAGCAGTAAAAACAAAACAAAAAAAGCCTATGAAATCACTTCACTTTGGACATGCTGCTTAGCTATTTACAAATGTTTCTATAGTGTACATCAATTTGGTTTTGGCATCTAAAGGTTTTTAATGAAACTAAATTTAGCTATTTTGGTAGTGCTCAAAATACTTAAAAGGTTTATTATGTTATAGGTATGGAGCTATATAATAATTTTCCTAACATATGGAGAAGAGACAGTTGAGAGGAGCTATGATAGAGGTCTATAAAATAACGAATGGAGTGGAACAAATAAGGTGAATCGGTTGATTATTTCTTCAGCAACAACAAAACAAAGCAAACAGAATATTAAGAATCATTTGGAAAGTAATAGAGAATGAAACAAAGGCTACCATATTGCCTCTGTATCGTTCCAAGGTGTAACAACACATTGAGTAGTGTGTGCAATTCTGGTCTCCGCATCTCAAAAAAGATATAGCGGCATTAGAACTTATAAAGGGAATGAAACAACTTTCTTAAGAGGAAAGGTTAAAAATGTGTGAGTGTCTTCCGCTTGGAGAAGAGATAGCTAAGGGGAGATATGAGAGAGGTCTATAACATCCTGAATGGAATGGAGTGGAGTGGAATGTAATGGATAGATGCGAATTGATTGTTTCTCTGTGGACAAGCAGGATAAATCCTCTCATTTGGATGACATCACTGACAGAGCCCACATGATTCTGTCACTAATTTTCTTTAAACGTATAATTAATCTTTGAAACTCTTTGCTGAAGGATGTGGTAAAAGAAGGTAGTGTAGCTTGGTTTAAAAATGTTTTGGGCAAATTCTTGGAGGAAAAGTACATAAACCAGTATTAAGGTAGTCTAAGAGAAAACATCAGCTTATCCCTGGGGATAAGTAGCATACAACTGACTACTTTTGGGACATGTCAGGTACTTGTGACCTAGATTTGCCACTGCTGGAAACAGGATACTGGGCTTGATGGACCTTTGGGACACAAAATGAAACTACAAGCACATTTAAGACTAATTGTAGAAAATATTTTTTCACTCAACACATAATTAAGCTCTGGAATTCATTGCTGAAGGATGTAATAAAAGCCGTTAGTTTAGCTGGGTTTAAAAAAGGTTTGGACAAGTTCTGGAGGAAGAGGTCATAAACCATTATTAAGTAGACTGGGGGAAATCCACTGCTTATCCCTGGGAAGAGCAACATGGAATCTGTCTACATTTTGGGAACCTGATAGGTACCTGGGACCTGGCTTGGACACTGTTAGAAACAGGATACTGGGTTTGATGGACCAGTGATCCACTGGTCTTACCCAATAAGACAAATCTTTGGTTCTTATGTACTTATAAGCCATCTGGTGCAGAAAGGAGATGAAAAGCCTTTGACCTTGAATTGTATAGTACTTATTGGGTTAGCAGATGCTGTTAACCAGATAAGTACCACTGAATATCAAACTCATTGTTACTTTTACAGCAACACAATCTGGTCTAGAGATGTCTTAATTTTTGAGCTCCTAGTCTTAAGGCTGTTGAAGCCAGACTTCGCACTCACCCTCTGACGAAGGAAACCCTGAAGTCAGATGGGTTGCATAATGGTTGAAGAAATCACAGATTTACTCCTTTGTCCATTCCAAATTTGGAAGGGAATTACACCCATTTATACTCAGGCAGTCAAATTTGGACCAGTATAGACTGATGTGCATTCTGTTGGTGGCCCAGGGGCTCAATTGCAGATATGAAGGAACATTTTAGATAGTATGTGAAGATTGGACTAGAGATGCTGACATTGGGACGTATAAAATTGTGATGCATTTTAGGCACAGCTCTGCAAAAGGTGGAGCTGTTTGTAAAATACCTAAAATACATAGAAGGAAGTACTGGAATGCAGGGAGGAGCTATTATAAAACTTTACATGTGAGAAAAATCAATGAAGGAAACCCAGTTACTCGTGTAACTGTCAGCATTTCACAACTTGCACATGTAAATGTCAGTACTTACACGTATATATGAGCCATTCTGCAAACAAGTAGGTGCTGCTACTGAAGTAAGAGGTCGCTTTTTTTACACAAATTTTAATTTGGAGAGAGAAATATCCTGGGAGATAACCCCCTTAATCTCTCCTGTAAATGGGTGTCCGAAATACACATTTTTAAAGACCCTGTATGCACCAGGAAGAAGTGTACATCCCAATATGCACAATTTTGGATTTACACATGGGTTCCCTATTTGAAATGGTTGTCCTACACAGTTTGTGCCCAGACTGTGCCTCTGACACGAATTCTTGAAACTTCCACGAATATGGACATCCACGTGTAAACTGAACACTTTCTAAAATGGTCATTTGCATGTGGATGTGATTTACACATGTAAATCCCGAATAAGGCTTGTAAAATAATCCCCTTAATATAATGGATTGTTCAATAAGCAATATAAACCTGATGGAATGTTCAGATGGGAATGATGCTTCTTGATTAACCCAATTCGATTAGTTTTTTAAATTGAACAAATACTCAAGTATCATTAATTTTCAAGTGTTTTAAAATAGCACCACTCTAGTCTTTTCTGTTCCAGACATCCTTCTGATTCATCAGTGACCTTCTGAAATGGCCCTTGGCTTCTCCAGGTGCCTGATGATATTTCCTTTGGTCTCTCACCAACTTTTACTTTGCTATCTAAATGAGCACATAGTATCTTTACTGGTGTAATTTTGCTCATCTCTTTTTTTTCAAAATCTTCACATACAAGATGAAGCTTGCTGGTCCATTAAGCAAATTTGCTTGTGATCTAAATGTGAAATGCTGCATTAGCAGCTTTTGGCTTTGCATTCAAGCTGAGCTCACAATTGTAAAGAAGCACACGAATGCACAGTGGACATGCATAGAAGGGTGTAATGCAAGCGAGGCCAGGCCTTGCAGTTTTAAGTTCTGGATCGGACACTGATGCTAATAATCTAGCTCAAGGATGGTGAACTCTGGTCCTCAAGCTGTAGTGCCAATGAGTGGTTCTTAAGATAACCAGAAATGTAAATTTGCCAATATTCCAGCCATTGTTGATCTCCTGGAAAGATGCCTCACATGTTGCACATACATGACTGAAGTTCACAATCCTTGTACTAGTTGACTAGTTTCAAATACAACTTGAAATATTATCAGTTCAGAGCATGTTGGCACATAATGGAAAAAATGTCTTTGTTTGTCTCTCCTTTATAATACTGATATAAACAGAATAATTCTGGTCCCAAATAGCAATTTCGAGAGTAATGCAGTGTTCAGGGCTCCTGCTGAGTTACATTGCCCTTATTTCTACAAACAGAGTCTTGACAATCATTAGAACAAGATGGAACTGAAGCATCTAAAGGCAAACCTCTTTGTTGATAGCCATAATTGATGTTCCCACAAGGGAAGTGGCGAAGCTTGAAAAGAGGCACTTTGTGGGCATTTGAAGTCAGTGAAGATGGTTCTAATAGTAAAGAAGACCCTGGTGGTCTGGCAGTCACAACATGTTGACTACTGCACTGATCCTCATTTCCCACACCCTCTTCCTCAGGCTGGCGCTTCTCCAGTAGAGACTTATGCTTTATGGATGGTCTCTCTGCAAACCAGGAACCATAGGTTGGATTCCAGAGGTTGGTACTTTTGTGGGGCTCACTGTGTGGATCTGACTGAGCATATGCCATATTAAGGTGTCCCCCTTCCATCACTGACCCAGCACTTGTATCTGATAGATTAGTGACTATGGTTTTCATTGGAAGCTGTTCATCGCAACTGGGAGACAGTAAAGCAGGTGGAGATGTTAAGGTTTGTCTTCTGCCCTTTATGTCTTGATCAGGCATGACTAATAGGGGAGGAATTCCATTAGGGTCTTCTGGGCGCATAGGGACTTTTTCTTTGTCTTCTACTGATGGACCATAGTCTATCGGCAGAGCTGAATTGATTACATCTGGGTCCTGAAGAATAAAGTAATGAATTAATGCATACATTCAAATTCTGCTAATTCCATCAATCTTGATTATCTGTTTCCAGTTTAAACATGCAATTAACAGACATGCATACAGTGCATACATGTGGTTAGACCACTCATACCACTTCCTAGCTGCAAAGAATTTACACAGAAAATGATAAAAAGATGGCAGATAAGGATTCGCAATGACCATCAAGTTAATGTAATTCCTGGTGCAATATCATAGATCATAGTTGATCTTTGGTTTTCCATCCAGTTTTTTGCAACTAGGGGTTCTCATGCTTTGCTTTTTAAAATTCCATTATGATTTTGTCCACCACATTCACCGAGAGGCTATTCTATAAGTTCCCCACCATTTCTATGAAGAAATATTTCCTGATGTTACTCAATTCAACCCCCTTGAAATCTCATACTGAGACCTCTTGCTCTAGATTATTCTTTGTCCGAAAAAGCTTTGCTTCATGTGCATTGTTTGTATCTGAGGTATCTATTTCTCATATTTCCCGTCTCTCCTCTCTTCTAGAGTGTGCATACTTAAGTCTATGACCTGATAAGGATTTTTGTTTTTGCACAGACACTGAACCACGGCAACAGCCTTCTCTGGAGTGCCTTTGCTTTGTCTATGTCCTTTCAGGAGATTAGAAACAATATTTCAAATGAGGTCCCATCATAGACAATACTGCTGTGTGGAGGGTAGAAAATTCCCACCCCTAAACAAAAGCTTGCCCCCTCTTGCCAGTTCAAGTCTGCTCCCTCCCCCTCCTGGTAATTTGGTGCTAGTGGCAAGAGATAAATACCAGTGGCCTGGCATGTCTACTACATTCCTTTTGCTCTTTGGTCTGGCCTCTCCTACACAGTTCAGCTACAAAAATGATTTGAATCATGGATGTTCCATAGACCTCATGAACCACATGGAAGAGGAAAGAATAGTGCTTGTGGAAGGGAAGTACATCACCTGCAGTGTGCATATCGGGGGCGAGATGAGAAAGGGTTCTGTAGTGGGAGCAGGGACAAAGGTGCTGAGGAGTCTGCCAGTTTACCTGCCCTTGTGCCCAAGCAAGAGATGGCTCCGGTGTTGATGGGGAGCCTAGAAGATGATTGAGAGATGCTTTGACAATGCAGAAAGAGCTCTTTGAAGCTCTGTGGCAAGTGGGGGTGGACTGTGAGAGGGAGTTGAGGTGTTTGGGGATGAAGAACAGGGACCTAAATACTCTTTGTGGGTGGAAGAGCAGGAAATTGGGTTTGGAGCAAGCACTGGGAACTCAGTGAATGAGGGAAGGGGAAGAGTTAAAAATGATCTGTGAGTGGGGAGAGGAGAGCAGAAATTTTGTTACTGGCTGCCAGAGAATGGAAAATAGAGACTCCATAGCTAAAGAAGGGGAAAGCAGGAACTCGGATACTGGGTGGGAGACAGAGGATGAGGGTGAATGGGAAAGTATAAGGCAGAAAGAGACAAAATAGAAAAAGAAGAGGGACAGATTGGGGGAAGGAGAAGCACTTTTGGGGATCAGGGTTGGATGTCAGCGTTTTCTAGGGGTTGGGAAGAGGGCAGCCCCAACCTGGGAAGGGGAAGGAGGAGTTCCAGGATGGAAGAAGTAGAGTCTTTGCTGACCTGTTTTGTAGAGTTTTTGTGTGTTCTTCACGTTTAAAGCAAGAGGAGCCCAGTTACAAATATTTCTCTAGAGGCCTCCAGGCAAACCCTCACCCCAACAAAGAAGCCCTGCTGCTACACATGCTAAGACTCACTTTTTGTCAACAATAAGAACTTTAGCCTCTTTAGAACATTAGCCCCTTATGCACTGATGTTTATCAGTTGTAGTCGGTGTTTTTTAAATGCTGGCTGTGCTAGTTAAATATAATGGGGATAATATTCAGTCTACAGCAGTTAATGTTTTTTGTAAATGCCAACTGCTGTGGATAAAAAAAAAAAAATCCAAATATTCAGTTCCACTATCTGAATACTGGCCAGTGTTGAATATCTAGATTTAGCAGTCATCCTGGGCACTATCCGTATAGCAGCAATCCTGCTAGGCAATCTGCATAGCACCGAGGACAGCTGTTTTGCTCTCCTCTGGATAGTAGCACCACAAATTGCCACTATCCAAATAAGTGCTGGTTCTTCCCCAGTTCTGCCCACGGGCCACCCTGGATAATACAGACGGTCAAAGGAAATATTCAGCGGCATTATCTAGAAATCCTATCCAGTTAGCAGCTGCTGCTAACCAGATCAATACTTTGACTACTGACCCCGATGTGTATATACAGTGCTGCAATCGAGACAGCAATCAGCACTGAATATGCATACAGAGGTCAGTTCTGATATACAGTATACTGTCTGCATAACTGGATAAATTTAAGGCAGCCTTTCACCTTGAATAGTTAGTTATCTGTCCATATAGCTAGGTGGAAGACTTGGCATTATCTGGAGAGTACGGAGATGGTCTAGAGCAGCGATGGCGAACCTATGGCACGCGTGCCAGCTGTGGCACGCGAAGGCCTTGCAGCTGGCACGCGGGAAGGTCCGCAATCAAAATATGCGGCATTAAAAAAAAATAAAAATAAAAAGCTGCCGGGGCCGGGGCCGCCGCGGCAGAATCGAGTGTGCCGCGGGGCCCCCCCGCCCAGCAGAGCCTGCCCTCCGTCCCCGGTATCACCTTCTCTCAGCTGCCTCTAGTCAAACGCGCCTGCTTTCAGAGCGCGAGTGGAGTTTCTTCCTCGCTGCTCTGTTATGCCCGCGGGGGCTGATGGGAAGTTCCCATCAGCCCCCGCGGGCTTAACAGAGCAGCGAGGGAGAAACTTCCCTCGCGCTCTGAAAGCCGGCGCGTGTGACTGGAGGCAGCTGAGAGAGGTGATACCGGGGACGGAGGGCAGGCTCTGCTGGGCGGGGGGGCCCCACGGCACACTCGATTCTGCCGCGGCGGCCCCGGCCCTGGCAGCGACAGCTTTCTTTGTAAAAAAAATTTCGCTGGGGGGGGGGGTTAGGAGTGGTAATGGCTGGGGGGGGGTTAGGACTGGTGATGGGCAGGGGGGGGTTAGGAGTGGTAATGGCTGTGGGCTGTTGGGGGGTTAGGACTGGTGATCGGCTGGGGGGGGCTAGGACAGGAAATGGGCTGATGGGGGGTTAGGAGTGGTAATGGCTGGGGGGGGGTTAGGACTGGTGATGGGCTGGGGGGGTTAGGAGTGGTAATGGGCTGGGGGGGGGTTAGGAGTGGTAATGGCTGTGGGCTGTTGGGGGGTTAGGACTGGTGATGGGCTGGGGGGGTTAGGAGTGGTAATGGCTGTGGGCTGTTGGGGGGGGCTAGGACTGGTACTGGGCTATGGGGGGCTAGGACAGGAAATGGGCTGATGGGGTTAGGAGTGGTGATGGGCTGGGGGAGGTTAGGAGTGGTGATGGGCTATGGGGGGGCTATGGGCTATGGGGGAGCTAAGTCTATATGGGCTGATGGGATTAGGACTGGAAGTGGGTTGATGGGGGCTTAGGACTGGTAATGGGCTATGGGGGGCTAGGACAGGAAATGGGCTGATGGGGAGGGGTTAGGACTTGAGGTGGGCTGTTGGGTGGGGTTAGGACTGGTAATGGGCTATGGGGGGCTAGGACAGGAAATGGGCTGATGGGGAGGGGTTAGGACTTGAGGTGGGCTTTTGGGTGGGGTTAGGACTGGAAATGGGCTGATGGGGGGTTAACACTGGAGGTGGTCTGATGGGGTTAGGACTGGTAATGGGCTATGGGGGGGTTTAGGACTGATAATGGGCTATGGGGGGCTGGGACAAGAAATGGGCTGATGGGGAGGGGTTAGGACTTGAGGTGGGCTGATGGGGTTAGGACTGGTAATGGACTGTGGGCTGATGGGGGGGTTAGGACTGGCAATGGGCTATGGGGGGCTGACTGGAAATGGGTTGATGGGGGTTAGGACTGGAAGTGGGCTGATGGGGGGGATAGGACTGGAAGTGGGCTGATGGGGGTTAGGACTGGTAATGGGTTATAGGGGGGGCTGAAACTGAAGATGGGGGTGATGGGGGGTTAGGACTGGAAGTGGGTTGATGAGGGGGGGCTAGGACTGGTATTGGGTTGGGGGGTTTCTAGGACTGGAAATGGGTTGGGGGGGCTGCTAGGACTGGAAATGGGCTGATGCAGGGACTAGAAGGGAATGGATGCTGGGTGAGGCTGGAACTAGAAGGGAGCTGGTGTTGGGGGAGGATTAGAATGGGATGGGGCTGGGAGAGTAAAATGGAAAGGGGAAAAATATTTTGTGTGGGAGGGATAAAAAATCTACAATTGGCCGGGTATTGGGAGAATAAGTGGGGATTGAGGATGGAGGGGTAAATTTTGAGTAGATGAAATAGGAATGAGGAAAGAGCAAAAGGAGAAAGATTAGTATGTTAAAGCAGATGTAGAGAGAGAATGGAAAAAAAAAAACCAAGAAGACAGAAGAAAGGACAAATGGACAGCAGATGGAGAGTTAGCAGAAGACACGAAGAAACCAGAAGAAAGTGGCTGGAACAATTGCAACTGAAAAAAAATGCACAAAAGGTAGAAAAATATCTCTTTATTTTGAATTTATTAACTGGAATATGTCAGCTCTGGGAAATGTGCATCATTAATTTTTGCGCTTTGTTTAGTACAAGAGGAAATTAATTTATAGTTTTATTTCTACAGTGTTGTTGTATATTCCAAGTTTGGCTTTTGGGGTTCCCAGTTTAATTATTGTCTTCCTGTTTCTAAATTGTGATTCCTTGTTTGGTGATGGTCTGTTCTGCATGTGTAACTGAGCTGAGGTATTCTGTTTATATAATTCCTATTTGACATTGCCACTTGTTCTTTCCCCAGTAGGTCATGTATTGTTGTTCTCTGGAATGTATTGGTTTAATATTTGCAGTGTTGCCTTTTGATAGTTAGGGTATGGTGCTTTGTGAGTCCTGGTAGTGCTGTTAGGATACGGTGGGTTTGCTATGGGTTCTAAATGGGCAGCGTTTGTAGTAGTTCCTAATGTGCCTGGCGGTTGGTACTGGATTATAGTAATGTAGAAACCTTTTAGTCTTTCTTTATCCATATACTCATTAAGAGGCATGTTTACTAAAAGTTAGTGTATGGTAACATTATGCAAATATTTATGCAAATGAGGCACCTTATGCAAATGAGGCTTTAATTGACGTGCTGGCACTTTGAGGAAATTCTTTGGTTTTGTGCGGCAGTTTGGGCACTCGGGCTCAAAAAGGTTAGCCATCACTGGTCTAGAGTGTTCAGCATCACTCCATATACAGCCCTGAAATTACATGGATAGGGCTGAATAGAGCGACACTGGATGAATGAGATTCACCCATTATTCTTTACAGTTCATATCTTCATTTATAAAAAAAATAGTTGAATTTACAATCTTCTTTGTTATGAGCATAGAAGTTTATAGAGCAATCCTCTCTCCCACCCCCCAAAATAAGAAAATGTTGCTGTTTCCTGAAGAGGAACAAGGCTTTTATACGCTGTTTAGGCTTTTTCAATATAAAGGGACAGCAGAGGGATGAGCTTAATGGATCCTCTCGAAACCATTAACAAGATTTTTATGCTTTAATTGTGAAGAATCATCAAAACTAAAAACAAATATTAAGCACCCTAGACTTTGCTGTTGATTTTTTAATAATAGCAATTACAGCACACAGTGTTCTTTGAAAAATTAGCAACCATTACACATCCATTACTGCATGTCAACCACTACTCAACGTTTCGAGAATTTGCAAAAGAGAACGTTGTTCTAATTTGTGAGCACTGAATTTGTTTTGTTTGTAGGACACTCATAAAAGTCATTATTGTTGCATCATCAAAAAGCATGGATTTGTTTGGCCCAATGAGAATTGTTTTAGAGCTAAGACTGGCTCCTGAGAGTTTGTATGATAATGCTTTAACCCTCCCCCCCCCCCCCCCCACACCCAAGAACTTTGTAAAGAATCATATATTACGCCACGGCTGGGCTTTATCTACTTTGGGTATTACTTCTTAGGATAGCCAGTACATAAATTATTTGCATGCATACAGGGGCGGCCCAAGGGGGGTGCAGGGCCATGTGCGGAGACTCGGTGCGGGGCCTCATTTGCATAAGAGGCCTCATTTGCATAATGTTACCATATACTAACTTTTAGTAAACATGCCT
Source organism: Ichthyophis bannanicus (assembly GCA_033557465.1). Lineage (NCBI taxonomy): Eukaryota > Metazoa > Chordata > Amphibia > Gymnophiona > Ichthyophiidae > Ichthyophis > Ichthyophis bannanicus. The sequence continues at coordinate 207,281,661 of CM066033.1, forward strand.
CTTAATGAGTGTATGGATAAAGAAAGACTAAAAGATTTCGACATTACTATAATCCAGTGCCAACGCCAGACACATTAGGAACTACTACAAACACTGCCCATTTAGAACCCATAGCAAACCCGCCGTATCCTAACAGCACTACCAGGACTCACAAAGCACCATACTCTACCTATCAAAAGGAAACACTGCAAATATTAAACCAATACATTTCAGAGAATAACAATACATGACCTACTGGGGAAAGAGAACAAGTGGCAATGTCAAATAGGAATTACATAAACAGAATACCTCAGCTCAATTACACATGCAGAACATAGACCATCACCAAACAAGGAATCACAATTTAGAAATAGGAAGACAATAATTAAACTGGGAACCCCAAAAGCCAAACTTGGAATGTATAACAACACTGTAGAAATAAAACTATAAATTAATTTCCTCTTGTACTAAACAAAGCGCAGACGTTAATGATGCACATTTCCCAGAGCTGACATATTCCAATTAATAAATTCAAAATAAAGAGATATTTTTCTACCTTTTGTGCATTTTTTTCAGCTGCAATTGCTCCAGCCACTTTCTTCTGGTTTCTTCGTGTCTTCTGCTAACTGTCCATCGTCTGCTGTCCATTTGTCCTTTCTTCTCTCCTAGTTTTTTTCCATTCTCTCTCTACATCTGCTTTAACATACTAATCTTTCTCCTTTTGCTCTTTCCTCATTCCTATTTCATCCACTCAAATTTTACCCCTCCATCCTCAATCCCCACTTACTCTCCCAATACCCGGCCAATTGTAGATTTTTCATCCCTCCCACACAAAATATTTTTCCCCCCTCCATTTTACTCGCCCAGCCCCATCCCATTTATTTTATTTATTTATTTACATTCTCTTATATACCGCGCTATTCTGCATCAGTGCGGTTTACATTGAACAAACTGAAACTACATTGAACAGGGCATTATAACTTGGAGATAACTATTTTACAGGGAACATGGGCTATGGAGGGTTAAGTGGCTTGCCCAAGACCACAAGGAGCACCTGTGGGACTAGAAACCCCAGTCCTTCTGGCCCAAGGTTGCTGTCCTCTAGTGGGATTTGAACCCCCGACCTTCCGGCCTGAAGTACCTTGCCCCAACCACTAGGCTACTCCTCCACTCCATTCTAATCCTCCCCCAACATCAACTCCCTTCTAGTTCCAGCCTCACCCAGCATCCATTCCCTTCTAGTCCCTGCATCAGCCCATTTCCAGTCCTAGCCCCCCATCAGCCCATTTCCAGTCCTAGCAACCCCCCAACCCAATACCAGTCCTAGCCCCCCCATCAACCCACTTCCAGTCCTAACCCCCATCACCCCATTTTCAGTTTAAGCCCCCCCCCATAACCCATTACCAGTCCTAACCCCCCATCAGCCTTCTTCCAGTCCTAACCCCATCAGCCCATTGCCAGTCCTAACCCCCCCCCATCAGCCCACAGCCCATTACCAGTCCTAACCCCATCAACCCACCTCAAGTCCTAACCCCTCCCCATCAGCCCATTTCCTGTCCTAGCCCCCCCATAGCCCATTATCAGTCCTAACCCCCCATAGCCCATTACCAGTCCTAACCCCCCATAGCCCATTACCAGACAGCCCCCATCAGCCCATTACCAGTCTTAACCCCCCCATAGCCCATTACCAGTTCTAACCCCCCCAACAGCCCACAGCACATTTCCAGTCCTAACCCCATCAGCCCATTTCCTGTCCTAGCCCCCCCATAGCCCATTATCAGTCCTAACCCCCCCCCCCACAGCCCATTACCAGTCATAACCCCATCAGCCCACCTCAAGTCCTAACCCCTCCCCATCAGCCCATTTCCTGTCCTAGCCCCCCATAGCCCATTACCAGTCCTAATCCCCCCCCAACAGCCCACAGCCCATTACCAGTCCTAACCCCATCAGCCCACCTCCAGTCTTAACCCCCCCAGCCCATTTCCTGTCCTAGCCCCCCCATAGCCCATTACCAGTCCTACCCCCCCCCCCCCATCGGCTCAAGGAAAATTTAAAAAAAAAAAAAAAAGCTGGCTGCTACCACTGCTGCTGCTGCCACGGCAGCAGCAGAATGGAGTGTCCCGCGGGGCCCCCTCTGCCCGGCTGAGTCCCTCCCTCTGCGATGGCTGAGCCCCTCTGTGCCGGCTTTCAGATTCACGAAGGGAGAGTGTCTTCCTCGTGTCTCTGTTAAGCCCGCAGGGGCTGATGGGAAATTTCTCTGTTAAGCCCGCAGGGGCTGATGGGAAATTTCCCATCTGCCCCTGCAGGCTTAACAGAGATGCGAGGGAGACATTCTCCCTTCGCGAATCTGAAAGCTGGCAAAGAGGGGCTCAGCCGTCGCAGAGGGAGGGAGGGACTCAGCCGGGCAGAGGGGGCCCCGCGGGACACTCCATTCTGCCACTTCCGCGGCGGCAGCGGCAGTGGTAGCAGCCAGCTTTTTTTTTTTTTTAAATTTAATTTTGAAAAAAAAGCAGAATGTTCTTTGCGTGGGGCCCCCTGAAACGCGGGGCCCTGTGCAAAAAACATTCTTGCTCAATGGACGGGCCGGCCCTGCATGCATATTTAAAACTGAAGAGAGTGCATGTAAATCTTTCTCATTCCTTTGCCATTCAGCTGCCCTACAGCCTGACTTGTTAAAGATAAAATAGAGTGAACACTATGATCTGTATATATAATGTGCTTGGGTGCTGTAAATGATGCACTAGAGTGCATGCACACTTCACTGTGACAGAAAGACACTCGCTATTTATAGAAAACAGAAATTGCTTTCAGCCACAGAAGCTGGGGAAACTGAAAAACTATAGCATGTGGAAACAGGTGAGCTGCAGGAAGAGGGGAGAGTGAAGGAAGACGGTGCTGGTGGTAACGGGGAGAGCAGGGAGAGAGAGAAAAAGTGCCTGGAAAGGAAGGGAACAGAGAAAGAGAAAACTTTGGAGGGGAAAAGCAAAAGTGTGTGGCAGGGGGGGGGGGGGGATGAGGAGAAAGGAAGTGCCTCGGAGCAGATAAAGAGAAGGGAACAGAGAGTGTCATGAAGAAGATGGGGAAGGGAGTGGAAGAATGACAGAGAGGGAGGGAGACTGAGTGCCTTGGAGGGGAGAAGGAACAGAGAGGGGGAGAATGCTTGGGTGGGGGGGGGGGAGGGAAGGGAAGGGAGAGACAGTATTCAGGGTGAGGGAGGGAGGAAGAGAGAATGCCTGGGTTGAACTGAGTGGGCAAATGTTCTGGCCACCAGAAATATTTTGTGGGTGTCTGTAGGTAACAATATGATAATGATTTTAAATGATTTGTAGTCTCATTCTTGAAGCACTTAGGAATCAGAGGCCTTCATTTCTCATGGTACCCTATAAACATTTGGCTCAATATTTATAAGGCCATGGGGGGATATTCAAAGGCATTTACACACTTTGCAGACCTGCAAACCATGTAAACACTGTCAGATATTCACGGTTGGTGCCACTGTTGCTCCACGCCCTGAGGCTAACTGGTTAGCATCAGGGCGTGTTGAGGCGTTCTGGAGTGGAACCCATCGCTAACCAGGCAGCAGCAATGTTGAGCTGCTGTTCGCTTAGCGACACACAGCAAAAGTCAGGCGCAGGAAGCCCTGGCCTAACTTTTGCTGCAGAAACTAACTGGGCAGTGGTTCAATATCACCACTGCCCAGTTAGCTTTATGGCATTCTAAGCAGCCCGGATATGGCCCCAGCAGTGAATATCTGTGTTTAAAGTTCAGCACCAATGGCTAGACACCGGGCCCCATGTTTTAAAGAAGGCTTTTTTTAGGCTTGGCTAATTCAGCTATTTTGTTTTATTGAATTGTGTTTTGTTTTAATTGTGTTGTCTGTGTGATATGTTTGTGTGTTATTTGCTGAGGATGATAGATCAGCAGGTTACAAATACTTTCAAATAAATAAGTGAATAGAAGCACTTACCTGGATAATGTCACTGACAATCATTACCGACTGCCCCAGTACTATCCTGATGGTGCTGGGATGACAGTGGGTGGACACAAAAGTTATGCAGATAGCAGTCTGTGACAGCTCTTGCTGCTCTATCCAGATACTCAGTATCTGCCACAATCCAGATCCTGGTGCTGAATAGACGTAATGCTGCAACTGGCACTAAAAAACGCTAACCGCGGTGTTGGCATTTATTTATTTTATTTATTTAGCTGTATTTATATCCCGCTTTTCACCGGGTCAAAGCGGTCAATTGGGAGATACATTTTTAACACGAGGGGATATGACACACATACGCTAATACTTACAGGGAACATGGGCAATGGTGGGTTAAGTGGCTTGCCCAAGACCACAAGGAGTACCTATAGGACTAGAAATCCCAGTCCCTCCGGCCTGAGATTGCTGTCCCCAGGTGGGACTTGAACCCCCGGCCCTCCGGCCTGAAGTACCTTGTCCTAACCACTAGGCCACTCCTCCCATATCAGGCCAATAGAATCTAATGACAGCTACCAACTATAAGATCCATCTAGTCTTTCCAGTTTATTTCCTGACACAAAGCTAGAAATGTTAATTGCTCTTGGCTTTCCCCTCACTTTCATTTCATTTATTAATTTCTTCACACCAAAGAATCATCTTAGACTTTCACGAATTCTGCTAGCGTTTCTGCCTCTACCATCTTGGCTGGAATGTTCATCCATGTAGCCACCATCCATTCTGTGAAAAATTCTGTTCTAATGTCACTCTTGAATCTGCTCTCTTTAGCATCATGTCATGATCTTGCTCTACAGCAGGGTAATCACAATCTATATAAATGAGAGGGGTTTGAAGACAATGGAGGCAGTGCATGCAAATCTCTCTAATGCATATTCATTGTGATTGTCCTGAAAATCTGACTGGCTAGGTGTGTCCTGAGCACTGGGTTGAGGACCCCTGCCCTAGAGCTTCCATTTCATATGGAACTGTTTGCTTCCTGTGTATCACAAATATCTTTCAGTCTTTGAATTATCTCTATCATTGCCCAAATTCCCACCCTCTCCTTTAGGCTCACCTCCAATGGTTTTCAGTGCCAGATTCTGTACTAATGTTGAACTGCCTCTGTTCTGTTTCCCAGAGGTATTGTTGCCTTCAGAACTAGACACAATAATCATTCACAAAGTGAATATTGTACCTGAGTGCAGTACTCAAGCCGCTCCAATATAATGGCAAAATGGGGTCTGTCCTCAGGCTGGTGCTGCCAGCACTGGGTCATGATCCGATATCTGAAACCAAATGGTGACAAATAGACTTTGATAAATAGTTTTCCCAGGATAATTTATTTATTTTTCACACCTAAAGAGGAAAAACTGAAACAAAATTCTGAATTCATACATGGATCAATAGTTAACCACTGCAGTTGGTGATTTATTTCTTAGCCAGTTGCGGAGTTGAAGTAAAATAAGTATATTCTGGAGTGGTGCTGAATACATCCATAGAGCGATGATTGCTGCTGCTCTCTCGATGGCTGCAATATTCAGTCTGCTAACCAGATGCATTTACGACCACATTTTTTTGTTCTCCTAAATTTATCCGGATTATAGATTGAATATTACTGCTATCTGGATAATATTTATTTGGATTTTGCTCACACCTTTCCAGTACTATTTCAAGGCAAGTTACATTTAACTACAGTAAGTATCTCCATATCTGGTTTACAATCTAAGGGCTCAATATTCAAAGGAGTTATGCTCCTAATTTTGAGAGCTATGCTCCTACATTGGTCTCTTTGAAACTGTACTAGGGCTGAGTCCCTACCTTTTTTGTTAAAATATCTCTCAACTTCTAAATTTTGGAGCATAAAAAGTGGGTGGCAACAGGGGCGGATTTAGGGTGGGAAGTTTGGAGCCTAGCACTGATTTTCAGCACTAGGGACCTAAATTAGGCTTATAAATGTAGGCCTACGTTTAGGAGGAAGTAAACAAAAATTGGAGGAAGACAATGGCCAAACAACCATCAAACTTCAAAGCAAGAAATAAATTTATTCAATGACCCGACTCAGCTGAGTTTCGGCAAACCCGCCTGCATCAGGGGGCAGGATAGGTATTCATCAATAGTTTAGGTAGGTAAGCACAAGGGCTGTTCTAGGTAAAAACCGAGAGAGTAACCTTCTGACTGCATAAATTTTAAGCTCCTAAATTAGGATGAATTTTCAGCTGAAAATCTAGACTCCAAGTATGGTTGAAAATAGGGCACACATTTAGGATCCCAGCTGTTTTATATCTAAGGCAATGGAGGGTTAAGTGACGCCCAAAATAACAAGGAGCAGATTTGAATGCTGACTCCCCTGGTTCTTAGCATATTTCTCTATCCAATAGGCTAGTCCTCCACTCAATAGCTGGGAGAAATGTTCTTGCTCCTTCTCGGCACTATCTGATAGTGACTGGGTGGTCCATAATTATTTTCAGTAGCACATTGGTACAGGACTGCTAAAACCTGACAGATAGTGCCAGGTAGGGCAATTCTCCAGATAACAGGCAATTGTCTGAATATTAGGCTGATAGATTTTCTTTCAGCTGAATGACCATTTAAAGTTATGTTTTTAGTTATAAATTTAAATGGATAAATAGCCCAGGTAGTACATCTTATCCATTTAGGAGATACTTTTATAACTTTTTCCATGCATAAAAAGCCACATTATGCACGTATAAAGCACATTTTACAAATCTGGGACGTCCAAGTCAGAACATCTGAAAAAAAAACCAGGCAATTCCAAGTTCAGGCACAGTTTCACAAGCGTGGACGTGCCCGAGATGGATGTCTATGAAGCTGTTTACATAGATGTCCCGGGAATAGTATTTACGGCTAGGGACATCTAATAGCCTAATAGAGTAATGGGCTAGGATCAGGGAAGCCAGCTTTCAAAGCCCACTGCTGCTCCTTGTGATTTTGGGCAAATTACTTAACCGTCCATCTTCTCTACACTCGCTGGATGTTTTATAGCCAAAACAAGCATTGCCTGGAGCATATGTAAGCATGGATGAGGTCATGGACCTCTCTATGTTTGTACGTCTCCATGCATGTTTTCGGATGTTCAACTCACAATTAAGGTTTTTAAAATGACCCCCAAAAGACATAAAATTAAGTCATGCCTAAAAATACATGTGGTAGAGTAGGCATGCACGGGGGAGGAGGAAGAATTTAAGCACATTAAGTACATGTTAACATTTATGACTGCTCACAAGCCGGCGTAATTCTGCGCCTTTAATCCAGGCACGAGTTCTGCAGAATTTGTGTTAGCATTCTAGAAAGAATTAGCCATCTTTATAAAACAGGTTTCAAAGAGGAGCCTTCTCCTATGCATCCTGTTATAAAAATTACTCTCTTATAGGTTATACCTATTATATGTGTGCCAGAGTTAACTGTGCAAGATATAGTGAAACTGGCTGAATGCTTAATTTAAAATCCCACCCTGGAGTACTTTTAATCCCATCCCACCGGGCGCATAAATTTGGTCCCATAGTGATTTATACAGCCAAAATTGATACATTCCACAGCAGGAAAAACTGAAAGGAAAGCCTTGATGCAGTCAGTGCCTAATACTCATCTCATAAGTGCTTTTAAATATTTTCCTCCATGAATTTATGACTGAATTAACTAGGCAATAACTGACTAGTTTGTGGATGATAAATATCCTATCTTTAGCCATTTAAAATTAGCAGCTTAGATTTACATAGTAACATAGTATATGATGGCAAATAAAGACCAGCATGGTCCATCTAGTCTGCCTAGCAAGGTGGCAAGAGTAGGTGCACCTGCTGCTCCGTGCAGATCACCCTTCCCCTTGCCTTTGTTTAGGGAACCGCTCCATGCAGGTCACCCCTCTTTGCTGAGATATTACAGATAGTTCAGTTTATTTTGATTTTATCCTGTTGCTGTAAAGGGATCCACTGTGTCTGTCCCATGCCATTTTGAATTCTGTCACTGTATTTGTATTCCATCGGGAGGGCATTCCAAGCATCCACCACCCTTTCAGTGAAAAGTATTTCCTGACGTTGCCTTTCAGTTTACCCCATTGCACCTTCATGTTATGCCCTCTAGTTATACAGCTTCCTCATCCTTGGAAGAGGTTTGTTTGTTCATTAATACCCTTTAAGTATTTAAAGGTCTGTATCATATCTCCCCTGTTCCTCCTTTCCTCTAGCAAATACATATTTAGGTCTTCAAGTCTCTTCTCATACTTCTTCTGGCACAGGCTCCAAATCATTTTGGTTGCCTTCCTCTGAACCGCTTCCAGTTTTTTTATATCCTTTGTGAGATATGGTCTCCAAAACTAAACACAATATTCCAAGTGAAGCCTCACCAGTGACTTGTACAGCTGCATTAATGCCTCCTCCTTCCTGCTGGTAATTCCTCTCTGTGTTCAACCCAGCATCCTTCTGGCTTTGGCCACTGCCTTGTCACACTGTTTCGCTACTTTGAGATCCTCAGAAACAATCCCTCCGAGATACTTCTCCTGGTCCGTGCACACCAACCTATTGCTCCCTATCTCATACAATTCCCTTGGATTTATGCATCCCAAGTGCATTTAAGTCTGCTATTCCTATGCACAGGGATAACATAGCAAATTATAGCTGATAGCACTGGCACACTGAGCGGGCATTAACAATGGGCGTGAATGTCAGTGTGTGCTACTAGCACCTGCACAATGAGCACACATTAACAATGCCTGAGCTGATAGAGAGACCAAAGTGGCAGGCATGAATGCCAACCATCTTCACTTTTGGTTTCCTGGACATTGGAATGATGTTCCAAGGGTTGCAGAGCAGAGATGGCGTCCATCTGTCCAAGAAGGGTTGACATGTCTTCAGTAGCAGACTGGCTAACCTATAGAAGAGGGCTTTAAACTAGATTCATTGGGGATGGGTGAAGAAAGCCCCCAGGTAAATGAAACATTACATACCTTTATAGAAATAGGTAAAAGGGACAACATCTGGAAAACAGTGTCTATAAATGCCAGTAGCATAGGAAAGAAGATCCCAGAAGTTTAGGCTTTAATAGAAGAGGTTGACTTGGATTTAGTGGCAGTCACAGAGACATGGTTCACGTGCAACCATGTCTGTGATATAGCTATACCAGGCTATATCTTATTCAGGAAGGAACAGGGTAGGAAGAAAGGAAGGAGGAGTGGTACTATATGTAAAAAGTAATATTAAAGCTATGGAAATACAGGGCTTAAAAGGGAGAAAGAAGGAGGCAGTGTGGGTTAAACTAGAAAGAGGGAAAGAGAAATCCATTTGCATTGGCTTAATATACAGACCTCCATCACAGGGAGAAGACGTGGATGGAGATTTAATAAAAAACATATACAGTATTGCCAGGAAAGGGAAAGTGCTACTGATAGGGGATTTCAGTATGCCGGATGTTGATTGGCACATCCCTGTTGCAGTCATCTAGAAGCAAGGAGAGCCTGGATTCTCTACAGGGAGATCTATTCAGGCAACTGCTAACAGTACCCATACGTGGAGGGGCCATACTGGACTTGATGCTTATCAATGGGGAAAGTGTTTCTGATGTTATAGTGGGAGAGCATCTCGCATCCAGTGATCACCAGATGGTGTGGTTCAGTATTAGGACTAGGGCTGATAAAATCCATTCAAAATTGAGGGTCTTAGACTTTAGGAAAACTAACTTTGCCAAGATGGGCCAATACCTCAGAGTCATTAGTAGGATGTGAACAGCAGAGGAATGTAGAAAAACAGAGGGCAAAACTCAAAGGGGATATTTTAAGGGCAACCAACCTTTTTGTTAGAATGGTAAATAAGGAAAAGGAGGCCGTTATGGTTCTCAAAAGAGGTAATTGAAAAGGTGAAGAAAAAGAGGGAGGCCTTCATGAAATACAAAAGATCACAGAGAGAGGAAGACAGTCATCTGTATTAGGAAAACCTTACAGAAGCTGGCAAGGTAGTCAGACAAGCAAAAGTACAAAAAGAAGAAGAAATAGCCAAAGCAATAAAATGTGTGTGTGGGGAGGGGGGGAGGGGGATAAGACATTTTTCAGATATGTTAGTGAGAGGAGGAAGTGATATGAAGAAGTGATTCTCTCTCTCTCTTGTTTGTTGTTTTAAAAGTTTTAATACCAGTCTTGTTATGTTGGAGTGTTTTTTTGCCATTGGAGTGAGAGGAGGAAGGGCAAAAGTGGTATTGTCAGACTCAAGGGTGAAGGGGAAGAATATGCAGAAGCTGAAGAGGATAGAGTGGAATTGCTTAACAAATATTTCTATTCTGTGTTCACAGATGAAGGAGCAGGACCTCAGACAACACCCACAAACAGGAACAAATGCGAGGGGCATCTCAAATGATTTTCAGAGGACTGTGTTTGTGAGGAACTAGCTAAACGAAAAGTGGACAAAGTGATGGGACCAGATGGGATACACCCTATACTGAAGGAACTTGGGGACATTCTAGCAGCTACACTGACTGACATTTTCAATGCCTCTTTGGAGTTGGGTGTGGAGCCAGAGGACTGGAGAGAGGCACATGTGATTTCTTTGACTGGGTGACCAGGGAGTTGGACTGACGGAGAGCCCTAGATATGGTGTATTTAGATTTCAGTAAAGCATGTGACACTGTTCTGCACAGGCGACTTATAAACAAACTAAGCACCCTTGGGATGGACCCTAAAGTTATTGATTGGGTTAGAAATTGGTTGAGTGAGAGGCGACAAAGGGTAGAGATAAATGGAGTGCACTCTGAGGAGAAGGAGGTTACCAGTTGAGTGCCGCAGGGATCTGTCCTTGGTCTGATTCTTTTTAGCATATTTTTTAGTGATATATGTCAGTTAAGGTTTACCTCTTTGCGGATGATACCAAAATCTGCAACGGCGTAGACACCCAGAAAGGTGTAGACTTTATTTATTTATTTATTTAACAAACATTTTTATACAGCGCTTTCCATAAGATCAAGCGCAGTTTACAAGCAACGAAGGTCCGAAAAGTACACTAACATGGTCGTTTTCAGTTACATGGAACATAATATAACTATTTACATTGCTTAGTACAAAAGCAGCACATGGAGCAGTCTGTAACTATTTACATTGATGGGATCAAACAGTGTTTACATTGATGAGATCAAACAGTACAGGGTGCAGGTGCCCTTTAACTATATACAATAATGAGCATGACTGACGTTTTATATGCTCTAGCAGGACGTGTCTAATAATTTCTATCTTATAATTAGCTCGCTATTTGGCCTGATATGACGTCAGCCTGGGTGTCATAGTCAGGTTGTGTGCCAAAGTGAGAGGTAAAGAGGAATGCTTTAAGTTTTTTACGGAATAGTTTGATGTCATTTTGCTCTCTGATGTCCTCAGGGAGCTCGTTCCAGAGGGTTGGAGCAGCATGTGAAAATGCTTTTTTATTTGTTAATTTTTTGGCTTTTCTGTAGTCCTTTGGGATTTCAAGTTTGTATTTATTTTTGCTTCTTTGGATTCTGTTGGAGGTTTCCATTGCGATTAAGTTGTTCAGAAAGGATGGGGCTTTGTTGTGGATTATTTTAAAGGTGGTCACAAGGATTTTGTAGCTTGTGCGGCTATAGATTGGAAGCCAGTGTAATTCTGATAATATGGGTGTGATGTGTTCTATGGAACTAATGTTTAGGACTGATCTTGCTGCCACATTTTGGGCTAGTTGAAGCCTTCTGAGAGTTTGTTTTGATAGGCCCTGTAGGATGGAATTCCCAAAGTCAAAGTGAGGAGTGATGATAGATTGTATAACAGATTTGAAGTCATTTAGATGGATCAGTGGATGGAGCAGTTTTAGCTTATAGTGTATTTTTATCACAGTGTTTTTGATGTGTGATTCCATGCCGAGGGTCTGGTCCAGTGTGATGCCTAAGTATTTCACCTCATTTTTTACTGTAATGTTAGATTTCTGTAGGCAGATTGATGTAGGTGGAACAAAGTTTTGATTTCTAGTGATGTAAAATACTTTCGTTTTGTCGAAATTGACATATAGATTGTTTTTTAAGCCACTGGGAAATACCTTTAAAACAATCAGATAGAAGTTGTGTTGGAGAGTTTGGGATCGTGAATGGGAGGTACAACATTATGTCATCCTCATAGATGTGAGAGTATATGCGGAATCTCTTTAGTATTTGACAGATGGGCTGAAGATAAATATTGAAAAGAAGGGCCGAGAGTGCTGAGCCCTGGGGGAGACCTTGTTCCTGTTTGAAAGCTGTTGATGTTTCTTGGTTAATTCTCACTGTTTGGATTCTGTCATGTAGGTACGATGTAAACCAGTTGAGGACGGAAGCGTTTAGCCCAATCTACTGAAGTCTATTTAGCATCAATAGGTGGTTTACACTATCAAATGTTGCAGTGATATCCAGGAACAGAAGAATAAATGCTTATTTAGAGTTATCTATGCTTCTTGAGAGTGTGTCAGTTAAAACTGTAGGGAGAATTTCTACACCATGATATGGGCGGAAGCTGTATTGGTGCTCGTCAAGAGGGGCCGATGTATCTATGAAATCCTGGAGTTGAGTTTGAACAACTTTTTCTGTGAGTTTTGCCAGGAAAGGTATACTTGAGATTGGTCTGTATGATTTGGGTACTCTTTTATCTAGGTTGTTATTTTTTAAGATTGGACGTATTTGGGCATGTTTGAGTGAGGGTGGTAAGTACCCGTTCCTGAGGGATAGGTTGAGAATGGGGAGGATGAAATTTGAGAGTTCTGGTAGGGTTGTTTTTAGCCAGTGTACAGAACAGGGATCCAGGTATGAGGTAGTTGTATTTAACTTGGTAATTATATTCTTGAGGGTGTCTTTTGAGATCTGGTGGAAATTGGACCATGTATTGAGAGGGTTTATCGGCGTTATGTCCTGTGCTAATGTAGGAGAAAATTGGAGTTTTACTTTATTCATATGCTAGTGCTAGTGTTTGGAGGGGCTCTCTCATAATCTGTTAAGTATGAGTTGTAGTTTTTATTTGTTAGGTTTTTGACTATGTTCATTAGCTCTCTAGGTCTGTTTATTGATTTTCTTAGCATGTTGGAGTAGTGGTCCTTCTTTGTGTTATCAATAGTCTTCTTATATTTGTTGAGGATGTTTATGTAACTTTGTTGGTTAGTCAGAGTTTTTGAATGCCGCCATTTGCGCTCAGCTTTTCTAAGCTCAGATTTCATTGATTTAAGGGCAGAATGGAACCAGGGGGCATTGTTATTTTTTTCTTGGAGAGTGTTTATGTGAACTCTTGTTCGTGACTGCATTTGATATTACTTTGTTCCAATTGTCTACTGTTTCATCTAGGTTTGATGGGTCAAGTGTGATATATATATATTTTTTAGTGCCATCAAGTCAGTGTTGACTCATAGAGACCCATCTACCTCTGGGTTTTCTTGCCATGTATCACCAGAAGTAGATTGACAGCCTTTTCTTCTGAGCCAATGGAGGGTAAAGTGACTTGCCCAAAGTCACAAGGAGTGCCAGTGGGAATCGAACCCTTGATCTTCTGGGTACTAGGCAGTTGCTCTAACCACTAGGCTACTCCTCCACTCCACAAGTGTGATATGAGGTAAGATTTGATCTAGAAACTCATCTTTATTGAATTTTTTGAATCTGTAGGTTATGGGCGGGTGTGAGGGTTTGTTTTGGTAACTGTCATCAATGTTGAGTCTAAACTTGATGAGGTGGTGGTCGGACCATAGGACAGGGAGTATCTCTAAGGATGATTGGTCGAAGGCTCCCAGGAGGGAGCTCGGAGGAATACAAGGTCGAGGGAGTTTCCTTTTATGTGGGTTTGACTGTTGATCATTTGGTGGAAATTTAAGTCTTCGACTGAGTTCCAGAATGAGTCTAAGTTAGAATTAGAAAGAGATGGTAGGTTTAGATCACCCATCAATATCACTGGGTTCATGTCTGAAGGTGAGCCCAATAATTCAGTAAGAGTGTCAATGTTCTCCGACCTTTTATCAGGTGGTCTATATGCTAAACATATGCGGAGGTTCTTGATTTTTAAGATGAGGGTGTCAATGTTAGAAATTTTGTCAGATGCTATGATTTTTGCTTTGAGATAATCTTTTAGAATTTTTGCTTGGTCTGTGAGTATGGAATAGTTCATATCCTGGGGTTTTGAGGTGGTTAATGAGGACTCTGTCTGTGTCCGATAACCAAGTTTCTGTTATACAAACAATATCAGGTTTATGGTCTTTGAGTAAGTCAGTGAATATTGGTAACTTATTTCTCAGTGATCTTGCATTTGTCAGGTAGCATATGAGGTTACATTTCTAGGGTGTCCGAGATTGTGGGGTTGTTGGATTGTACGTGCTTAGTTTTATGTTGATCAGTCTTGAGGAGTTGATTTTCTGATTGCTACCTGTGTTAGGGACTATGGTTAAGGGACTGTTCCTGTTGAAGGTGTATATTATAGGGATTGTGTTAGAGTATTTGTGGTTTAGGCCAGTGGATACAGCTAGGGAGGCGATCAGAATGAGTAGAATGCATAGTACCTTGGATGAGGGTGCGTTTGAAGATGGCATTTTTGCTTCCAACTACATTGTGTAGGAGAAAGGGTGATATCCTGTCTACGATGTCGGTATTGTGTGTGAGTCCTTGTGCATAGAGATTTATCTTCGTGGACAAGTGTGTGGAGTGTGCTGCCTCGAGATAGGGTTTGTGTCTTCTGGGACTGTAGAGGGAGTGAGAAAAAGGAACAAATTTCTGGAAGGTCCCTAGGGTCCCGGAAAGTATGGTATAGAACATATGATAAACGGTAATGATAAACAGCAATGATAAAGAGCTTATGATAAATAGCAATATCTTTATGGAAGGCAGTGATTAAGCGATTTGCAATTTATCCTGAGGGAGAAATCTTGAGAGGAGTTTCAGATACATTTACATAAATGTAATGCAATCCAGAATAACCGTGATTCGATTATAAGGCTGATTTCATTGAACGTAGCCCAGAGGGTATTAGGTACAGAGATGAGGTATGGTTAATTCCACATGTAAACAGTTATATTCGAGTATAAAATGATATTGCATATAACTTAAGATAAGAACATAAGATATGCCATACTGGGTCAGACCAAGGTCCATCAAGCCCAGTATTCTGTTTCCAACAGTGGCCAATCTAGGTCATATGTACCTAGCAGTTTCCCCAAGGGACACAGGTTCCACAATGCTTGTATTGGTTCAAGCATTGATATCCTGGGTCCCTTCTTAATAATGGTTTATGGACCTTTCCTCCAGGAACTTGTTCAAACCTTTTTTAAACCCAGCTACACTAACAGCCTTTACTACATCCTCCAGTAACAAATTCCAGAGTTTGATTACACGTTGAGTGAAAAAATATTTTCTTTTATTAGTCTTAAATAGTTTACCCTGTAGCTTCATTGCATGTCCCCTAGTCTTTCTATATTCTGATAAGGCAATCGATCTACGTTTACCCGTTCCACTCCGTTCATTAATTTATAGACTTCTGTCATATCTCCCCTCAGCCGTCTCTTTTCCAGGTTAAAGAGCCCTAACCTTTTTAGCCTTTCTTCATAGGAGTATCCTTCCATCCCCTTTACCATTTTGGTGGCTCTTCTCTGAACCTTTTCTAAAATTGCTATATCCTTTTTAAGATACGGCGACCAGAATTGCACACAATATTCAAGGTGCGGTCTCACCATGGAACGATATAGAGGCATTATAATATCTTTTGTTTTATTTTCCATTCCTTTCCTTATGGTACCTAGCATTCTATTTGCTCTCTTGGCCGCTGCTGCACACTGGGCTGAGTGTTTTAACATGGTATCCACAATGACGCCTACATCTTTTTCCTGGGTGTTAGTTCCTAATGTGGAACCTTGCATCGTGTAACCATAGTTTGGGTTGTTCTTCCCTAGGTGCATAACCTTGCACTTGTCCACATTAAATTTCATCTGCCATTTTGATGGCCAGTCTTCCAATTTATCAAGATCCTCTTGCAATTTTCCACAATCCTCTTGGGTTTTAACAACTTTAAATAGTTTTGTGTCATCTGCAAATTTGATAACCTCACTCGTTATTCCACTTTCCAGGTCATTTATGAACTTACTGCTTAGTCGTGTTGAACTACCGGTTAAGACTTAATGTCAGGTGTTCTTTCGGTCCAATAACGTCCAGGACACGTTTGGTAGATTTGTGGGTCTCTGCTGGGTGTTTTATACAGCAGATAAAGCCGATGGCGCTGGTGATACGCTTGCCTTTGTGCCTCGCCTAAGAGCTGCGCCAAAGGGCGCCTGCTTATGAAGTTGTCGGTAGCGGAAGCAGCAGCGATGCAGAGCCCCGATTGGGCTGGGGCTGGCGATTGGGAGGTGATGGCCGTGTGGTGGTCAGCTCGACCCTGATCAGGGAGGTAAGGCGGCAGCAGATGATGGTGCTGGTGTGCTCTTTGTGCCAGAGGGCGCCTGCTTATGAAGTTGTCAGTAGCGGAAGCAGCAGCGATGCAGAGCCCCGACTGGGCTGGTGCTGGCGATCGGGAGGTGATGGCCGCATGGTAGTTAGCTCGACCTTGATCGGGGAGATAAGGTGGCAGCAGATGATAGTGCTGGATGATAGAGGCAGGATCTAGCTAAGCTTGAAGAATGGTCTAGAATTTGTCATCTGAGATTTAATGCTAAAAAATGTAGGGTCATGCATTTGGGCTGCAACAATCCAAGGGAGCTGTACAGTATAGGGGGTGATGCACTTTTGTTCACAAAAGAAGAACGGGACCTAGACGTGTTGTGTCTGACGATCTCAAAGTAGCTAAACAGGTAAAAAAGACGACAGCGAAAGCTAGACTGATGCTTGGGTGCATAGGGAGAGGAATGGCCATCAGAAGAAAGGAGGTGATAGTGCCTCTGTATAAGTCTTTGGTGCGACCTCATTTGGAGTATTGTGTGCAATTCTGGAGACCACACCTTCAAAAGGATATTAACAGGTTGGAGTTGGTGCAGAGGGTGGCTACTAAAATGGTTAGTGGTCTTTGTTATAAAGCATATGAGGTCAGATTTAAGGACCCTAATATGTATATTTTAGAGGAAAAGCAGGACAGAGGTGATATGATTGAGATGTTCAAATACCTCCATTGCATAAAAGCACATGAGGAGAGCCTCTTTCGATTGAAAACAAGATCTGCTACAAGGGGACATAGGAAAGGGTGACAGGAGATAGACTCAGGATTAATATGCAGAAATATTTCTTTACAGAAAGAGTGGTAGATGTGTGGAATAGTCTGCCTTTGGAGGTGGTAGAGTTGAGGACAGTATCTGAATTCAAAAAAGCATGGGACAAACACAGATGCTCTCTAAAGATAAAAAGGGGACTTTTGTAGTGGGTGATATGGAAGGGCAGACTAGATAGGCCATGTGGTCTTTTTCTGCCATCCTGTTTCTATGTTCGTTTTATTCAGCTCTGGGACCACTTCCCCTGGAACCATCTAAAAATGCTGTGGCTAAATTTAACCATATAATTCAGCAGCTAAATTGAGTTGCTCAGCAGCAGTATAATTTCAAAATCGTATTTAGTCACCTAACTCCATAATTGGGCAGCTAAATAACATTGAAAATCAATCTCTAAATCATATTAGCTGTGTTCAGGTCAAAAATGTTTGTTTTATTCAGTTTCTTGAATAGTTTGCAGAATTTTTTGTTCCATTTTAATTGCATCATTTCCTGTCTATCATTAATAGTGTGCCCTATTTGCCACTAGTGCGATAGAGGGGAAGTGATTGAATTTCAGGAGTTTTTTCCTTTCATTTTTGTTCTAAAAATATATTTGAAATATCCTTGACATTACCCACTTCATTTCATTTCAAATGAATGCATAGCCCTAGATCATATATTCTTGTCACTTTCCAAGCAGAGGTGCAATGGTTGCATAACAAATCACATGTCTTCACTGCTTGATGGTTTAAAACTAAACTTTTCATACATACACTGGCCCAGGGCAGTTTTTTGGTGGATCCATCCTTCCTCCGCTTGTTACAAACTCTAAGACCTCTTGGTTACTTTTAGTAGGGTAAGGCATGTATCCAAGAGAGAATATCTCCCACAACAGCACACCAAAGGACCTGAATATTGAAAAAAACAGAACTGCTGGTGAGCCAGCACACAAATGCATTCCGACTGGTCTTCAGTAGATTTCTGCAGAAGAATACCAAGTAAATGAAATGACTTGGGGGCCCTAATTCTAAAGGATGCTAGCATATTGCCCCTAATGCACCAAAACTATGGCACATTGGTGCAACACCACACCATTGTTGGGAATATGAAAAGCATTTCCCGGACACTTAGTGCAGAGCGCTGTCCCGTAACACAGGCCACATTAGCACAGGTGAATTTAACCTTATGGAATTCAGAAAGAAGCTCAAGACACATCTTTTCCAGTGCCAATACAATCTGACATAATCCCAGGGGTAGGAATGATACCACCCAATGAAACAAGGTGGCAATTCATGTAAATAAGTTAATATGTAAATATGTAATGTCTGTCCATATGACCTCAATATGTAAATAAGTAAATATGTAATGTCTGTCCATATGACCTTCCCCCGTGTGCTGTGCTTTCTCCTCCAAATCAAGATGTGTATACTTCGAACATTTGACATGATTGTACATTTCTGTTTCGTTAATCAAACCGCTACTGATCGCTGGAAGTAGCAGTATACAAATGTATGCTAAATAAATAAATAAACTCCACCTAATGAGGTTTCGTTCAGTGAACTTGTGGTAATTGCACAGGATGGTGTGAACGTGTCGCTAACTGCACTGAGGCTCACTGCCCCTAGCCCGCCTAACGCAGGTTGCACAGTTAGCACAGGAATCGTTCCACGCTATCATTGTCCTACATTAGCGGCCAGGTGTGTCCTATTGCACTCTTGGTGCACACCAGAACTTGCGTTGCCAGCTAATGACCTTTAGTAAAAGACCGCCATTGAGTTGTTTCAACCACCACCAAACAAGGTGAAAATCTGTGAAATCAAATCATGACATAGCAATAATGACGGAAATGATCAAAATCACACCAAGGGGAAAAGACCTCAGAATGTATCCTTTCTGAATTTTTTAATCATGGATTGCTCATTTTGGAGGTATCCAAAGGTTACTGGGACTGCTCCTCATGGGCTGCAGGTATACCCAGTTTCTGCAACATGTCAGCCTCAGCGAGGGCGCTGCCCAGTGGATTATAGCATGATGTTACGTGTTCATTTTGATTTTGGAGTATTTTACAATAATTAATATAAATATAAGTTTGAAAAATTAATAAATGAGGGGGGATATGATTAGGTCTGTGCATACTGGAGAGTTTAATTGGGGCTTTTCAGTGATTATTGGTGTGTATCATGACTTAGCCATTATCTGTATGCTGCCTCACCTAGTGAGAACTGGTTGGTTGGATGACCTTTTTCCTCCCTTGTCTTAACAATAGTTTTACCTTCCATTATGTATTAAACCAACTATGTAATAGTCACTTCTTAGAGCTGATATAGCAATATATAAAATGAGTAATTTTGCAGCTCAATTCTAAACTAAGAGTTCTGGATGATATTCCTTAATGCCAGACCAATACTAAAATATTTACTATCTGGATGCCACAAGGTCTCAGACTTATATAAGGCTTAAATCAGCCAGACTTGCTGGATTGAAAATGCCTTCTTTTGCATCAACGACCTTAAATTAGTCATGCATCCATATGGTATTTCTTATTTTTTCTTACGTTTCTTTTCTTTCTTTTTCTTTTTTATTTTTCTTTATTTCTTTCTAGCCGTTTCTCTCCGTTTCTTTCTAACCGTAAATGACAGTCCAAATTGCATAGTTCTTTAAATGCATCATCTCACAGTCATTTTCATAACTTCAACCAGCATTGTCTTTTGAAAAATATTTTTATTAGAGAATAATTAGATGATTCATATTTCTCCATATTGATGACAAAGCTGGTTGAAGTTATGAAAATGACTGTGAGATGATGCATTTAAAGAACTATGCAATTTGGACTGTCATTTACGGTTAGAAAGAAATGGAGAGAAACGGCTAGAAAGAAAAAAAGAAAAAAGAAAAAGAAAGAAAAGAAACGTAAGAAAAAATAAGAAATTCCATATGGATGCATGACTAATTTAAGGTCGTTGATGCAAAAGAAGGCATTTTCAATCCAGCAAGTCTGGCTGATTTAAGCCTTATATAAGTCTGAGACCTTGTGGCATCCAGATAGTAAATATTTTAGTATTGGTCTGGCATTAAGGAATATCATCCAGAACTCTTAGTTTAGAATTGAGCTGCAAAATTACTCATTTTATATATTAACAATAGTTTTGCCAGCCACACGTGCATCTAGTAAGAGAATTTAGAACAGTCCGTGGAATGTAGTAGCATCACCAGTAGAGAGCCTGGATTATACAGTAAATTGCTTTTGGCCTTTTTGCCCTACTGATACATTAACATTTTGATTTCAAAACAACTTATTCTGAAAATTACTGTAGGTAGTAGGCACAGTATTACTGTATCCCAGCTGTCCGAGTACCAGGTGAGCTTCATCCAATAAACATTTTCCCATTTCTACTACATGGGGAGATCCCTTTCTATCATGCATTCTGTTTAGTTTTTTCTTATATAATATGTATTGTAGGGAAAACAGCAAAACCATGTCTTATCCTCCTGTGACATTCAGTTTTGATTTGCTCTGATTCACGCAATCTGCATCTCTATAGAGCAGTCATGCATTTGGGTAAAATAAACAGGACATCGATTTACTGACTAATCTGATTGATTTTCAATGAATGTAGACCAGATGTGCGGGCACACAACTTGTATGAATTGACCTTTAGTGTCTTACTATTCATTCCGAGGCCTTGAGGCCCCCCAGTGGGTCAGGTTTTCAGGATACCCATAATGAATACATATGAAAGAAATTTGCATGCCTACTGTCTCCATTGTATGCAAATCTCTCTCTCATGCACATTTAGTAAGGATATCTTGAAAACCTGACCCATTGGCTGCCCTCGAGGATTAGGAGTGAATGTCACCACTCTAGAGCATTCAACTACTTGGCATTTATAATAAGCTAAGGTGGCAAAAGTTGCTTTTTCTGGAAACAGCTGACAATTTTCTGTCTTCCTTTGATCCTGGCTTTCAAAGACTTGTGACTCTTTTGAAGTATGACATTTCTTCTGCAGCTTAAACTAGGTAATATAATGTAGTATAATGTACGAAAAGGGTGATGGTACCACGTATCCGTTTTAGAGGTAAAGATTCCTTCCATGAAGGCCTCGGGGGGCATCCACTTGACTGGGAGCATTGCACACCCCCCTTTTCTGTAATAACTTGCCCTGGGGAAGACATGCACATGTTAAACTGTGTATATTTTGCAGAGACAGTCATAAACAGTTTCAAAATGATCTGAATTCACAAGAGGAAAACAGGAAATAGCTTGCTCATGTATAAAACACTTGATGCAACATATGCTGAGCACAAAACTTTACTTAGAGATCTATGCAACAAAGCTCGACATACACATTAAGGCTAAATTGCAGAGCATACTATTTATTGCTTATACAAAGTGGACTTAATGTGCACATTAAAAAGAAGTCCCCAAACGTTAATGTGTATGCACCATAGTTAGTGTGTGCCTGCTTCATAAAGACGCATTACTGGGCTCCTGGTAAACAGTGAAAAAAGCCAGAAAGTCAAACCTGCCTCAGACTAGGTGTAAGCTGTTTTATTGACCCATGCTGTGAAATTCCCTAAATGTTTGCTACCCGCAGTCCTATGCTTTATTATGCTCCAATATACAAAGTAAATGAATACATTTTTGTCGAACTATTAAGCCGCGGGTGCTATTAAACAGCATCCTCTGCTTAAGTCCTTTTAATTTATTTTAAGTGATCATGCATCTAAAAGCTGTCCTTATTCAGCCAAAACAAGTCAACGTGTTTCAAACCATTAAAAGAGTGAAGGTTCTGCTTCAGGCCAAGGCAGTACTTATCTGAACTTTTCTTCTCTCACTCCATTAGCCATTGGAGGTTATTTTCATTCTGTAGGAGCTTAATTGGCTTATGCAGAACCTTCACGTTTATAATGGTTTGAAACATGTTGGCTTGTTTTGGCTGAATAGTCACAGTGTTTAGATGCATGATCACTTAAAATAAATTAAAAGGACTTAAACAGAAGACACTGTTTAATAACACCTCTAGCTTAATAGTCTGACAAAAATTTATTAATTTACTTTGTATACTGGAGCATAATGCTGACATATAGGACTGCGGGTATCACAGATAGTGGGAATTATTTAATCCTGTACTCATCCAATTTTGTCTTAGTGAAATTCCCCAATGCTAACCAGACCAAAGGGAATGGACCAGTTAGCCAGGGGAATTTCATTCTCCCCAACCTTTCCACAACTACTGTGCTGACCCTGCCCTCTGTTGTAGTTTTGCACACCCCATTCAAATTCCCAATCTCTGATAGAGCAACAAGAAGCCTCCTTCTTTTCCCACCAATACGAATGCAGACGTTCTCTCAGAGGCTACCCAAGATCCACCATTTAAACTCTATCAGAGCAGAAGCCTTCCTGAGTCGGGTGGCTTGATCATCATAGTAGGGCTCCAATAGGGTGGCTGTATCATTGGAGGAGTTCCTGTCCCTGCACTGCCTGTGGTGTCATTGGCTTGGCAGCTGCTGGGCCCCACTGTCCTCCTGCATGAAGTCCATCCCATCAGTCAAGCAGTGAGGCTGTAGGAACAGACACATGAACATGCCGTGCTGGCTCCAGTTGGTTGAAAGCCTTATGTATGTCTTGTTAGAGCCAAAATAGAATGTATACAGTAATAACTTAATAGCATAATAATTTTGGATCATTTTCAGTCACATTCTGAAGCACATTAGAGATCTTTATTTTCCATTGAGAAGCATGCAGGTGGGTCATAGCGCCACTTGTTAAAAAGGAAGAGGTTTCCCAAGGCTTAGGGTGACGTTCTGGTGCGGAGACAGGCGCTCCCTTCCACTGCCTCTGTCCCAGACATCTTGGCGTTCTTGCAATCCAGTTTTGATAAGGGTCTAGCTGCCAGTTCCTTGAGGGTGCAACTGGCGGCGATTTCTGGTTATCGCAGGAAAGTCCACAGGGTGCCAATCTCTTCAGCTCCTTAGTTTTGATTTTTTCCACTCTGCTGAACAGACGTGAAATAAAGCTATCCCAACTATCTGATACGGTTTGTACCTTGACTTCTGACATTTATTTTCATTTTTTCTTTATTTTTATTTTCCTTGTGAAATAAATAAAACAGATAAGAATAAGAAACCATATCTATGGACTCTCCAATTTGTTCCGTTCCTGCCCTCAGCGTGCAAGATTTTTCCAGAACTTTCCAGAACAAGATCTTTTCACTACCCTCCCCCCCCCCCCATTATCTGGTCTGTTTATACTGCTTGAGTATCACACATGACCCAGACTACTGTATGTTTTGCACCAGGGGTGGCTCAAGGGTGGTGCGGGGCAATATGTGGAAACTCATTTCGGGGCCTCGTTTGCATATCCATTGGACCTCATATGCATAAATGTAATTTATTTTATTTTAAAATGTATATGTTATCAACTAAAATTTTAGGCGGCTTTCAAAAGAGCTCTTCGCAAGCCTCTCTTTTGTCCTGACAATGACTTAGGGGCATGTTTACTAAATATTAATGTGCATTAAGTGCCACTGTGCCAATAGAAATAAATGAGTGTTCTGCACTTAGCGCACATTAACATTTGTGAATACACATCAACTTTTAAACATGCCTCTTAATGAGTGTCTGAATACCATTTGCATGGGCAGTGAGGATAAAGAAAGATTACCAGATTTCCACATTACTATATTCCAGTGCCAACTGCCAGGCACATTACAAAGTACTACAAACACTGCCCATTTAGAACCCATAGCAAATCTGCTGTATCACAACAGCACTACCAGGACTCAAAAAGCACCAAACCCTGCCTATAAAACACTACAAATATTAAACCAATGCATCTCAGAGAATACCAATACATCTCCTATTGGGGAAAGAGAACAAGTGGGACTGTGTCACATGGAAATTACATGAACAGAATATTATAGCTAGGTTACACATGCAAAACATAGACCATCACCAAACATAGAACAAAGGATCACAATTTAGAAATATGAAGACAATAATTAAACTGGGAACCCCAAAAGCCAAACTTGGAATGTACAACACTGGAGAAATAAAACTATAAATTAATTTCCTCTTGTAGCTAAACAACAACAATGAGCCGCCTGTCTGAAGACCAAACACAATTTAGGACAACTATCCAGAGGGTCGCCATGAGTCTGCTGTCCATTTGTCCTTTCTTCTCTCCTGGTTTTTTCCATTCTCTCTCTACATCTGCTTTAACATACTGATCTTTCCCCTTTTGCTCTTTCCTCTATTTCTTTTTTCCTTTTTGATCCAATCAAATTTCACCCCTCCAACCTCAATCCTCATTTACTCTTCCAATACCCAGCCAATCATAGATTTTTCTTCCCTCTTACACAAAATATCTTTTCCTTTCTCCATCCTCACTCCCCCAGCCCCATCCCCTTCTAGTCCTCCCCCAACATCAGCTCCCTTCTAGTTCCAGCCCCTCTCAGCATCCGCTCCCTTCCAGTCTCATTCTCCCATCCCCCCTCATCAGCCCATTTGCAGTCCTAGCCCCCAGTCTTCTTCCAAGGGCAGAAGCTGTCTCCTCCCCTCCCCCCATCAGCCCATTTCCAGTGCTAGCCCCCTCTAATCAGCCCATTTCCAGTTCAAGCAAACCGATCAGCCCATTTCCAGTCCCAGCACCCCCCCCCCCCCAGGAAGAGCCCTGCGCCTGTCTGACTATCTTCAGAGGGAGTCAGGGAGGCCTGAGGCCCGAAGCCTGGTGCCTGGGCTTACCTGTGCAGAGCCACGAGAGAGAACAGCGTTTTCCTTCTTTCCCGCGGCTCTGTTAAAGTTGACCTGCCGGTGCACTGAATGCTAGGAGGGTAAATGGCATTTCCTGTCTCACACAAGACAGGAAATGCCCCCATTTACCCTCCCGATACTCAGCATGCTGGCGGGTCAACTTTAACAGAGCTGCAGGAAAAAAGGAAAACGCCATTCTTTCTTGCGGCTCTGCAGAGGTGAACTAGGGCACTGTTCCCTCTAAGCTGTGCGCGTGTGCGCGCGCACACACCTCGCCGAGTGAGCGCACATACTTTACAACAGAGGGCACAAAAATTACGGTTCTGATTCTGACAGAAAACACCATAGACATTCTTAAAATTGAAAAGTTGTTGTGTATTTACGGTTTTCACAAGTTCTACAATATTTTCTAGTGCAATCAATGTGGTGTACATACTGTATTCTGATGTGTAGTCAAATTTTAAAGTATATAACTCCGAGTGTCGTTATGTGGTGCACAAAAATTTAATCTTCCTTCAAAAGCTGCACAGCTGATATTTTATGCGCACACAGCCTACAGAAAATTAGAGGGAACATTGAACCAGGGTGCCGAGCTTTTGGCCTCCTTAGCTCCCTCTGAAGACAGGCAGCATGGGACCATGTGTGGGCAACAGTTCTGCAAAATGTACGGGCCGGCCCTGTTTTGCATCTCCGTATCCTTTTGTTTTCATAGACACTATCTGTTTTGACTCCAAAGATATAGAGACGAACTGGGGTATTTCTTGTCAAACAGTGACAGGAAAGTAGGATGTCTTCTCACTGGTCATTTAACTCTTCTCTTCAACTGACATCTCTCTTCCTTGAATGCCCTCTCACTTCCCTATTCAGTAGTCTACAAGATCCAGCCACACAGGAGTGAAATTTAGTGCCTGTTCAGCAGTGACCTAACACCTGGAACTGAAATGCTTTCACCTTCTCAATGCATGTTCAGGCCTAAAGGCTGAGGTGTCCCTCAATGGGCTTCAACAGTGCAGGCTATATGTCCATGAATCCAGTGCTGAGACTGGGCAGCAGCTTCTTCACTGTACTAGTACCCAACTTGAATCTTCATCGTTGCAAGACACGGACAGTTCACCAGATCAAGGAATTGCTAGTGCAGACTACACAGAATTAAGCCTTCCTTCCAGTGCAAATAACAGTTTGTCCGCACCAAGGTGAGGTACTTTCTACAAGTTTCCTTGCCTCTCTGCTGACTTCTTTTTTTAAATGTGCTTCCCAGTACAATTTTCAGCCATTATAATTACCTGGGACACACCAGTCCTGTGAAGCTTGATTGTTGGCAAGATCCAAATACAGTAATATCCAGATTCTTTTACTTATTCCTACAAAGCATGATAGAATTATTTGGAAACAGCTTTTCTGAAGGTGGGCCTAGTCTACAGATATGTCAGCATACCTTCATCACTTTCTCCCTCTGTGAAAAAGCATAAAAGTATTGACTTCTTAACCTAAAGTTTATTTTTCTTGTAATAAGCCAAACCAGCATCCCAGTGCACATGCCTATCTGGCTAAACAGACCCCCATCTGCTTTCATTCCAGATCAGCTCATGGATTTTATCTTGGCTGGTTTAAAAATTATATTAAAGGTCCAAGCTTTTTTTTTTTTCCAGCAAACTTGACTTCCAAGAGCTATGTTTTTCTAAACACTTTTCTACTTTGATCAGGTACCTTTTGAAGTTCAGAGACTGGTCTCAGGTTCCTGCTCAGGTCACTCCATTTCTAGAAGCTCTTCACTCATGGACTCAGCTTCTGGGATTGTCCTGCGATTCTTCCCACTTCCAGAATCAGAAATCCCCCATTCTGCCTTCCTCTAGAGGTCTCCTTTTGCCTATAACGCCTTACTTTAATTAGCTGGTTGTAGCGGTAAGATGGCTTAGCCAGCCAAAGATAAAAAATGTCCTAGGATTATATTATTTATAAGTTCACGCTTCCCTTATAACAGGGATCCCTCCTTCCATTATCTTACCGGTGGTGAAGTCCTTCCAAATCTGGAAAGTTCTGAGTTTTAGGAGAGGTCATCTCCTACACTTGGTAGAGGCACTAGAGGTTTCTATCTTACCTCAATTGAGAGGTATCCCATATTGTTGCCAAAGATGAGCTGAAATCTCTGGGAGTGACTGGAATAGTAATTTCCTTATTGTCCCTCCAGTCCAGTCCCGCACCTCTGTGTAGTGCACCTCCTCCAGCAGCTTGGAGACTGATCATATCGTCTTTTTGATGACACTAGTGTACATATGCAGCTGGCACCGCCCACCAGCCCCAATAAGCTTAGTCTCCAAGCAGCTGGAGGAGGTTGTGAGCCAGGGTGCTGGACTCAATGAAGAGACAACTAAGGAGATAGGTTTAGTTAGTTTGCTTTTATTCCCCCTGTTAAGGTGCAGGTTTCTTTATTTTTAAAGGCAGAAGTGTAAAAAAAAAAAAAAAAATCAGAAGGAACAGTGAGAACCCGGGGGACAACGGCTGAGGGGAGGATATTCCTTCTTCCCCCCTCTCCCCCCCCCCCCAGGATTTCAAGGGGGGGGGGAGTTCTGTGGGGGCCTTCCTCAGTCCAAGACCTCTGGCTGCTCCCGAACCCATTATTGTGTAAGGAGGAGCCACTGCAGGGGCTGCAGTTGCTTGACAGGAGTGAAAGCTGGCAGCCCCGAGTGACCCCCCTCAGCACCAAAGCCGGGAAGGAAGGCTGAGCGCGAGGGGTAGAAAAGCCGTGCAGCAAAGAGGCTCCAAGGTAAGAGTGGCGGGGGAGGACAGCAGGAACCCCTAGCAACTGCCAGAACACGAGGAGACAGCGAGTGGCCTGCAGCGGTATGGGAAACTCCCCCTGCTGCATTTAGGCACGATTTCTTCTTATTCAGGCCCGCATATGTTTAACTCCCTGCTGTGTTTTGGGTGTCTGGGAGAGGCAGCCACCGGAGAATAAAGCAGGACAGAGCAGCCTCTTCCTAGGGGGCCATTTGCAGTTTCTTTTTAATTTCAGTTTCAGTTCATTCGATTTTGGTTTGGTATTATTTTATTTTAGTTCAAGTACTCTAGTGCTCTGTGCCTGAGCCTGTTGAGGTGCACTGTGCTGGGGATCCTTTTACCTACTCAGGTACAGATTGCATAAGCCATTGGTTGTTGCTGGGCAGATTTTCAGAGGGCTGTTGTGCTAGGTCAGGTGATGTAACTGGCACTTGGTGGAAACATTGTTGCTTTCTCCTGAGAACGGTTAGATAAAAAGTCAGAGACAGAAATAAAGATAAGTGTAAAAAAAAAAAAAAAAAAGGAGGTGCTGCATATAGGTTTGTAGCAGCTACAGCTCTGGGGAAAACAGGAAATACATAAATACAAGAAATGTATGTAATTTGAAAGATAGTCAGTCAGTGGATTGGACGCAAATGAAATCCTTCCATCTGTCTTTGGTCAGTAAGTAACCTGACATGATCATCTCTTGTCGCTTAGCCCAGATTATGTACCTATTAAATCTGTAATATTGCTTGTAAGGTAAGCTGTACTCCCTTATAGCCATTTGTAGTATTAGAAGAAAAACGTAAACTTTACTTGGAGAACGTGCCAGTTTGATTGGATCAGGGCAAGGTCCATTTCATATCTTTTAAGATACAACACTGCAGCGCAATCTAAAAATCTCAAGATATGCAGTCCCCGATGTGGTGTGGTCTCGGAGGCAGGCGTCTGCCTAAACTGCACGCAAGAGGCTGTCATGGGAGCAGGACCTGCAGGATGAGATGAGGCAGGAGAGTCCCTCCCGGTTACAAGAGAACTTGGGGGCGCCATGTTACCTTCAGTGGATCCAGCCTCTGGTCCCTGCACGATGCCCGTACCACCCCTTGAGCCCAGGGAGCAGTAGGGCTCCTGGGGGATTTCTCACTGGAGTTTTACTTACTTTTGCAGAAGTCGTTTTGCCTACCAAGTGGCTCCTCAGCCCAGAACACAGGGCTAAGAGGATGTCAGATGCAAAAGAGCACGAGTCAGGAGAAGTGGCGTCTAAGCGGGCTAGAGGCTTAGAGGAGTGGCAGCAATTGCCGTTATCAGAGGGGCTGGATGGGGAAGACCTTGACACGGAGCTAGATTTGCAGGGGGAGTTGGAAGGAGAGCCTAGAACAGGAGGATCAGGCCTGGATTGTTCGGTTTTCTGCCAGGAGGAGCTACCAGTGCTCATCTTTATGCTTATGTTTATGCAATTTCTCGATATACTGCCCAGGCTGAAGGCTATTAGGGCAGTTTACAATCACTACAAGCGGGTACTGATACAATTCCTCGTCCCCAAAGGGCTCACATACTATGTGTACCTTGGAGACCCTCAAGGCCCTGAATATGCCTGCTAACCTCCCAGCAGAGGAAAAGGCGCTGGAGGATCTGCTGTTCCAGGCGGTACAGAAATCACAGAAAGTCTTACCGGTACATGGAGTAGTAGGACAGATGATCCAGGATGAGTGGGATCTGCCGGAGGTTGGCCTTAAAGAGGTGCAATCCATGACGTGCCTATACCCACTGCCGGAGCAAGAATGAGCTCCTTTGATCACCCAAAGTGGGCGCAGCAGTGTTGGTAGCAGTCGAAGAGACCTTGACTTGTCTGCTGCAGCTGAGAGCCATGGAACTAGTTCCGCAAGACCTGTATGTCTGTGGTCGATGGTTCATGTATTTTGTGGTGCCCAAATGGAAGGTTCCTTTCGCCCAATTCTCGACTTCGAGGGCATGAACTAAGGTCTCCGAGTACTGCATTTTCACAGTAATAATATCTGCACATTGCCATCCATCCAGAACATAGGCAGTTTCTCTGCTTTGCGGTGCCAAGGGGCCATTTAAAGTACTGCATTTTCACAGTAATAATATCTGCACATTGCCATCCATCCAGAACATAGGCAGTTTCTCTGCTTTGCGGTGCCAAGGGGCCTTTAAAGTTTCGAGCGTTGCCTTTTGGTCTGGCAACCACCCCCCATACCTTCACCAAGGTCATGGTGGTGGTGGCGGCAACTCTCCACAAGGAAGGGGTTCTAATCCACCCATACCTAGGCGATTGGCTGGTCCAGGCAAAGTCCAGGAACATAGCAAAAAGAGCAACAGTGTGGGTGGGAGAGTTCCTTCAAGTCTCGGTTGGGATCAACCTTGCCAAGAGTCGGTTACGGCCGGCCCAGGAGCTAGAGTATTTGAGAGTGTGCTTTGATACCTGTGTGGGCAGGATTTTCCTTCCGGTTCGCCGGGCACAGGAGCTATGACAGTGGATACAGCAGGTCCTGAAGATGGCAAGACCATCAGAGTGGCGGCATCTTCAGGTTCTGGGGAGCATGGCGGCCACTCTCGAGCTAGTCCCATGGGCAAGGGCGCACATGCAACCGCTGCAGAGAGCTCTGCTCAGTCGATGGTCCCATCAGAGTCAACCCCTGTCCCGAGCACTCCCCTGCCCGCGAAGCGCCAGGAGAACCCTCAGTTGATGGCTGCATGTGGGCAGCCTGGAAGGAGTCCCCGGTGTGGGTTCCTCTGATAACCGATGCCAGCTTGTCAGGTTGGAGAGCGCATTGTGAAGGATGTTTTGTTCAGGGACAAGAGTCCGCAGGAGGCCCTGTGGTCGATCAACGGGCTCGAGATGCAAGCGGTGACCTTGGTGCTAGAAAGTTTTGAGCCATGGTTGCAGGGGAAGGTTGTCCAAGTCCTCTCGGACAATGTGACCACAGTGGCTTACATCAACCGGCAAGGAGACACAGGCAGTGCAGCCCTGGAGGAGGAGGTCAAAAAGCTGTTCGGATGGGCAGCGTTTCATCTCCAGGTGTTATCGGAGGCGCACATAGCAAGAGTTGACAGTGTGACCGCAGCCTACCTCAGCCAAGTGCGCATGGACCCCGGAGAGTGGCTGCTCAATCAGGAGGTGTTCGAGCAGGTGGTTTGCCGATGGGGCACACCAGTCATGTACCTAATGGCAATGTTCGAGTCAGCCAAGGCCTGCCGGCTTTTCAGCAGAAGAAGAGAGGAAGTCCAAGGGCCTGAATGCTCTAATTCAACAGTGGCTTGAATAGGGTCTTCTCTGTTTTTTCCTTTGGGTGCTCATAGGCCGGTTAGTGCAATGGCTAGAGGTGCACTGGGAATTTGTAATTCTGCTGGCACCAGACTGGCCGAGGTGCCAGTGGTATGCTGACCTGATTCAGATACTGGCAGATTGACCGTAGTGGCTTCCGGTTGGAAGGACCTCTTGACACAGGAGCCGCTTCGTAAGCCCCAGGTGGATCAATCGCTTACGGCATGGCTCTTGAAAGGGCGAAGTTGAAGAAGAAAGGATAATCAGGCTCGCGGATAGCGACCTTGCTACAGGCCCAGAGGTGGTCTACCATCCTGGTGTGCATCTTTGAATCATGGTGCGGAGACAGGCGCTCCCTTCCACTGCCTCTGTCCCAGACATCTTAGCGTTCTTGCAATCTGGTTTTGATAAGGTTCTAGCTGCCAATTCCTTGAGGGTGCAACTGGCGGCGATTTCCAGTTATCACAGCAAAGTCCACAGGGTGCCATTGGGTACACACCCAGATGGGCTGAGCTTTCTAGGGGTGGTGACCTACCTCTGTCTACCAAAGAGGGCAGTGGTACCACCTTGGAATCTCAATCTGGTGCTGATGGTGCTGTTTGGGGAACCCTTTGAGCCATTGAGTCGAGCTTTCCTGAAGGATTTGACTCTGAAAATGGTATTTCTGGTGGCGATTTGTTCAGCACGCAGGATTTCGGAGCTTCAGACCCTGTCATGCCAGGAGCCATTCCTTTCCTTCTCCAAGGAGAAAGTGGTCCTGCGCCCGGTACCTTCATTTTTGCCCAAGGTGGTTTGAGCATTTCATGTAAATCAGGCCGTTCCCTTACCGGCTCTGGTGAGCTCGGATGTGAGCGAGAGCAGATATGGGCTCTGCCACTCCACAACTGTGCCACTTGGATGCAAAGGTATGTGAAAAGGGCTTCGTCCTTTTGGAAATTGGACCGTCTGTTGGTTCTGTTTGGCGGGTCGCGCAAAAGTGAGGCAGCAGCTAAGCCTTCATTTCCAGATGGATCAGTGAGGCAATCACGCCTGCATACATCTTGAAGGGTAGAGCAGTGCCAGCGGGGTTGCAGACACATTCCATGAGGCTCAGGCAGCCTCGTGAGTAGAGTATAGTTTAGATCTCCATTGGTGGAACTAAACTATAGAGTGGCATACTTTATCTGAACATTTTCGCCTGGATGTCTAGGTGGTGGGGGACACTAATTTTGGATCGGCAGTGCTTCAGGCTGGTTGTGCGGGTCCCTCCCATTAGTTTAACTGCTCTGATACATCCCAGAGGTGCGGGACTGGACTGGAGGGATGATAAGGAAAGAGAAATTAGACTTACCTGCTAATTGTTATTCCTTGAGGAACTCCAGTCCAGTTCCGGACCCTCCCAGAGTGCTTTCTGTGATGATCTATGCACACCCTGGTCCTGAAGCTGGTTCCCTTGGTGGAGGAAGTGGCCAGGGGGAGCTGGGAGGGGTGTGTAATCAGTGTTTGGGGGAGGGGCGGACCAGAAGAGCTGTGGGTTGCTCGCTTCCCGCTGGTTGGAGTTGCTAAGCGCTCAATAGGTAGGCCTCCCCATCCTGGAAGGGGGACGGGGTATCCCAGAGGTACTCAAATCCAGTCCTGGAGGGCCGCAAACCAGTCAGGTTTTTGGGATATCCCTAATGAATATGCATGTGAGAGATTCAAATACAATGGAGGCAGTACATGCAAATATATCTCATGCATATTCATTAAGGATATCCCAAAAACCTGACTGGTTTGCGGCCCTCCATGTCTGGATTTGAGTACCTCTGGGGTATCCTTTCCTGGGGATGGAGGGGGTACTAGTTTATTTAGACGTAGAAGTGTTTGTTGCATGTTTAACTACTTATTTGTTGCTCCTCTGAGTCTGCTTTGTCAATAGGTACTGGGGCTGGTGGGCGGTGCCAGCTGCATATGTACACTAGTGGGAGGAGTGGCCTAGTGGTTAGGACATGGTACTTCAGGCCGGAGGGCTGGTGGTTCAAGTCCCACTGGTGGACAGCAATCTCAGGCCGGAGGGACTGGGGTTTCTGGTTCTATAGGAACTCCTTGGGGCCTTGGGCAAGCCACTTAACCCTCAGTTGGCTCAGGTACACATAGATTGTGAGCCCTTTGGGAACAAGGGAATGTATCCAGTACCTGCTTGTAGTAATTACATAATGTAAACCGCTTTGATTGAAGGATTATAGAAAACTGGTTAAATAAATAAATAGTGTCATCAAAAAGATGACATGCTCAGTCTCCAAGTTGCTGGAAGAGGTGAACTACCCAGAGGTGCGGGACGGGACTGGAGTTCCTCAAGGAACAACAATTAGCAGGTAAGTCTAATTTCTCTTTATCTTTTATACCCCAAATCTCTCACTGTTCATCTATGATATGCCACTATGTGCAGAATAAGATCTTTAAAATCTTTCCTGGATCCAAGGGCTCTGAAGTCCCTGATGCATGCTTTAGTAATCAACTGCATGGATTACTGTAACTCTTTACTATCAGGAATCCCTCAATACCAATTAACAAGACTTCAGCTAACCCAAAACATGGCAGTTAAGCTTATTTATAATGCACAAAGACATGAACATGCCACATCTCTCCTTGCAGAACAACACTGGTTACCAGTTTTCCAACCCATCATGTGTACTTCCATGGTCTTCGTCTTATTACCTTATTGCCTCTCTCATTCTCTCAGATCATCACAAGCAAACTTTTTAACCATTCCTTCTAAAACAAGATTAAGATTATTTTTTTCCAAAAAGGCTGCTTTTGGTTATTTAGGACTCCCACTTTGGAATTCCTTTCCCCTATATCTTTGACTTAAATTCATATGCCAAATTTTAAAAAAGGAGTTAAAACATGGCTGAATTCCCAGGCTTTTAGTTAAATTAATATTTCTATTTTATCTTGTCTACACCTTACCTAATTGTTTCTCCGTCAGCAATTTGTCTTGGATCATACTGTTGTTCTTTGCTCATCCCTTTCTCTTGTATATTTTTATCAGTTGCTTTATTTGTATTGTTTATTTTATTGTTTTTATTGTATGTATTTAGCATTGTTTCCCTTGGGCTTTTTATGATTGTAAACCATCCTGATGTACAGTTTGAATGTGGTATATCAAATCATGCTAAATTAAATAAATATGAGTGCCATTACTCCCCAATCAAATTGCATTCCCGGGTAAGCCTATTTGGTATGGCTGTATTTATGTGTGCCACAAAGGGCAAGTTTCACCCAAAGGGATTGAGCCAGCCAACTCCTTGTAGTTGAATTTCAAAGGAAAACTATCTGAAAGGCAATTTCCAAAAGGAAAACCAATGTGTGCAGAGTATCTGTGGACTTTCCACCTGCTTGTAGGTAGGCATAGAGTGAAAATAACCTTTACTTGTGTGTTTTTCCCCACTCTGCTCCCAACCGCATCACTACTCAATGTGGGTGAAAGTGGCAATGTTGTGGAAGCCTATGAATCCTTTTTAACTGAGTGTAGACATTTCCAAATCCTCACAGGTACTTTGCACCTGCCCACCAGCTCAGATTTTCAAAGACAAAATGAGCTGTGAAACCTGGCTTGCAGTCTGCTGGTACAAATTACCGGTAGACCTTACAACTACAATTAGGGGTATGTTTACCCATCAGCGGTAGCAGCTTCCGGGTGATATCGGAGCCGTGTCCCCATTGGCTCTGATATCACACGGAAGCCACTACCGCTGATTAGAAAACATACCCCTTAGTATCACTTTGATTCTAAAAACTCATAAATCGCATCACCATTATCTTACCTGTAGATATCCCGAGCCATGCCAAAATCTCCAATTTTGGCCATTCTCCCAGGCCCCTGACAAGTAAGGAGGCAGTTCCTGGCAGCAATGTCCCTGAAAGAGAGAAATGGTATATTTTTACAAATACGGATCAAACATGTTTGTTCTTGTCTGTTTCATGTGCTTCTACACTTTCTTCATGGCTTCAGTTAAAGTAAATTGAGTGTTGTAACTTAAGGGAAAAGAAAACCAATTGCAGCTAAGTTTGGCATTGCTAATGTCACAGGCTGACCAAGAGAGGCCCCAGAACCCTGTTCACTAGACTTATCTTGCCTATGGTTCTGGTTTAGCCCAAGAGAAATCTGGTGAGCAGGTTTCTATGACCTCTGTTGGTCCTCCAGTCAACTGGACATGCCCATCCTATCTTTTACTGAAGCTGCGTAAGCACACCAAGATCCCTTCAACCAACAGCTGGGAAGAAATGCCAGACCAGAAGCAATGAATTATGAATATGTCATTTACAAAATACAGAAAAAAATGAATAAGAGAGCGCATTAGAAGCTCAGCTACAAGGAACCGAAAATGAGGATGGGATTTATAGGATATCTCACTCATAAAATTAAGACCAAGCTAATCGTCCTTATGAAAGTTCCTCCCACACTAGACAGTGAGTTACACAGAAACATAGAATGTGACCAGGCAAACAGCAGAAGTCCCCTCTAGTCTGCCCAGAGTATTTCCTGGTGCAATGACCTAGTATAGACTATGATCACTCTCTGTTTTCATAAGGAAGCAAAGTCAATACTTAATCACGTGGCCAGTTAGACACTTACATTTTGCTAGATGAATAATTTTATTAGAGCGTGCTCTTTAAGTTAAAAATTGCACAGATCAACAGTAAATGCACATATGGGTGAGATCACTGCAGAGCTTAGCCCTTCTGTGCTTTCATAAATGTAGTGCAATAAATTCTAGACCACAGTAGGTCTTTAGGGCTGTCCTGCTAGAGCTGGGGCATTTGTTTTATACAGCTGCTACAGGGTGGTGACCTCAGATTGAACTTCGCCCATGCTTTGCTGCTACCAGCACAAAATGGTTGTACCAATTGTAGGACCAATCCACTTCCTCTATGACGCCATCAGTGGGTTTGTGACTTGCAGCAGGCCGAAACTTAGGGGTATGTTTACTAAACCATCTTAATGTTACTGGCGTTAGTTGCAGTCTTACTGTGACGAATGCCATATAAGGTAGTGGGCGTTCTGGTCTTAAGGTAGCATTTTGGGTTATCGCAGGATACCACCCTTTGGTCTCCCCCCGGCCCAGCCACTGCTTTTCCAGGCGGGATCGAGCACGCTGGGGGCAGCCTGCAGCCACCCAGAAGCCTGCCTGCCCGCCCAATCGGGGCAGCCCAGCCTGCAGCCGCCCAGAAACCTGCCTGCCCAATCGGGGCAGCCCAGAGACCATAAAAGGGAGCGCCGTCCGGCGCACCCATGCCTGGCGGGCCCGCGCCTGAGGGCCTCGCTAGAGGGCCCTTAGGCGTGGACCTCTAACAGGACCCCCATGGTGATCCCACAGAAACCAGGCCCATGACCAGAACGAGCACCAGAGACACGAACAAACGTAGTGTAAGGACATCATCACCACCCCTCAACGCAGACGAATCCTCAACGGAGCTTAACGTCCTTCAGCAAAATAGGTAATCTAAGCCTTTATATAACACATGGACCTAGCCGATGACAATACTTAAATGAACCCAACAGTGAACTTATCTGTCGCTGCCCATAATAACTACCTGTGCATGCCTACAATATTTGTCCGGGATAGCACAAACATTGTTTATTGCAGATGCGTACCGGTGATACCTAGCTAAGATAGTATATGATGTGCCAGTTGTAACTACATACCGGTGTTACCTGCCTGTGGTTAGCTCAGCCTGTGTACCTGCCTGCCTGCCTGTTATAACTGCACACCTGTGTGCCTGCCTGTGATATCTCAAACTACTTCTCTATTCAACGGCCAGCCCAAATGAATCCCTTGGCCACAAACAACAGGGTAGATACCAAGAATGGCCCCCCTCCCTCATTGCCATAATTGGTTGCTACCTCCTCTCTGGATGGCTCAGTAGCATTACGGCCTTATCTCCTACCCACAAGCACATACCAATCCTACTGAGCCATGGGAGGAGATGGTCAAGTGCTCCATACTACAAGACAAAGGAAGACACCCACACGCTCCACCCCCACTTACTACACGTCGCACTTCAACATACTAAGAAAGCCAAACAAGAAGAAAGTGCCCTCCCCCAAAACCTAAAATGTGCCCTCATAAACGCTCGCTGAATCTGCAAGAAATGGCCAGTTATCTCAGACTTGATATCACTCCATGACCTCGACATACTCCTAATCATAGAGACATGGCTATCCAGTGATGACAATGTCCTCCTCAACCAACTCCTATCCACCGATTTCTCAATACACACTTGCCATAGAGGCAACAAAAGAGGGGGAGGCGTACTCGTCCTCACCGAGACAGACCTCCATTTCCACCTGATTAATGCCACTAGCACAACACACCTCGATACAATCACTATAGCAAACAAGCACTGCTCCATCAACCTTCTCTACAGAGCCCCATCAACCTCCCCCGATGACCTCGCAACAATAATTGATCTCGCCTCCAATGTCTGGAGCTCTTGCATACCAAGCTGGGTACTAGGCGACTTCAATCTGCCAGCCCTGCAAGATACTCAGGCGTCAGCCTTCCTCGAAGCCCTGGAGGAACTAGGATACAAGCAACTAGTCAGTGAACCTACCCACGTGAAAGGAAACATATTAGACCTGATATTCGCCCCACAGACAACATTTGATTCAACCCATGCCCCCATGCTGTCCATTACTGCAGTACCCTGGTCGGACCACAAACTAATCATATTCCAAATACCCTTACCCAACAACCGCCAGAAGAACGCCAGAAGTCAGAGCAACACCACCAGGGCACCACCTCGAAGGTTCCGACCATTCAACAAAGACTTTATTCTGAGTAAAACCCGCCCACTCCTCGCCTCGACATCACCCAACCTCGATGTTCTGGTCTCCGACTGGAATAGTAACCTCAGTACCATCGCCCAACGTCCACCATCTAACAAACCTCCAAGGAAACGAGCCACTGCAGCCTGGTACTCCACTGATCTGCGATCATCACTCACCCTCCTAAGGAAGGCACAGATTAGCTTGCTGCACTGTGCTAGTCATTCTATTTCATGTAAACCGCACTGATGTTGAATAGTGTGGTATAAAAGAGACTGTAAATAAATAAATAAAGTCTGTTATCACGTGATAGAGGGAGCCGTGGCACGTTAACATGTGTTAGCCTTAATTAGGCATGCTGTCCTGCAATCACAGCAACAGAGGTATAGCACACTGGTTAATATATTGACTGCTGATACAGTGGTCATGAGTTCCATCCCTCAGTGGGCTCAGTTAAAAGGCTGTCTGAGGCGATCCCTTTTCCTGCTTGTAACAGTCAGACACATCCCAACAATCTGCACTGCCAGCCAAAAAAACCTCACCCCAGTGCGGCAACCTAATGCACCTTTTAGGGCGCACCATAAGGCACATCATAAAGCACCACGTCATCCAAGGCACGTCATAATGTGCCCCAGAGGGCAGCAGGAAAGGTTGGTACCCTCCAAGGCAGCATATAAGGTGCCCCATAAGCTGGCCAAACCTAAGGTGCCGCGAAAGATGCCCCAGGGATGCCAAGGTGACACAGGAGATGGTGCCCAGGGGCACAAAGGTGCCTCAAAGTCACAAGCATGAAATGTATGGCTCAAACAGATGTAACTTTCTTCCCTGCCGCTGACTGCCCGCCCCTCCTCTGAGATGTGCTCACAGCCCATGGCCGCTGATATTAAAAGAGAGCTGGTAAGTGTACTATAGTGCTGTGGATAGAGGCGCCCTGCTGAATTCCTTTTCTTTAAAAAAAAAAAAAGAAAAAAAACCAGGGGATAGCTCCACTGAACATTCCTAATTGCAAAAGATGTAAAGAGACTGGAAACTGTTCAGAGGAAGGTGACCAAAATGATTTGGAGACTGCGTCAGAAGCCTTATGAGAAGAGACTTGAAGACCTAAATATGTACACTTTGGAGGAGAGGAGGGACAGGGGAGATATGATTCAGACCTTTAAATACTTAGAGAAATGATGAACAAACAAACCTCTTCCAAAGACGGGGAAGCTGTAAAACTAGAGGGCATAACATGAAGCTGCAAGGTGGTAAATTGAAAGGCAATGTCAGGAAATATTTTTTCACTGAAAGGGTGGTGGATGCTTGGAATGCCCTCCCGATGGAAGGGGTGGGGGCAAACACGGTGATGGAATTTAAAACTGCATGGGACAAACACAGTGGATCCCTTTAAAGCAACAGGATAAAAACAAAATAAAGGGTACCATCTAAATTCTGAAGCATCTAACGCCTCAACAAATAGGGGTGTCCTACATGGAGTGGTGGGTTCACCCCTAAACAAAGACATGGGGAGGGGTGGCCTGCACAGAGCGACAGGTGCACCTACTCTTGCCATCTTGCTGGGCAGACTAGATGGACCATGCTGGTTTTTATCTGCTGTCATTTACTATGTTACTATGATACTATGTAATCATAACACTGCACAGAGCACCAAGGAAAGGCAATGAACAAATGATGGAAGGAAGTAGATGATGGAGCTCATAGACCAGCCAAATCTGTGAGCAACCCATGTGGCAGCAGGTAAAGTGGACAAACATATCGGAGGCAGCTATACCGATGTACAGGGTGATGGTAATGTACAGTGCAACAATGACAGTGTGTGGCAGAGGATGGAGATATGTGTCCACCAGAGGAGGTAGAGGTGGCAGGATAAGTGCAATGACAGGAGGACAGAGGAGAGCAGTGCCATGCAGAGAGGCAAGCATGAATAGCAGCAATGCAGAAAAGTGCGCCAGTGCAGGACATGGGGTAGCAGCCTGCACATTAGGGCAGGATGCCACAAGGCTGGCACACACACACATAGATGGACAGAAGGATGAATGGCAACAGTGATGAGGGTATAATGTGGCGGCAGCACAGATCTGCACAGAAACGACTGTTACACGAATGAAACATAGTTGTGTAGGACAGCCATAAAAAAAGGGGAACAGAGAGGAATCAAACCCATGAAGTCATTGCATTAACCATTGTGCTACATCACTATGGGAGTTATCATACCAATGGCTGGCTACAGAAAGAGTGTAAGTCACCATAAAATTGTCTGCTGTGGCTACCAGGATAGGATAGAACCAACAGTACCCATAATGCAATTCACATGCAGAACAGCAGTCTACATCTGCTCACCAGATGGGGTATGCATCTCTACAGCACGTCAGCTTGGTAGGGGGGGAATGACCATGCGTGTTACTGGCACAGAGTACTCACAGGCCATGCCAATGTGCGTGTTCTGTGCTCACCCTGAGGGTGAGGTAGAGTGGCCAGCACCAGGTCCGCAGTACCTGGGTTGGTTAAGGTGGGCTTTGCTGCGGGTCTCCATCAGTGCCAGTGTATGACAGGTATTTGTTGCAGACACCTTTAGGAGGTCTCTGTGTCCATTTGTAATTGCCAGTCATGTCTGGCCCTTGTGGACCATGATACACACAACATAGTGCATATCCACTGTGCTTGCTATGGTCACCTGTTTAAGGAGCAGGGGTGAGTCAGGGCTCACATGGTGACAATGTACTTAGCAAACCGCCCTCTCTGGGTCAGGGTGGGGGACATGATCTGCCCCCAACAGACCCGCACTCTCACCCTTTGCAAGGGGGATAGTGGAGGTACATGAGGACAGGCTGTGGGACCAGAAATCCCAGTCCTGGTGGCGAACAGACAGCTGCTGCAAATCTGCACTTGGGACAGGGCCACTGGCAGATAGGTATTGGGCCCAGTCAGCTCAGCTGCCTCCCACTACGATCTGACATTCACCAACAGAGGGCAGTCAGTGTGCACCTGCTGCACCCTGCAAGGTGGTGCAGACATACAGATGCTAATTGCAGACAGTCTGCTAGCTAGTACATAGTGCATGTTCCTGGAGGAACTGTGTGCACCCAAAACTGGGATGTCAGCACACACACCACACAGATATGTCAATGATTGGGCCCCAGAAAAGGGAACCCATAGATATCACTTGAGAAAAATACTGTAGAGCACTATGGGGGTACCTAGCCATGCCATGGTCACTGCTCAGTCAGGGTGAGAGTGACACTCCCCCCCCCAAGCATGAAATGCTGTGGCCACCCTGTCCGTGCAGGTGGTGGTCAGGCACTACAGTGTCCCAGCCATTGCCCTATGCCCTGTGCAGATGCAGCCTGCCCAGGCCTCCCTGTCCGGCCCATACCCACAATACCTTGCTCCTCATTATGCACACTGTCATGCTAACACTGGAAACAGTGCAAGCATTGTGGGCTCAGTAAGGTGTAGGCAGCCACAAAACACTGGATAGACAGACACACACTCCCATACCTATGCCAGCATTGTGCAAATATAGAGGTGGTTGGCAGCCCTGGACGCCACACCAGTCCTGGGCACAGTGCAGGCATTGCTATGGTACTCAATACTGTTGTGGTCACTCTCTGAGGTGGTAAACACTGTCAGAGACCCAAACTGAAACACCCTCCACAGATATCAGAAAGATTGCTATGATGCAGCTCTGTCAACAAATTATGTTTAAATTATAATTTGTTATCTGCCATTAATCATAGCAACCTTTTGATATATGTGTAACATGTTCCCATGTTTAGAACGGCATTGCTAAGGTATGCAAGTGCTAGTATTGGGAGATACTGCTCCGCGCAGGGGCCAACAGCCTGACTCTCCATGAGGCTTTGGATAGTGGAGCCTGTGGGTGTGGGTGTTTGTGCCTCTGTTGGCCGCTGCTCTAGGTCCTGGTGGGCCAAACACTGTTCAGGTTTTCATGCTGTCCCTAATGAATATGCATGAGATACATTTGCATACAATGGGGGCGATGCATACAAATGCAGCACAGGCATATTTATTAGGGACAGCATGAAACCTGAATGGTGTTTGGCCCTTCAGGACTGCAGTTGGGAAACTCTGCTCTAGGGATTGCACATATTTATTGTGTCTGTTCTCTGTAGGGTAAAATATAGGCGTTTCAGGCATGTTTATTTTATCTGCAATAAAGGTTCCGTCTTTATTACCACGGTTTAGTAGTGGGTAAAATATGGGGACAAGGTTGGCAGGAGCCACAGCTGGAACTTGAACTTGTGACCTTTTGCCCCTGAACACACTGGCTGTGTGTACTGCACCAAACTGTTGCCGGGGAGGGGGGGAGGGGCAGATCATTCCCTGGGGATACCAGGACTTTTCGTCAGACAGACCTTGTCTGTTGCAGTGCACGCCACCCACCTAAATGGGGCTTGGCCGTGGTCTGCTGTGGACAGATGCCACTGCCCCCTCCGCCACCAGCAGCCCTCCGCCACTATGCTGACATGCCCTTATGCTGGTGGTGCGCAATCCCAGGCCATCCAGTGTGGGTTCTCAGGTAGGGGTGCCTACATGGACATGCGCGCTTCCCCCCGACACCGCCTGCAATGTTCTGTGCCCTTGGGGGTACCTGTTGGTTAATATTCCCTGTGACACTGTGGGACACACACTCG
This sequence comes from Ichthyophis bannanicus, assembly GCA_033557465.1. NCBI lineage: Eukaryota > Metazoa > Chordata > Amphibia > Gymnophiona > Ichthyophiidae > Ichthyophis > Ichthyophis bannanicus. The sequence continues at coordinate 207,324,022 of CM066033.1, forward strand.
TGCCCATGTTGGACCCTCATCAGTTGTTGTCTTGCTGCTTTACAGTTTCGGCATTCCTATGTGCCACCTAAGCATCTGCCTAGTCCCCACTGTGCCCCAGTTGGACCACAGCATGTGCCGCCTGCAGCCCTCTGTATCCCATTAACAGCATCAGTACAGTTGCCCTTTCCTACATGCCCACTCTGCTGTTGCTGCACATCTGCACGCCATAACAAACCTGCCCAATATAAACGAGAAAAAACCCTGATCAGCGCTATTTCAATGTGGGATGATTCACTTTGTAGGGGGATGAAGAATAGACCCTTCCAAACATGATATCTTCTTTTTTGTGCTTTGTCAGTGGTGTTCCTTTGTTTATCATTAATATCACTATTGGGCAGCTTGGTTATTGGGTTTTCAAATGTGGTTTTGGTCATTTTATAGGTTTATTTGCCTTTTTGGTTCCTGCACATGTATCACTACTATCACTTTTCTGGGTTTCCCTGCCTTTGCTGTACATTGCTGACTGAAATGGTTTCTCTCTCCTGCAAATGTGCCTCTAGCACGATGTTTTCACTGGCGCTAATTTTCATACCCTGATTTCATGGTGTTAGTGTGCATGGAGCCTCTCCCTGCCCACTCTCCGCCCATTGACCCCTATCTCCGCCCTCTGGGATGCCTTACTCCACCCTTCAGACCCGGCTTTCACAGCGTTAGTGTGCCTTAACACTGCTGCCAAAGTTATCGCGCGATACGTGACGTTAATGTGCGATAACGTTGTGTATCACGCGATAATATCGCCGCTGCTTCGTTAAGACGGTTAAGTAAACCATACCCCTTAGTTTCATATAAGCATCTTTACCATTGATTCTGGGCCTGACAACTCAGCTTCAAAAAAGGAAAAAGAAATGAACTGTTTCAGTGAAAAGAAACTAAACCGCAACAGGGCTGGTGCAAGGGGGCTCTAGGCAAACCTTCAGTCTTGTGCCCCCCTCCATTAGCTTTCAGGCCCCTGGTGCGCCCCCTACCTGAGATTTTGATTATTAAACTAAACAATTATGATCACCCTAATACCACCTCTCCCGGAAAAGCCCTGTAGAAACACATGACTGGGCATTCTTTTCTGAGGGCAATTTCTAAAGTCATTTACTTGGGTTCTTTGAAAACAGTGTACGCTGATGGTCCTTTAAATTTCTGGTTCTTTGACCATGGCTGCTATTTTTTGGCCCCCCCTCCCCCCCCGAAGCTACTTCTCTAGGTGACTCTCTAATTTGCCTGAAGCTTAAGTCAGTCCTAAAGAGTAAGCATTGACTCACCTGTGAATAAAATGGTTCTCTTCCAGATACTGACAACCACATGCAATGTCACGAGCCACATTCAGCAAGTCCAACATGCCCAGGGGAGAGGATTGATTCTACAGGAAACAGGAAAGTGGGTACTGTTATATGATTCATCCTCATGGTTATGAGACAGAATTCAAGTAAAATTTCCTTTCTATCTGTTTCTCCTCTCCACCAGTCATCTTTCTTTACTCCATACTCTCCATCTCCTACTAGAGAACTGACACGTACAACCTTCGGATTATGTCTTTCATTGTCTGCCATGTTCTATACCACAAAGGTCAAGTACCTAAAGAGCTGCTGTCACAGGGGTTCTTTAGTCCTACCTAGCCTTGACGTGTTGCTTTTAAACAATGGCTGGCTGTCACGCATCCCGCAGATTGCAGCACAGTGGTCAGTTTGCATGGTTTCCTTACGTGATCATGACAGCCTATTGCAAAACACTTGGCTCTTTTAAGGGAGCCTTAGGGAGATGCTTAAAGCGTGGGTTAAATAAGTTACTCACTGCAAGTGATTAGTCTAGCTCATGGCCCACTTTAGCAAATCAAAGGAAACTTATTCCTTTTAACACACAATAGAAAGAACTGGGTTGTTGTCCCTGGAGGCGGGTAACTTTCCCTGATAATCCTCAAAATGTGGACAACTGCAGTGTAGCTGTGGAAACCTGTTCTGCTTTTTCTCCAGTCTTTGAAAGAAATAATAGCTAAGCCTGCATCAGACCTCATGGTAAGCATGTACTGCAAGAATCCTGTGTCCTGCAGAACTTACTAACTATACACTATTTCATCACAATTGGAAATTAGGAGAGCAGGGACTTCTCCGCTAAGGACAATGTATTAGAGCAATTCTTTTAGGGACACAAGACAGCTGAGGAGCCTATAGGCACTGTTGAGTATTCCCTGGAGAAATTAAATGATGTAGTGCTTAACTGTGATGCAAGTCAGAATCACACCAGCAGGGGCATCAAGGTCTGGGAAATCATCTTTATCTGCTGAAAGATGTCTATGATTAGGCTGCTTTTGGATCCTGATCTGCTTAGTCTCCTGTTCACTACTACTCCTCGTACTGAGCATTTGTATAGCGCTACAAGTCGTACGCAGCGCTGCACAGACACGTAAGAAACAGTCCCTGCTCATCAGAGCTTACAATCTAGTCAAGACAGAGGACACAGAAGGTGTAGGCAGGGATAAAACAAGGGGGAAAGGAAAAGGAAAAAGGAGATCAGGTGAGTCAAGATCCAAAAGCAGCAGCGAAGAGGTGAGTTTTCAGCCTGGATTTGAAGAGGGTCAGAGAAGGTGCCTGGCGTACAGACACAGGTAGTTTGTTCCAGGCGTAAGGTGCAGCAAGGTGAAAGGAGCAGTCTGGAGTTAGCAACAGAAGAGAAGGGCACAGATAGAAGCAGTTTGCTAGAAGAGCGGAGTCCCCGAGAGGGGTTGTAAGGAGAGATAAGAGAAGAAAGATAGTGAGGAGCTGCAGAGTGAATGTTCACCTTACCATTCCCCTAGATATCCTAGTCCCTAGTTGTGTTGTCTATCTTGATTAGACTATAAGTGCTGATGAGCAGGGACTGTCTCTTACATGTCTCCGTACAGTATTACTACTACTACGCATTTATATGGTGCTACAAGATGTACACAGTGCTGCACAGACACATGTAAGAGACAGTCCCTGCTCAGATGAGCTTACAGTCTAGTCAAGACAGACAACACAGTAGCTGTAGACACGGGATAACATCTAGGGGGAATGGTAAGGGAACACAAAGGAGACCAGATGAGTCAAGATCCAAAAGCAGCAGTGAAGAGGTGAGTTTTCAGCCTGGATTTGAAGAGGGCCAGAGAAGGCACCTGATGTATACACTCAGGTAGTTTGTTCCAGGCATAAGGAGCAGCAAGGTGAAAGGAGCGAAGTCTTTGCCAGAAGAGCAGAGTTCCCGAGGAGGGCTGTAGGGAGAGATAAGAGATGAAAGGTAGTGAGGAAGTGCAGAGTGAAAGCACTTATAGGTCAGCAGGAGAAGTCTGAACTTGATGCGGCAACAGATCGTGAGCCAATAAACTGACTTGAAAAGAGGGGTAATATGAGCATGACAAGGCTGGTAGAAGATTAGCCACACAGCAGAGTGTTGAACAGATTGAAGGGGAGATAGATGATTCAGAGGGAGACCAGCAAGGAGTAGGCTACAATAGTTTAGATGGGAAGGGACTAAAGAGTGGATAAGCATCTTAGTAGCGTGTGTAGAAAGGAAGGAACAAATTTTGCCATTGTTATAGAGAAAGAAGTGACAGGTTTTAGCTATTGCTATACAAATGATAAGTAGTAGTAGTAGTAGTAGTAATAATGATAGTAGGAGAAAAGGCAGAAGAGAATAATGTTATTTTCTACCACACTGCTTGAATTTTTTGATCTGGAAAAGGACCCGGTATTGCATAGCTCGTGCTTAAGAAAAAAATAAATAGTGGCAAGTTAGATGCAAGGCTTTGATAAGGCAGGCAAAGAGAGAATTTGAAAAGAAGTTTACTGTGGAAACAAATGTGCATACTAAAAACTTTTTCAAGTACATTCATAGCAAAACATCTTTGAGAGAATCATTTTTAGACCATTAGATGATAGAGGGGTAAAAATGGCACTAAGAAAACAAAAGGCCATAGCGGAGAGACTGAATGAATTCTTTGCTTTAGTCTTTACTGAAGAAGATGTATGGAACTTACCCTACCAGAAATGATATTTAAAGGTCATGTATTGGATGAACTGAAATAAGTCTTGATAAATTGGGCTATTTGATAAACTAAAGAGTAGCAAATCACCTGGACCAGATGGCATACATCCCAGGGTGCTGAAAGAACTGAAATATGAGATTGCAGACCTATTTTTAGTAATCTATGAACCATCATTAAAATCATCTGTAGTATCTGAAAATTGGAGAGTGGCCAATGTAATGCAAATTTTTAAAAAGGTTGCAGGGGTAATCTGGGAAACTACATACCGGTGAGCATGACGTAGGTACCGGGCAAAATGGTAGAAAATATTATAAAGAACAAAATTACCGAACATGTAGATATTCACGATTTAATAGCAGAAAGCCATCATGAATTTAGCCAAGGAAAGTCTTGTCTCACTAATCACTTATATATTTTTTGAAGGTGTGAATAAACAGAGAGTAGGGCTAAACAGCCAATTTTCTCAGTGGAGAAAGGTGAATAGTGGGCCTACTTGTTTTTTTAACATATTTATGAATGACCTGGAAATAGAAATAATTAGTGAGGTGATCAAATCTGCAGATGAACCAAGATTACTCAAAGTTGTTAAAACACAAGAGGATTGCGAAAAATTGCAAGAGGACCCTGATAAATTGGGAGACTGGGCATCCAAATGGAGAGGTTCCGCATTAAGAATCACCACCCAGGAAAAGGATCTGGGCATTATCGTGGATAATACATTGAAACCCTCTACCCAGTGTGCTGCAGCGGGCAAGAAAACAAATAGAATGCTGGGAATTATAAGGCAAGGAATGAAAAATAAATCCGTGAAGGCACATTCCAGTGCGTGCATCCAGGCCCCTGTGTACCCGATTGGAATCGGGAAGTACAGAGACAGACCTAATTCTGATCCTGCAGTGGCTAGACGTGCCCTGCAGGATCAGAATGTGGTCTGGGCCTGTACGTGCAAGCTGTTACCCGATTGAGATTGGCCTGCACATACAGACTCCTGCCCGGCTAACTCAGTCAGGCTTCTGAATGGAGCCACAGTGCCATGGTGTCCCATTGCCATGGCACTGTGGCTTCACTCAGGAGCTGTGATCCCCGGCCGCCAACCACCATCTTCTTTTCCCGCAGCCCGTCCCCTGATCTGGCTTTCCATGACCAGGGTCGGGTTGTGGGAAACCCCTTGCACCCACTCACCTCTCTGTCGCTGCCCGGGTCTGCCGTCCCCTGATGTCCAGGGGGACTTATTCCACCTTGGAGGTGGAATAAGCCCTCCGTCTAGATCCAAGGCCCCGAACATACAGGGCCGACTTCAGAATCACCCTGTACGTCCGGGGTCACGGACTGCCCCATTGCCTGCTCTCACTTCACCTCTGAAATACCCCCTCCCGCCCCTGTCTAAGCCTCCCTGTACAAATTTCTTGTTCATGCAAAATGCAATGTGTGCCTTCGAGTCAGTCCTGACTCCTGGTGACCCAGAAGCTCCTGGGTTTTCTTGGCAATGTCACCGGAAGTAGATTGCCAGGCCTTTCTTCCGAGGCAATGGAGGGTTAAGTGACTTGCCCAAGGCCACAAGGAGTGCTAGTGGGAATCGAACCCTGGTTGCTTGGTTACCAAGCCAGTGTTCTAACCACTAGGCTACTCCTCCACTCCATACTTCTTGTTCATACAGGGAGGCTTTTGCCGGGGACGGATGTCCCAACAGAATGGACCCTGAGAATACTTTAATACATCTGTATCGCTCAAGGTGCGACCGCACCTTGAATATGGTGTGCAGTTCTGGCCACTATATCTTAAAAAGGACAAAGCAGAATTAGAAAAGGTACAGAGAAGAGTGACAAAAATGGTAAAGGGAATGGAAGGATATCCCTATGAGGAAAGGCTTAAAAGGTTAGGGCTATTCAACTTGGAAAAAAGACGGCTGAGGGGATATATGATAGAGGTCTATAAAATAATGAGTGGAGTGGAACATATAATCTGTTGTTTACTCCTTCAAAACACAGAAAGATTAGGGAACATGCAATGAAGCTAGAATGTAGCACATTTAAGACTAATCGGAGAACCTGTCAGGTACTTCTGACCTGGATTGGTCACTGTAGGAAACAGGAGACTTGGCTTGATGGACCTTGATCTAACCCAGTATAGCATCTCTTATGTTCTTACGACAGTGAATCCCATGCACCACCAAATGGAATAAACATCACCTTGGGTGAATCTCTTCATAAAGGCCATTAATAAATACGTACAAATAAACAAACAAACAGATGAGTTGATATTCAAAGGGAATTATCCATATAATTCCCCTAGAAGGCGTTATTTGTGGATTTTCAGTGGCATTATCCAGATAGTGCTGGAGTGGAGTGCCAGGTTATGCAGGTTAAAACCCCCACCTCTTGAGGCTGCTTTTGGATTCTGACACCCTTAATCTCTTACGACCCATGTGCACTATAACCATTTCCCCTTAGTTCTACCCTAGTTCCCTGTTCATTGTATTTGTCTGTCTTGATTGTGAGCTCCATGGACTGTCTTTTACAAATATATATACAGCGCTGCTTATGTCTTGTAGCGTTATGCAAATGATAGGTAGTAACAGTAGTAGCAATGTGTATATAACCGTGTATGACTGTAAAACTCCTTTATAAAATTTCCCCACACATACAAGGACACGTGATAAAATGCTGACAAGTACTTGTATGTGACTTTATGTAAGCATATTCTGAAATGGAGTTTGGTTAAAGTGCGGGCAGAATTATGATTTATGCGTGTATTGTATGAGTGTACATTTACACCTGCTCTTGAGCAGTGTAAATATATATGGCTTTGCTTTACCTGTGATTTCAGGATTTTGAGTAGTATTTTTTAAAGACAACATAGGTGCATACATGTCTTTATAGAATAGGCTAAAGAGGTACCTACTTGCCCTTCACGCATAGGTGGCTTTTTATAAAATTCCCCTCATGGTGTACAAATCTTGATCCCATGTGCGGTAAATGTTGGTGAGAAGGATGGGAGATGAACAGTAAGTTGGTGGGTGGACCATAGTGCCAAAATGGAGGTGTTGTGGTTTTCAGGGCCAGGTAATCCTCCTTTTCCACTCCAACGAAAGGTAAAAAGGGGTGGAGGTTCAGAAAGCTGGAAAGGTGAGAGAGATTTATAGCTAGTGTTGGATGGCTTTCAGGGATGGAACCTTAGATCTTGGGGATGGTGCAAGGATGTTTCTGGAAGCTGAGGATGGTTAGGAAGCTTAGACCTTTAGGTAATACTTCAGGTCTATGTGACAATGACTTTAGACTATTATAACAGTTTATATATGGGTCTGCCGAGAAGACTGGTTCACTGCCTGCGGGTGGTATAAAAGATGATGACTAGGGTTATTTTTCATTGTAGGAGAGTGCTAGGCCTCTCTTATATGCTCTGGCTTCCAATTAAGGCTCAAGTACAATTTAAGGTGTTGGTGTTTCAGGCATTAAGAGGAGATGACCCAGTAAATCTACTAAACTGGGTGCACTGGGAACCAGGGAGATTTTTGTGGTTAACTTAGGGAGCATTTGGATGAGGAGAGGGGGAGTTACAGGCCCGGGCATTTTTGAGGCCCAGCTGTTTAGAGTAGTATGCTCCAGATCTCAGAAAACCTGGCTGTTTGGAGAACGATAGGAGGTCTGTATAGGAGCTGATTAGAGAGGCGTAAGTAGGCTGTAGGTGTGACAAGAGAGGGAAGCTTCATTGTGGTGGGCTGCTATGGAACTGGAGGGAGTGTGGTCCCGTTGCCTGAGTGGGGGGAATAAAAGGATCTATGTAGAGGGAGGAGTACTTTAAAGTTTGGTTTGTAACTTAAGGACTGTCTTTAACAGGTGTTCTGCTGGGTATGTGATCTAAAAAAAATAAATGAAATGAAATGTTGAGGGAGACATCTCCAGCATCAAGTGAAGATGCTACACGATTTAGTAACTGTTGTGAAATATTTCTATGACCAACAGACATCTGACATGCAAAAGTGAATAAGAGATGATCCCAAAATGTGGTGGCATGGGAAGAATCCATCATACCAGTCTAGGCCGGGTCTCCCTAAGGAAGGATTTTAGGTCTCCTCCAGCCATCAGCTCCAGCAGGATAAAACGAGGCAGGGCCTGCAAGCTAACACCAATGCAACGCACAATGTTCTGGTGGTTGAATTTGCTGCAAAGACAGAGGACAGAACAACCTGGGTGAGAAGGACAATTAGGCTAAGCTTTTCCGAAGGGTAAGTTACAAGGTTCTTTTGGAGAGAGGTTCGAGATTGTTTACTTTCTCTACCATAGGAAATTGTGAAATTGTTTTTCATTTTCCTACCAAACAATGTCATAAGCATCCACCTAAAACATATTGGAGGTTACTTACTTTAGAGGTGGCCCCATGGAAATAGTGGCATGACCTAACAAGTCAACGTTTTGAGCCTTATAAATTACTTTTAAAAACGTCGTAATGAATCATCTGGAAGGGTGACCAAACCTTTGCACTTTCCATATTCATTTTTTAAAAATTACTTTCAGTCTGTTAAAATCAGCAAATATATAGTCATTTAGCATTAAAAATTGCAGAAAGATGTCATATATAACTTTGTATTCAATATATAGTGACGGGATGTATAATATACAAATTTCCACAATATATTTTTATTGTCACACTCACTTTTTTTTTTACATATTCTTTATTCATCATATTCATACCTTTTTACCCAACAACCCAATAAAACTTTTAAACCATTCAATCATCCGCACATCCATGTCCATACATCTTCAAGACAATTGGTAAGCTTTAAAAAAATCTCTACAACAATGACAAATTCAGTTCACAACAATGCCCATTAAATCTCATGTAGAACCATCAATGATCATATCCAGTCAGAGAGGATCACTCAGGCCTTTGAAATCTTCCAAACCAATCAAAGACAATCTTCATAAATCCAATCAGACAGATTGCTGAAATCATTTTAAATCCTTCATAGTCAATCAATACATTTCTAAAGAGTCCAATTAGATGAGCTGTTCTGTTACTTTTAAATTTTCATAGCCAATCACAATATTTCATATAAATGAACTTTGTGGAAAGGTTGTATCAGCATCGGTTCAACTAGGGATTCATTGAAACATAATTTGCCTGGGGGATGCCTAAACCTTTGCACACATCTCTGTGAGAGTGTGTGAGTGTATCTCTATCTATCTCTATGGCTACATGCATATACATGCAGGGCAGTGGGGCAGGGGAGAGAACTTTACCATTAACAGAATAAGATCCAGCCCGGACAGATGCAGCAACACTTTCTAGGGACAGAAACTCTTAAAAATCCTTAGAGGCAAAAAACCTTATTGAAAATCACAGGAACTTCTTATTGCACTCAGACCATTCAAGCCCCCATAAGACTAGTCTGGAGGAAGGAAGTGATACAGACGCAAGGTTTTCTATCATTTTTTTCTGAAACCCCTCCCATTCCTAGAAAGCAGTCTCTGTCCATGTACTGGAGCTCTGTAATGCAACCATGTGGCCAGCAGTAGTCAACATCTTACTGCATATCTTTAGAATACAGCTGGAAGACCAATATAGGTTTTTGCCTAATAATGGACAATGTTCAGGAGCGAATGGGATACAGATCTCAGTCTCTAGGCCATACAATCTCCCGTCAATTACTGTTTTCTCCATTCAGATAACTATTTCTGGTTAATGGGGGTTTTCTGTAACAAGCAACGCCTATATACTTCCAGGGTGAAAAAAGTCAATTTGTTTGGTACAGTACCTGATGATAAGAGCTTCCATAAGAAAGTCCAGCTCATCTTGTTCAGAGCACACTTCTGGCAACGTCTGGAAAGATATGTGGGAAAGATAGTGTGGTATAGCAGTGTGTACCTCTCCTTTATGCATATACAGCTCCAAAATATCCAAAGGACACAAACTGCCTGCCTTTAGCTAATGCCCATGGGCAAGGTGTGCTATTCACACACATGGTAGGTAGCATTACCATGGAGGGGCGCAACGCAGATGCAAATAAACATTCTATGCCAATCAGCTCAGGATATATTAGTGCTGGAGAGTATCTATCTGAGCAAGTTACTATTCCTTCTGGTGTCCTATGTTAGCCTAATATACTCCATTGGATCCCTCCCCACCCACCTGCTAGAACAGTAGTGGACCAGTACCTCTCCATCATTTGCTAATGATGACTGGATTCTGGGCCTGAAACATTCTCCTGGAAGATAATCACTAGCCTTGGGCGCTCCTTAAAATCCCCTGTCCCCAAGTTTTGGAAGTTTTAGATCCCTTCTCTCAAAATGAGCAAGACCTTAAGGTTCCCTTCTCCTCTGATGGACACAATAGCCTCCCGTCTCAGATCCCCCAGAACCCATTTATATTTTTGATAGCACCCCTTTCCTCCCCCCCACCCCTGAGATTTTGCCAGTATGATGGATTTTGCTTCCACCCTGTTGGTTGCAGCAATAAAATTCAAAATAGTGCCGCAGGCACTATGACCCAAATGGAAAAGTAGGAATGTTGTGCTTGCTTTGAGGAAAGCAGGGGTCACAGAACTAGGGGCCTAACTGAGGTCCTAGAAGATTGGGGTTGCAGGTTTCTCTGTGCTAATCAGAAGCCCATTATGCAGGCCACCTTTTAACGTGACCATGCTGATGCTGGTGCATTCTGCATATCATTACATTGATCATTAGGCATGAAGACCCAATGCAAAACCAGTGTTAAAATTGACAGATAATTGCTTTACCCTGCCTCTTTTAATACCAGCTAGGACATGGATCTCATTTCATAAATGTAATAGTAGAGAATTATAGCAGGATAACTTGATTGCTCAGTTCCAGTAGCTCACTATCATGTCCTGGCAGGGTACAGACGTTCAAGTTGGACTTCCTATGTACCCAAGTGTGGGAGTCATAGGAACATAAGATTTGCCATACTGAGTCAGACTAAAGGTCTAGCAAGCCCGGTATCCTGTTTCCAACAGTGGGCAATCTAAGTCATAAGTACCTGTTAGGGACTGAGAAGAACAGTGGCTAAAATTGGTGAAAGGGTGTTAGACCCATGTTTCTTGTTTTTCCCTGAAAGGTTTCTTCTACTCTCTGAATGAAGTGGATTTCCTGTTTTGCACCAGAGCTTCTGTGTCCAGCTAGAGAGTGGTGTAGGGACTATATTCATGTTGTCCCAATAAAAAATGGACACAGTTGAGCTGAGCCCTGGCATAGCAGGCGGAGTTCGAGCTGTGCCACTGGCCGAGAGGGAGCTCGCCGCGAGAGTGTGTTGTCAAAGACCTTCAGGCAGCTGTTTTGCCACTTAGCCACTGCTGGAACATCAAGCAAGAGTCCTGTGGGGCTATAAGATTCTGCCCTAAGGCCCTTGGGGCCGTGGCACAAAGGGGTGTGCCCAAAGGGGCAGGACACGCCCCTTCAGGGCACCAATGGAGGATTTTGGAGGATTAATCACTGGATTGTCTGGAATACGAGGTACTGAGATTCCTGTTTCTTTTGTAGAGCTTGGTGGATGTTTATTGTTATAATGGGGAAACGGAAGGTGAAGAAGACTGCTGCTGAGTTGGGCTCCATGGCCATTGGGGATTACAAGGTCAATGGTCCACTCGATAAACATTTCCTAACTTTACTGGAGATGTGTTCTCCCTCTGAAGGGGCGTCTCTTAGCTCCATCGAATGGTCCCCTCCTCCTCCTCCACTTTGTTGAATAATTAAATTCCTCACATGTACCATAATTCATTTTACATTATCTTTAGACTACTGCAATTTCTTTAGGAGGTTGTGCTTTAGGGAGCCTTACAAATGACAAAATAGATCAAGGCCTTCATGTTGTATTATTCTCTTAGTCAGTAATTGACACTTACTTTTACAGCCACCTTCAAGGGACTGGGGTCACTCAAGCCTGCTGACACCTGTCCTTCATATACCTCACCAAATGCTCCATGGCCAAGGCCCCTGAAGTTAAAAAAAGAAACCCAATATTGTTACTTGATGGTTTGGTAAATGGCAATAAATCTATTTAATCATGGCTGGTGCTTTTTGGTGCATAGGAACTGCAATTTGTGGCACCTTCACTTGATTTGATAGATGGATTATGTCGGGGACATCAGCTTTATGAGTTTTCCCCCTTGCACGTCGGTGAAAACATTGTAGCACAGTGTTAGATGGTGACTTCTGTAAATATGCTTAAAATGGTAAGTAATAAATGAGACATTGGTAGGAGGACCAGCAGCTAGTTGGCCTCTATCTCTTGTGACTTGTCCTGTCAAATTATGCTTGTCTCTGCTGTTGCGTTTTCACTCATCCTGGACATTTCTTATTTTACGACTGTTTTCTAGTAATTCTTCTGGTACTACGGTCAGTTCCAGCTATACAGCATGAGCTATTATAAAATTGAATAGACCAGGCAGAAATTATATGTAAGCTTGCAAAAGCCACAATTTTGTACAGCTGAACAATTTCTGGTAAAGAACTTCAGACACACTGTCACAATGCAATGATAAGAGTTTTGTGTCTATGGTATGTCCAATGTCCCTATGACTGTAGCATCACACTGCAAATTCATTCATATGTTCAGAAATATTTTCCAGGTCCAAGACTACTAGGGGGTTATTTTAGGAGTCTTATTCACATGTAAAATCAGGCTTTTCCATGTGGAAATGGCAACTTAGAAAGGGCTGAATTTACACATGGAGGGCCTTACTATGTAGAAGTTGCAAGGGGCCATTGTCAGAGGCATAGTTAGGGAATGGCTTGTGTGGGTCAAAAATGTACATGTGTATTCCTCATTTCATAAAGAGGAATATATGAATATGACCATAGTCATACACATACCTCCAAACTGAAATTAGATAAAATAGTAGCATCTGTAGTTAATTGGCAGCATTTATAGAAACATAGAAACATAGAAATATGACGACAGAAAAAGACCACATGGCCTATCTAGTCTGTCCTTCCATAACAACTACAACAGTCCACTTTTTGCCTTTAGAGATCCTCTGTGTTGGTCCCATGCTTTCTTGAATTCAGTTACTGTCCTCATCTCTACCACCTCCACTGGGAGACTATTCCACGGATCCACTACTCTTTCCGTAAAGAAATATTTCCGCATATCACTCCTGAATCTATCTCCCTTCACCCTCATCCCATATCCCCTCGTAGCAGAACTTGCTTTCAATTGAAAGAGGCTCTCTCCCTGAACATTTATGCCACGGAGGTATTTAAACATCTCAATCATATCACCTCTATCCCGCCTTTCCTCTAAGGTGTACATATTAAGATCCTTAAGTCTGTCCTCATATGCTTTATAATGAAGCCCATTAATCATTTTGGTAGCAACCCTCTGCACCGACTCCATCCTGTTCACATCCTTTTGAAGGTGCGGTCTCCAGAATTGCACACCACACTCCAAATGAGGTCGCACCAAAGACTTATACAGAGGCATTATCACCTCCTTTTTTCTGCTAGCCATTCCTCTCCGTATGCACCCAAGCATCCTTCTAGCTTTTGCTGTCGCCTTTTCCACCTGTTTAGCTACTTTAAGATCATCAGACACAACCACGCCTAGGTCCCGCTCTTCTTTAGTGGACAAAAGTACTTCACCTCCTATACTGTATTGCTCCCTTGGATTGCTGCAGCCCAAATGCATGACCTTACATTTTTTAACATTAAATCCCAGCTGCCAAATTCTAGACCATTCTTCAAGCTTAGCTAGATCCCTCCTCATGTTATCTACCCCTTCCTGGGTGTCTACTCTATTGCAGATTTTGGTATCATCCGCAAAGAGGCAAACCTTACCCGACAGCCCTTCCGCTATATCACTAACAAAGATGTTAAAAAGAATTGGACCAAGGACAGATCCCTGGGGCACACCACTGGTAACATCCTTCTCCTCAGAGTGAGCTCCATTTACTTGTACTCTTTGTCGCCTCCCACCCAACCAATTTCTAACCCAAGCAGTAACTTTAGGGTCCATCCCTAGGGTGCTCAGTTTGTTTATAAGTCGCCTGTGAGGAACAGTGTCAAAGGCTTTACGGAAATCTAAATACACCACATCTAGAGCTCTCCCTTGGTCCAACTCCCTGGTCACCCAGTCAAAAAAATCAATCAGATTTGTCTGACAAGACCTGCCTCTGGTGAATCCATGCTGCCTCGGATTCTGTAATCCGCTGGACTCCAGAAACCTCACTATTTTCTCTTTCAGCAGCGTTTCCAATAATTTACTCACCACCGAAGTTAAACTAACCGGCCTGTAGTTTTCAACCACATCCTTACTTCCGCTTTTGTGTAAAGGCACCACATGAGCCTCTCTCCAGTCCTTTGGCACCACTCCTGACTCCAACGAGGCATTGAAAAGGTCAGTCAGTGGAGCTGCTAGAACGTCCCCAAGTTCCCTCAGTATTCTAGGGTGTATCCCATCCGGTCCCATCGCTTTGTCTACTTTAAGTTGAGCTAGTTTCTCACGAACACAGTCTTCTGAAAATAGTTCAAGATGTCCCTCGCTTCTGTTCTTATTTGTGGGTGTTTTCTGAGGTCCTGCTCCTGGTTCTTCATCTGTGAACACAGAACAAAAATATTTGTTAAGCAATTCCGCTTTATCCTTATCAGCTTCTACATATTCCCCCCCTGCACCCTTGAGTCTGACAATACCACTTTTGCTCTTCCTCTTCTCACTAATATATCTGTGTATATATGTGTAGGTTTGGAAAATGGCCAACGTACCCTTTATGGAAATGGGTAAAAAGGGCAACATATGGAAAGCGGTATGTATAAATGCCCGTAGCATGGGAAATAAAATCCCAGATGTTGAAGCTTTAATGGGAGTGGCTGACTTGGATTTAGTGGCAGTTACAGAAACATGGTTCACAGAAAACCATGACTGGGATGTAACTATACCAGGCTATACTTTATTCAGAAAGGGCAGGATAGGAAGAAGGGGAGGAGGAGTGGCACTATATGTAAAAAATAATATTAAAGCTTTGGAATTACAGAGCTTAAAAGGGAGAGAGAGGAGGCACTGTGGGTAAAACTAGAAAGAGGGAAAGAGAAATCTATTTGCATTGGTGTGAAATACAGAGCTCCCTTGCAAGAGGAAGAGGTGGATGGTGAGTTAATTGAAGAAATGCAGCATTGCTAGGAATGGGGAAGTGCTACTGATAGGGGTTTCCAATATGCCAGATGTTGATTGGCACATTCCTGCTGCAGTATCATCTACAAGTAAGGAGATCCTAGATTCTCTACAGGGAGAACTATTCAGGCAATTGGTAACAGACCCCACATGTGAAGGGGTCATACTGGACTTGGTGCTTACCAATCGTGAAAGTATTTCTGATGTTATAGTGGGAGATCATTTTGCATCCAATGATCACCAGATGGTGTGGTTCAGTATTAGGACTAGGGCTGATAGAATCCATTCAAAATCGAGGGTCTTAGACTTTAGGAAAACTAACTTTGCCAAGATGGGCCAATACCTCAAGGAATCGTTAGCAGAATGGGAACAGCTGGGGAATGTAGAAAAACTGGGCAAAACTGAAAGGGGATATTTTAAGGGCAACCAACCTTTTTGTTAAAATGGTAAATAAAGGTAAAAGGAAAAGGAGACTGCTATGGTTTTCATAAAAAGTAGCTGAGAAAGTGAAGAAAAAGAGGGAGGCCTTCATGAAATACAAGAAATCACAGAGAGAGGAAGACAGGCATCTATATTTGGAAAAACTTAGAGAAGCTAGCAAAGTAGTCAGGAAAGCAAAGATTCCAAAAGAGGAGGAAATAATTTAATTTAATTTAATTAGCGAGTTTTTATATACCGCACCTTCCATTGATCAGTTGAGGTTTACATGGAACAACAGTAAACAAGGCAATGCTGTTTTTACAGATAACAATGTGAAACTACAAGAAATTCAATCTTACAATTAACAGTTGTAAACTATATACAAAGAACCGGATTATAACTATGTACAAGGTATGTATGTTTTCAAAAACATCGGTTTGGTTTGAAATAGCCAATGTAATAAAATGGGGGGGGGGGGGGGGGATAAGGCATTTTTCAGATATGTTAGTGAAAAGAGGAAGGGCAAAGTGGTATTGTTAGACTCAAGGGTGAAGGGGAGGAATATGTAGAAGATGAGGATAAAGTGGAATTGCTTAACAAATATTTCTGTTCTGTGTTCACAGATGAAGAACCAGGAGCAGGGACCTCAGAAAACACCCACAAACAGGAACAGAAGCGAGGGACATCTTGAAGAATTTTCAGAAGACTGTGTTCATGAGAAACTCACTAAACTTAAAGTAGACAAATCGATGGGACCGGATGGGATACACCCTAGAATACTGAGGGAATTTGGGGACGTTCTAGCAGCTCCACTGATTGACCTTTACAATGCCTCTTTGGAGTCGGGAGTGGTGCCAGAGGACTGGAGAGAGGCTCATGTGGTCCCTTTACACAAAAGTGGAAGTAAGGATGTGGTTGAAAACTACAGGCCAGTTAGTTTAACTTTGGTGGTTAGTAAATTATTGGAAACGCTTCTGAAAGAGAAAATAGTGAGGTTTCTGGAGTCCAGCGGATTACAGGATCTGAGGCAGCATGCATTCACCAGAGGCAGGTCTTGTCAGACAAATCTGATTGATTTATTTGACTGGGTGTCCAGATAGTTGGACCGAGGGAAAGCCCTAGATGTGGTGTATTTAGATTTCAGTAAACTTTGACACCGTTCCACAGATGACTGATAAACAAACTGAGCACCCTAGGGATGGACCCTAAAGTTACTGCTTGGGTAAGAAATTGGTTGATTGGGAGATGACAAAGGGTACAGGTAAATGAAGCTCACTCTGAGGAAAAGGAGGTTACCAGTGGAATGCCTCAGGGTTCTGTCCTTGTTCCGATTCTTTTAACATCTTTGTTAGTGATATTGCAGAAGGGCTGTCAGGTAAGGTTAAGAACATAACATAACATAAGAACATAAGATATGCCATACTGGGTCAGACCAAGGTCCATCAAGCCCAGTATCCTGTTTCCAACAGTGGCCAATCTAGGTCATACGTACCTAGCAGTTTCCCCAAAAGACACAGGTTCCACAATGCTTTTACAGGGTCAAGCATTGATATCCTGGGTCCCTTCTTAATAATGGTTTATGGACCTTTCCTCCAGGAACTTGTCCAAACCTTTTTAAAACCCAGCTACACTAACAGTCTTTACTACATCCTCCGGTAACAAATTCCAGAGTTTGATTACACGTTGAGTGAAAAAATATTTTCTTTTATTAGTCTTAAATAGTTTACCCTGTAGCTTCATTGCATGTCCCCTAGTCTTTCTATATTCTGATAAACAATCAAGCTACGTTTACCCGTTCCACTCCGTTCATTAATTTATAGACTTCTATCATATCTCCCTTCAGCTGTCTCTTTTCCAGGTTAAAGAGCCCTAACCTTTTTAGCCTTTCTTCATAGGAGTATCCTTCCATCCCCTTTACCATTTTGGTGGCTCTTCTCTGAACCTTTTCTAATAACGCTATATCCTTTTTAAGATACGGCGACCAGAATTGCACACAATATTCAAGGTGCAGTCTCACCATGGAATGATATAGAAGCATTATAATATCTTTTGTTTTATTTTCCATTCCTTTCCTTATGATACCTAGCATTCTATTTGCTCTCTTGGCCGCCGCTGCACACTGGGCCAATGGTTTTAACATGTTATCCACAATGACGCCTAAATCTTTTTCCTGGGTGGTGGTTCCTAATGTGGAACCTTGCATCGTGTAACCATAGTTTGGGTTGTTCTTCCCTAGGTGCATAACTTTGCACTTGTCCACATTAAATTTCATCTGCCATTTTGATGCCCAGTCTTCCAATTTATCAAGATCCTCTTGCAATTTTCCACAATCCTCTTGGGTTTTAACAACTTTAAATAGTTTTGTGTCATCTGCAAATTTGATTTGGTTTGACTCTGTGCGGATGATACCAAATTCTGCAATAGAGTAGACATCCAGGAAGGTGTAGATAACAAGAGGAGGGACCCAGCTAAGCTTGAAGAATGATCTAGAATTTGGCAGCTGAGATTTAATGTTAAAAAATGCAGGGTCATGTATTTGGGCTGCAGAAATCCAAGGGAGTAATACAGTATGGGGCTTATTCTGTGCTATAAATAGCGGGGATGGACGGCCCGATGGGACGTCCATCCCTGCAATTCATGCTGGCTCCTGCCCCCGACTAACTCCCCATTTTTTTTTATTTATATACTGCTTTTCACCTGATTAAAGTGGTTTGCATTGAACAAATACTCAGTTACATAGAACAATAAAGAACTATATATAAGCTGAGTTGGTAACAATTTAACAATTTACAAGAGATAATTCTGGCAAAGTGCCATAACTATAGTGTGGGTCATTTGTCACCACTTGCTCATTGTGCATGTACTATTAGCGTGCTTTACAATGTTCGGGTGCTGTCAAACCCTGCTCAGTGTGCAGGCGCTATTAGTAAGCTCTGCCATGCTCGGTTGTCACCGTGTGCTCAGTGTGCCAATGCTATCAGCCTGCCCTGTCATCCAAGTATTGGTGGTACAGCTCTCAGTGTGGTAAATGAGTATGTGGACTCATGCTGGATGATATGTTGTTGGTTGCACATGCTGATGCAGTCCCTGCAACATAAGATAAAGTTAATACACCAGGACATGCAATTCCTGATCCACAGATAGGTTCTGAACCTGTAACCCTCCCCGTATATACACACTGGCTCAGAGCAGTGCTGTAGGTGCATCATTGCAGGGATTTAGGTGTTGTCATTCTCAGGGTGCAAATGGGCATGTGTAGGGTATACCTATGTCTGCTTAGATCTCTGCTGGCACAGTGCCATACTTGTCTGACAAGGTGTGTTTGGCAGGTGTGGGAGAGGGCCTGCTTCTTAGGTCTGTATGTTGCACTGCCTTGTTATGCTGCTGGTACAACTAACATACACATCATACATATGGGATCTGTCTATCCACACCTCCTGTCCCACCCACCTAGGTCTAACAATCACCCACAGCAAGCACAGTCAGACTGCATCTGCTGCCCACCATTGGATTTTCCAGCCATGCCCATAACAACTGTGGACAGTCTGCTGAAACACCGGCGGCAAACTTTAAATCTACAGCACTCCAAGGCGCGCCGCAGCCAGCACAGACCGGCCCGATTGGCATCGGAGAAGGGAGCAGGCAGGTAAGCTCCTCCCTGCTCCCCAACACCAAGGCCAATCAGGCCGAAGAGGAACACTGGCGGCAAACTTTAAATCTACAGCGCTCCAAGACGTGCCCGTGTCTGGCGGGCCCGCACCTTAGGGCCTCGCCAGAGGGCCCTTTGCCGTGGCCCTTAGGCGTGGCCCATAATTGTTACCCCTCCAACATAAACCCTTCCATCTACCAAAATAACCTGAATCTACACATCCTAAGACTAGCTGGCCCAAACTGAGCCACCACTGAGCCACCCAAACTGGTAAGCAGCACATGATAAACAAGACATCCTGCACTGCATAGCCTATTGGACCCATTGCTACCTCATTGCTTGTAAGAGAACATATGCTGCATGGCCTGTAGAATCCATTGCTTCCTCACTGCTTGTAAGATAACATATGCTGCATAGCCTGTAGAATCCATTGCTTCCTCACTGCTTGTAAGATAACATATACTGCATCGCCTATAGAATCCATTGCTTCCTCACTGCTTGTAAGATAACATATGCTGCATAGCCTGTAGAATCCATTGCTTCCTCACTGCTTGTAAGATAACATATGCTGTATTGCCCCTATCTGTTCCTCTTCTATGGCTCCACATTGTCTTTCTTTTCTTCATACTTCCTAACTGTTTCCCCTCTTATCACCACCTTCACTCCTCCCCTCCTTGTCTTCGCTTTACTGTCCTCACTTCCCCCTCCATTCTGTCTTCTATCCTATCATCAGCTCTTGAACTTCATCACTTTCTCCCTCTCCTTCAACCATCTCCTCTCTCTCTAAGGCAACCTCACCCTCGTTTCCGCCATAATGTCTCCTCTCTACCCCGTACTCTGCTACTCCTTCTCCTTCTCTCATCCAGAGATATCAACTCCAATCCTGGCTCCCCTAGACTTCTCTCTCACTCTGTGACGAGATCTTCATGCAACATATCCAATCTCATCCATATCCCACTTCTTTCCCCCTCCAATCTCCCTTTCTCATGTGCCTTGTGGAACGCACACTCTTGTCTCTAATAAACTTGCTTTTACTCATAACCTCTTTATCACTAATGCTCTACACCTTCTTGCTCTAACTGAGACCTGGCTCCTCCCTGATGATACCACATCTACTGCTGCTCTGTCATGGGGGCTACCAGTTCTCCCACACGCCTCGTCCCACTGGCTGTGGTGGTGGCGTTGGACTTCTACTCTCTCTCTCTTGCCAATTCCAACCCCTCCTGCTGCCTCAGTCTCACTCCTTTCTCTCCTTTGAAGTCCACTCCATCCGCCTTTTCACTCCACTTCCTCTCCGGGTAGCTGTTATTTATCGTCCTCCCGACAAATCTGCTTCTACCTTTCTCACTGACTTTGACTCTTGGCTTTCCTTCTTTCTGGACTCCTCTTCCCCCACTCTCATTCTTGGGGATTTTAACACATTCATGTCGACAACCCCTCTGATCCTTATGCTTTAAAGCTCTTCTCCCTTACCTCCTCATTTGACCTCCAACTTTGTTCCACCGCCCCCACTCACCAACACGGCCACTGCCTTGACCTGATATGTTTCTCGAGTTGCTTACCCTCGAACGTCTGTAACTCAGCTCTCCCCTCATCTGACCATCACCTTTTAAGCTTTAAGCTTCATCACCCGCTGCCTCAGCCTCATCCTGTGTCCTCCAACCTATTTAGAAATCTTCATGCTATTGATCCCTTGGCTCTCTCACCATTTCTTCATCTCTTTCTTCCACTATGTCATCTAAGTCTGTTGACGAGGCAGTAACTTCCTATAATGCTGCACTCTCCTCGGCTCTGGATGCCCTTGCTCTGCCCATCCCGTGTCCTATGAGACGTTCTGCACCCCAGCCCTGGCTCTCACCCACTACCTGCTATCTATGTTCCTGTGCCCATTCTGCTGAGCTTGCTTGGCTAAAATACAGCTCCCCCACAGACTTTCTTCACTTCAAATTCATGCTTGTCTCTTTCCAGTCAGCCATAGCTCTTGCCAAACAAGACTACTATGTCCATCTGAGTAACTCTCTTGCCTCTGATCCTCGCTGTCTCTTTACTACTCTCAGCTCTCTTCTCAAAGTGCCACCGCCTCTGATCCCTCCCTCCCTTTCTGCCCAAACCCTGACTATTTCCATGACAAAATCCACAAGATCATCCTCCAATTCCCCACAAACTCAACTACTTCCCCTCCTCCCCCTCTCCACTCCCAACTCTCCCCCCCCCCCCCACCTCTGCTACTCTCTCTTCCTTTCCTGTGATCTCTGAAGAGGAAACTGCACACCTTCTTTCTGCCTCCAAACTCACCACCTGCTCCTCTGCCCTGTCTCCTAAGCCCCATCTCCTCCACCGTTGTCCCTTCCATCTCTCATATTCTCAACCTATCGCTCTCCACCGCCACAGTCCCTGCAGACTTCAAGCATTCTGTGGTCACACCTCTCCTCAAGAAACCCTCACTTGATCCCACCTGTCCTTCTATCGACCCATCTCTCTCCTTCCCTTCATTTCTAAACTACTCAAACGTGCGGTTCACCGCCGCTGCCTCGACTTCCTCTCCTCTCATGCCCTCCTGGATCCCTTACAGTCTGGCTTTCGTCCTCTACACTCTACTGAAACGGCTCTTGCCAAAGTCTCCAGTGACTTGTTCCTGGCAAAATCCAAGGGCCTTTACTCTGTCCTCAATCTTCTTGACCTCTCTGCTGCTTTTGACACTGTTGACCACAACCTTCTCCTCGATACCCTGTCCTCGCTTGGTTTTAGTGGCTCGGTAATATCCTGGTTCTCCTCCTACCTTTCCCATCGCTCCTTCAGTGTGTTGTTCTGGTGGCTCCTCCTCCTCTGCTACCCCGCTCCCAGTTGGTGTACCCTAAGGATCTGTCTTGGGTCCGCTCCTTTTCTCTCTATACCCAGTCCCTTGGTGCGCTTATCTCTTCCCATGGCTTTCAGTACCATCTGTATGCCGATGACTCCCAGATCTACCTCTCTACGCCTGACATCTCTATGGCAATCCAGACCGAGATGTCTGCCTGCCTTTCTGACATTGTTGCCTGGATTGTCTCATCGCTGCTTGAAATTGAACATAGCCAAGACTGAACTTTTCATCTTTCCCCCTAAAACCTCCTCTCCTCCTCCTCGTTTCTCAGTCTCTGTGGATAACTCTGTACTCCTTCCTGTTTCCACATCCCGCAATCTGGGAGTTGTCCTTGATTCTCCTCTCTCTTTCTCCACACATATCCAGCTTGTAGCTAAGACATGCCGTTTCTTTCTCTATAACATTAGCAAGATCTGCCCTTTCCTTTCTGAACACACTACTAAAACACTTGTGCACTCCTTGATCACCTCCCATCTTGACCACTGTAACCTACTCCTTGCTGGTCTCCCTTTGAATCATATCTCTCCCCTTCAATCTGTTCAATACTCTGCTGCGAGACTAATCTTCCGCCAGCCTCGTCATGCCCATATTACTCCTCTTCTCAAGTCACTTCACTGGCTCCCTATCCATTTCTGCATCCAGTTCAAGCTGCTTTTGCTGACCTATAAATGCATTCACTGTGCGGCTCCTCAGTAACTTTCTTCTCTTATCTCTCCTCACAACCCCCCTCGGGAACTCCACTCTTCTAGCAAACTACACTTAGCTGTACCCTTCTCTTCTACTGCTTACTCCAGACTTCGCTCCTTTCACCTTGATGCATCTTACACCTGGAACAAACTACCTGTGTCTGTACGCCAGGCACCCTCTCTAACCCTCTTCAAATCCAGGTTAAAAACTCACCTCTTCGCTGCTGCTTTTGGATTTTAACTCACCTGATCTCCTTTTCTTTCCCCTAGTTCTATCCCTACTTACACTTCTGTGTTTCGTCTTGACTAGATTGTAAGCTCTGATGGGCAGGGATCTTGACTCACCTGACCTCCTTCTTTCCCCTTTCTTTCCCCTAGTTCTATCCCTGCTTACACCTCTGTGTTTTGTCTTGACTAGATTGTAAGCTCTGATGGGCAGGGACTGTCTCTTACATATCTGTACAGTGCTGCGTACGACTGGTAGCGCTTTACAAATGCTCAGTAGTAGTAGTGCTAGACAGCACACATTGTTTTGTCTTGACTAGATTGTAAGCTCTGATGGGCAGGGACTGTCTCTTACATGTCTGTACAGCGTTGCATGTGTACAGAGCAACCATGTGCATCCAGGTTTGGGATAAATGGCATGGCCAGCCAGCATTTGGTTCAATGGAAAACCCCTATGCGTTTCGGCAACTGCCTTCTTCAAAGGGTACACATCCTCAAAGAAGATGCAGTAAATAAATAAATGTAAATAATGGCTCAGTGTGCCGGTGCTACCAGCCTGACTCTCCATCCAGATGTGAATAGTGGGCCTGTCTGCGTGACTGATGTGTGTTTGTACCCTTGCTGACCGATTCATTGGTAGTTGCACATGCTGATGTTGTACCTGCACTATAGGCTAAGGTTTAGCCATAGGGACATGAAATACATGATCCACAGCCAGGACCTGAACCAGTGACCATCCACTTATATTACACTTCAACTGTGTGCATCAAACTACAGTGCTGCCATATGGCTACAACAGTTCTTGGGGCTGACATGCCTCCCATCAGACAGACCTTGGTACATGTTGCAATGTGCATGACGCATAGGACCAGGACATGGCTTTGGTCTTCTACAGGCAGGTGCCGCTGCCCCTTCCATCAACATCCCCACGCCATGCTGATATGCCTGTGTGCTGTCAGTGTTGGTGATATGCAGTCCCAGTCCATCCAACATGCGAGTTGGCGGGTGACTAGGGTGCAAGGTCCGGATGGGGGGCAGAGGCATACCTGGATGGCCACACTACCCCCCCCCCCCAACACTCTGCCTCTGCAAGGACGCCATCACTGCCTGTCAATGATACTTCTTGGGGTGAAGGATGACAACCACTGTGGTAGACCCCTGGTTGCCTGCATGTTGCAGCTACCTGGAGGGCTACAATGCAATACAATGTGTGCCTTTTGAGTCAGTGCTGACTCCTGGCAACCCAGAAGCTCCTGGGTTTTCTTGGCAGTGTGACTGGAAGTAGATTGCCAGGCCTTTCTTCCGAGGCAATGGAAGGTTAAGTGACTTGCCCAAGGCCACAAGCAGTGCTAGTGGGAATCAAACCCTGGTTGCTTGGTTACCAAGGGCTACAGCTGCTGACAATATCAGCCTCTTCCCCCATAGCTGGGTTCAGCGGCAGCAGAGGGGCCAGCCAGGATCTCTGCCTTGGACTGCCCCATGTAGCACATCTTTTTTCCGCAGACGTAGCATGTCTGTGTGCTGACACTGTCACTGTGGGATCATGACGAACAGCACAGATGGTAATGCGGATGGCAGGATACCCCTATGTGGAGAGGCTAAAAAGGTTGGGGGCTCTTCAACCTGGGGAAGAGATGACTGAGGGGAGATATGATAGAGGTCTATAAATGATTGACTAGAGTGGAACGGGTAAACGTAGCTCGATTGTTTATGCCCTCAACATGTAGAAAGACTAGGGGACATGCAATGATGCTACTGTGTAACCCATTTAGGACTACAAGGTGAAAATATTTTTGCAGTCAACGCATAATCACACTCTGGAATTCATTACCGGAAGATATAGTACAGGCTGTTAGTGTAGCTGGGTTTAGATATGGTTTGGACAGGTTCCTGGGGAAAGGTCCATAAACCATTGGTAGAGAGGACCTGAGATATCCACTGCTTGCCCCAATACAAGCATTGTGGATCCTGTGTGTCTTTGGGGGAAACTGCTAGGTACTTATGACCTAGATTGGCCACTGTTGGACACAGGATTCTGGGCATGATGGACCTTGGTCTGACACAGTCTGGCATATTTTATATTCTTATGTTGTTTTATGCCACCTGGGCAGCTGCCTGGTCCGCCCTGTGCACCAGCAACCCCCATTTGCACCATCAACATAGTACCCTTTCTTACTTTGGCACTATGCTGTTGCTGCTAATGGAGAACTACTTTCACTATCTTGGGCTCTCCTGTCTGTGCACCACATTGCAGATGTTAAAATAGGCTTGCTCTCCTCAAAATACACCCTTTCCACATGGTTTTACTTTGTGTTAGGGTTCCCAGCATTAAGGCGCTTTAGGACACCTTTCTGCAGCTCGCATTAAGGGTACACCTGTTGTTAACACCCTCTCTCCACCCCTTTAACGCCCACTCTCCACCCACAGCATGCTTTACGCTGCTGGAGCATTTACCACATGCTAAAGCAGCTTTTTTGCCATGTTAACAGCACACTGACTCCCCTATCGCACTTTTATAAACATACTCCTTGGTTTTAACACCAAGAATTCTTTACTCCTTAATTGGGTAGCCCTCGAAATCAGGAAAAATTTGAATCCTGGCCCCCAAAAACAGCTCCTGCATATTGTGGGACCCTAGCCTGGGCGCTAGGGCTGCCTTGTAATGTCCTTAAATAAAGCTTTTCTGACAGTCCCCAGTGGAATTCTGGGACTTGTAGTTAGGCTTTTCTTGAGCAAGGACAAAATTGTAGTGTGAGACCGTGGTAAGGCATACAAGAATATTTATTTTTCTATGGGGATTTCCAAGGCATTAAAATTCAAACACAAGGCATTAGGATACTTCTCCAACACAAAGGATAACAGAAGATCACTGGCAACTGAGGTAAACGGAAACCAAAAGTCCTGCTAATCTTAGCAGCTGTTTTTCATTAAACAAAACAGTACTCAGCACAGCTTCTTATATCTCTTTCAAACAAAAGGCAAACTTTCTTCTTGGCACAACTTGTTTTCCCTTTTAAACAAACTTCTGGTAACACACAGCTTTTGGCACAACTGCGGTTTTCCCAGTTCAAACAAACCTCTGGTAAAACACAGCTTTGGCATTAGAAGACTATTAGCAGTTAGAGTTATACACAATACAGCTTCTCACTCTCTCAGCTCTGCTTAGTAAGGCTCAGTCTTCTTTTAAACAGAATGAGCAATCCATTGGAGAGATTCCTAGGTCAGACTCTGGCACATAAGAATTGACCTGCATTTCCTCCTGGGATAAAGAATGCTCATTGCCTTCTAGTCTTAAAAGCTTCCTCAGCTTCTCTGTCTTGTAGGAACTTTTGAAACTGGCTCCACAGCAAATCTTTCTGATTGGGCACAGTTACTTTGGGAGAATAAGCCTTTCTCTCAGGGAACACTTGTGCTAATGTTTCTAGTGCTTTTAGCTCAGCTGCTCTGCTCACTGCTGGGGTTTGGCTTTTTCCACCCTCAAGCGTCTCCACCCACCTTCTGGCAGTTGTAGGGCTCAGGTCTGGCTCTTGTACACTAGCTGTTGCAAACTGTTCCTGTTCATCTGTAAGCTGTTCAGCTATACATCTGTTGGCTTCACTTCTAGGAGCATTTCTCAAACATCCACTGCTTCCTTTTCTACTGACCTCTTTCAGCTTCTGGAAGTCAGACTTCTTGGGCCTTTCTCCATTTCTTCTCTCATGAGATCTCTCCTGAAAGCCTTCCTGGAATCCTTCTTCCTCTCCAGGATCTCCCAGGGCTCTGGGATATCTCTTCCCACTAGAATCCCCTTACTCCAGGATCTCTCCTTCTCCTGTGGAAGTGACTCTCCCTTCCTTTCTTCCTCTCTGGTCAGAATGAGGTTTTAAAAACCGTTTCTTCTCTGCCACACCCTTGCCTTCGCACAGGCCTTTCCAATCAGTATCTAAGCCTGCCCCCACTTCAGAGTCTGGGCGTGGCTTAGCCTCAGCAGAGACAGGATTTTTGTTCTTTCCTGCTCTGCAAGCTCTGTGCACAGCTTGTCTGTCACTTGTTTTAAAGGCAGAAACATGGTTTATTTCTATCTCCCTCTGTTCTTGGCTGCTCTCCTCATCACAATATATCGGAAATATAATTTTAGCACAGTATGACAGTTAGTCAATCTCAATAGCAAAACTAACAAGCAAATTTGTCCATTCTCCAGGACCAAGCAGGAAGTCAGTCCTCACATATGGGTGACATCGGCGCCGACGGAGCCCCGTGCGGAGCATTTCCCCAGCTTTCAAAGAAAGCCTTTGGGAATTGCAGCGCACATGCGCGGTCCCCTTCCCGCCCAAGGGTGCCATCTTGCTCAGTCTTCTTTTCTCTGCGGAGCACGACGGACGTAGTTTGTTTTTCACCGAGGAAAAAGTTGATTTCCCTGTTTTTTGTTCTTTTCCTTCGATTCGACGACGGATCCTTTTCCTGCCTGGGCCCGATACGCCGGTATCGAGCCCACTCTCTCTTTTTCGGTTTTTGTCCTTTGTGACTAGCGTTCGCGCCATTTTTCTTTTTTCACTGGCAGCCCTGTCTTTTGACCTCGCAGGGGCCCTTTTTCCCCCGATGGCTGCCAGCGGGTTTAAAAAGTGTGATCGGTATAAGAAACTTATGTCTCTTACCGACACACATGACTGCTGCCTCCGCTGCCTCGGACCCGATCATGACCCGATGATCTGTGGTCCGTGTGGCAAAATGTCCTCAAAGGCATTGAGGAGTCGGCAGCACCAGAAGGATAGGATCTTCTCTGACTCCGCGTCCGGACGGGCCCGGACCTCGTCAGAGGCCTCGACGTCTCGGGACTCCGGCCCCAAGCAGCGTCGGGGTTCCTCTGAGCGGGGGTCTCCTTCGCGGGAACAGCGCAGGAAGAAGAAACCCGTGAGGGCGTCGTCGGTGGATGCTCCTGGTTCCTCGAGGGCCAGGTCGCATAGCCCCGATAGCCGTCCCGGGTCTTCGGAGTCGGAGAGGCCTGCCAAGCAACCTCGTCTCGAGATGGAGTCTCCTGGACACGTGAGTGCTGTAGTCCTCGTGGACTCTCCTCCAGGGGAGCCGACGTCGGGCCCGACGCCGTCGGGGCCCGAGTCGGAGGCTGCTGGGTCTCCTGAGCTCAGACTCAGGTTGACGGCCTTGGAGAGCAGCCTCGCTGCCTTCATGGAACAGCAGTGAGCATTGATCGCCGGTCTCACCGGTGCATCTGCCCCGACCACCGGGACATCGACATCCAAGTCGACCCCGGAGGCCGAGCCGATCCTCGAGTCCATGTGGGCTCGAGTCGATCCTCGGCCACGGTCTCCCTCGGCCTCCCATTCGGGGCCGAGGTCGTCGACGCCGGTACCCTCGGCGTTGGGGCGGATGGCATCGGTGCTCGCCTGATCGGAGCCGCTCGATTCCTCCTCCGAGGAGTCGGGCTGGGAGACGGAGGACGAAGAGTCACCCGACACCTATCGGACTCGGTGTGTCCCATCGGACTCGCCGGAGTCCGAACCTCGGAGACGATCCCCACTGGAGGATACCCGGTTCTCGGACTTCGTGCGGGATATGGCCAAGGCCTTGGCATTCCCCGCGGATCCTGAGGAGGAGCCTCGAGCCGAGGAGCTCGAGGCCCTTCAGTATGACTCTCCCCCGAAGGAGGCCTTTACTGTACCGGTTCCTCCGATGCTGGAGCGGCTGCTCTTCCGCATGTGGGAGACCCCGGCCTCGACGCCGGTGTTAAGCAAGCGGGTCGATTCCATCTATCGAGTCTGCAAGAGCCCCGGGTTCCAAAAGGCACAATTACTGCACCACTCCATGGTTGTGGAATCGGCCATGCATCGACTGAAAAGTCAGAAGATGCACTCCTCGGTGCCTCCCGGCCGGGAGGCCCGGAACCTGGATGCCCTCGGTAAGAAGTGCTTCCAGGGCGCTCTATGCTTGCTTGCCGTGTCCAGACATACCAACTTTACATGGGCATGTATCTCCGAGACCTGGCATGTATCTCCGAGACTTGGTCTCTCCAAGGAACCTTTGCAGAGGTTCCAGGCCTTGTCCACTGGTATTCGAGAGTGCTTGAAGTTTATCTCTCGGGCAGCCTACGATGGCTTCGAGACTTCGGCCCGAGTAGCCGGGGCCGGCATCGGTGTCCGCCGACAGGCTTGGCTACAGTCATCCGACCTCAAGCCATGGGTACAGGACAAGTTGGTCGATGTCCCCTGCCGGGGTGAAAACCTCTTTGGCAAGCCCATGGCTGAAAAGGCTGCAGAACTCGAGACCGAGACTCTGACCCGGACTAGGCTGTCCAGAAAAACCTCTGCCCCTTCTAAGAAAAAGAAGGGCTCGGGGAAAAAGACCTTTTACCTGAGGAAGTCATCTGCCTATAAACAATACCCTCATTATCAGGCCTCTGCAGCTCCCCAACAGGGTCAGCAGGCCAAGGGGCAGGGTCATGGGCCCCGTAGGCAGAAGGCCCCCAAGCCACCAACACCGGCCCCTGCTCAGCAGGGTGGGGGTTTTTGACTCAGAAGGCATAGCCTCTTGTCCTCAGCTGGCTCACATCAGCACAGGAGGCCGGCTGGCCCACTTTGCCCACAGGTGGTCAGCCGTCACATCAGATACCTGGGTGCTCCATATAGTCCAAAAGGGCTATCTTCTCCATTTTCACCAGGTACCTCCCTCCTATTTTCCAGGGGAGCCTCCAAGACCCCCTCTGCACAGGGACCTACTCCTTCAGGAGTTAGCAAGTCTGCTAAAGGAACAGGTTGTGGAACCGGTGCCCCACCACCTGAGAGGTCTCGGCTTTTATTCCAGATACTTTCTGGTACCAAACAGAACAGGAGGTCTCAGACCCATCCTAGACTTGTGCAACCTCAGTAAGTTCCTGGAGAGGGAAAAGTTCAAGATGCTTACCCTTGGAATCCTGCTGCCCTACCTCCAGCAGGGAGATTGGCTATGCTCCTTGGATCTAAAGGATGCTTATACTCACATCCTTATTCATCCAGACCACAGACAATATCTCAGATTTGTTGTGGGAGGAAACCACTACCAGTACAGAGTACTACCCTTTGGCCTAACCTCTGCCCCCAAGGTGTTCACCAAGTGCCTGGCAGTGGTGGCGGCCTACCTGAGGCTCCAAGGTCTTTTTGTGTTCCCATACCTGGACTGGCTCATAAGGGGCCAGTCTTCCCAGGAGACCAATCAAGCCACCCTTCGCACTGTGGCTCTGCTTCAGCACTTGGGGTTTGTCATAAACTTTGCAAAGTCCACTTTGCTCCTGTCCCAGAACTTAGAATTCATAGGAGCAAGACTGGACACTCTTCAGGCGAAGGCTTTTCTGCCAGTGGACAGAGCCCACAGGTTGATGGATCTAGCCAGGCAGTTTCACAGCAATTCCCTGGTCTCCGCCAGGCAATTCCTGAGACTTCTCGGCCATATGGCTTCCACGGTTCATGTAACCCCCAATGCCCGCCTGCACATGCGGCCTGCTCAGTGGAGCCTTCGAACTCAGTGGCATCAAGCCACAGGGAGCCTTGCAGACTCAGTAAGAATATCCACCCTGCTCGTCTCCTCTCTGCAATGGTGGCTTCATCTTCCGAATCTGGTACTCGGAGTGGTTTTTCAATCCCCTCCGCATTCTCAAGTGCTGACGACAGATGCTTCTCTTCTAGGTTGGGGAGCGCATTGCCAAGGGGCATGTACTCAGGGTCTCTGGACCCCTTGGGAGGCTGCTCAGCAGATAAACTTCCTGGAGCTACGGGCGATATGCCTGGCTCTGAGAGCCTTCTCCCACCTCACATCTCACCAGTCTGTACTGGCCCAGATGGACAATCAAGTTGCCATGTTCTACGTGAACAAACAAGGGGGCACAGGCTCCTTCCTTCTCTGTCAGGAGGCACAGCGGCTGTGCTCTTGGGCCGTCAATCACGGAATCCTCTGTCTACCTCCCAGGTCAAGACAATTACCTGGCGGACAGACTGAGCAGGATCCTGCAACCACACGAATGGAGATTGAATCCGTTGGTGGTTCAGCAGATCTTTCTCAGGTGGGGCCTCCCCACCATGGATCTTTTCGCCAGTCCTCTGAACCGGCAACTCCGAGATTCTGTTCCAGACAACCGCATCCTCTCAGAGTAGCAGGGGATGCGTTTCTGATTCCATGGTCCCAAGGCCTACTGTATGCGTTTCCTCCCACGCCACTAGTGTCCCGAACACTGTTCAAAGTCCTCAAGGACGGGGCCTCCATGATTCTGATAGCCCCCAGGTGGCCGAGGCAACCCTGGTTCCCCCTTCTGCTACAACTGGCGGTGGACACTCCTCTTCCTCTGGGGATTCAACACGATCTCCTGTCTCAGGAACAGGGATCTCTCTTGCACCCCAACCTCCAGTCCCTTCATCTGATGGCCTGGCTGCTGAAAGGGCAGTCCTGGCTCCCCTACTACTGTCTAGAGAGGTGGAAGACGTAGTCTTAGCCTCTAGACGGCAATCCACCAGGAAATCCTACGCTCTTAAGTGGCGTTGATTCTCCGCATGGTGTGCTCAGCGCAACGAGAATGCCTTCTCGTGCTTGGTAGCGGTAGTATTGCAATATTTGCTTTACCTCTCCAATCTAGGCCTTAAGTCCAACTCTGTCAGGGTTCACCTCAGTGCTCTCTCAGCGCACCACTCGCCGGTGGACGGCAGGCCTCTTTCCAACCACCCTTTGGTGGCTCGTTTTCTCAGAGGCCTCCTCCTGCTTAAGCCTCCTTTGCGTCCACCAGCCCCTGAGTGGGATCTGAATGTGGTCTTACAGCGGATTACTTGTCCGCCATTTGAACCTATGGCTACCTGACCTCTCCGTTTTCTCTCCTGGAAAACCTTGTTTCTGGTAGCTCTTACCTCTGCTAGGCGAGTAAGTGAACTTCAGGCACTAGTATCTGATCCCCCTTACACTAGGTTCTACAGAAATAGGGTAGTCTTACGGACTCACCCCAAGTTTCTCCCTAAGGTTGTCTCCCCTTTTCACCTCAATCAGGAGGTGGTTCTTCCGACCTTCTTTTCCCGGCCACATGCCAACTGGGCTGAGATGGTCCTGCATACCCTGGACTGTAGGAGGGCGTTATCCTTTTACCTTGACTGTACGCGGGAGCATCGGAGGGCTGTTCAGCTCTTCGTTTCTTTTGACCCCAATAAGTTGGGGTTACCTGTCTCCAAGCGTACTTTGTCCATATGGGTCGCTGACTGTATCACCTGGGCTTATGGGGCAGCCGGCCTCTCGTTGGAGGGTCGAGTCATGGCTCATCGTGTCAGGGCGAAGGCTGCGTCAGTGGCTCATCTCCGCTCTGTTCCGTTGGCAGACATCTGCCGGGCCGCTACTTGGTCTTCAAGCCAGACTTTTGCGGCCCATTACTGCCTTGAGAGGGAGTCCCGCAGGGACAGTGCTTTCGGACAGGCAGTACTTCATAATCTCTTTGGGGTTTAGGCAACTCCTACCCTCCGGCCCTGGTGTTGGGCTACCGGTCGGGGGCATTCTCAGAGAAGATTCTTTCCTTACGTACTGACGAGCTCGAGGGAGCTCATTTTTTCGGCTTGAGGTCTCCGGTAGCCTTAAGCTGGGGAGTCCCATATGTGAGGACTGACTTCCTGCTTGGTCCTGGAGAAAGAGTAGTTACTCACCTGTAACAGGTGTTCTCCAGGAGCAGCAGGAATCAGTCCTCACAACCCTCCCTCCTCCCCTTGGAGTTGCAGTCATATGATTTATTTTTGCTAATTTTTTTGCTGTCTTTTAGCTATGTCATCAGACTGAGCAAGATGGCACCCTTGGGCGGGAAGGGGACCGCGCATGCGCGCTGCAATTCCCAAAGTCTTTCTTTGAAAGCTGGGGAAATGCTCCGCACGGGGCTCTGTCGGCGCCGACGTCACCCATATGTGAGGACTGATTCCTGCTGCTCCTGGAGAACACCTGTTACAGGTGAGTAACTACTCTTTCAATCCACAACATCCAGGAAATTCTCAAAAAAACAAACAAACCAGTGAGATCAAAAGAGCTCATCTGGTTTTGAGATTGCTCCATTCTAGTGGAATTGGCGCAGGAACCCATAGACAAATATTGCATCCGAGTAATAGGTAACAAATTGTCCACCGGTCAATTCAGTATTTTCTGGAGATATTTCCTGGCCATCTCAATAGGTGGCACCAATGGAGACTTGGGGAAATTAATAAACCTTAAATTATTTCTCCTTACTGAGTTCTCCAGATACTGCATCTTCCGAAGCACTGAGGAATCCTTAACCATTGTACAGTGGGTATCCTGTTATTCCCAGAATCTAGCTTCCAGAACAGACAGCCTAGAAGGCTGCTGAGTCTGCTCCTGAGAGACCGCAGACAAACCAAAGTTAAATCCAAGGAGAAAGTATTGCTAAGGTTTGCAGAGAAGAATTCACCAAGGCCAATGCCTCCCACAAGGCTTCCATTATAAACACTGCAGGTTTCTTCAGCCCTCCAGGGCCCAGGAGATAAGGCATACTTCCCTCAGCTACCACCTTCCCCTCCACAATAGCGGCATTCGATGACACAGTTCCGCCAACAATAGGAGATGATGCCACTCCTGGGAATCCTCCAGGGCTTGTGCTGGCTCCCCCACTCTGGTTCAAAGCTGGCAACAGCCACACAGACAGACTGGAAATGCTTCCAGATTGCAGAGGTGCAGTTCTTTCTATGGGTTCTAAAGACACCCATTTAAGGCCGATTCAGATAACACTACCAGTGCTGTTGCCACTTCCAAGGCTCAAGGCACATTCGACGAGCATTCTCTGACTCCCCAGGAAAGAAACTGCTGAACCAAAGGACTGGCTCTTCAGCTTTCTCTTTGTCCAGCCCCATCTGAGGCCAGGAAATCCCGAGGAATCTGCCGCACATTGAGTCGTTAGAGCTGTGGCTAACAGCCAGATGCCATTTTGCTCAAGGCCCTTCCTTTTAAAACGGGATTAAATAATTTAACTGAGCCCAGAGCTGCCCTGTGGACTTCCGCAGAAAGCTTTCAGATCCAGTCTTGTTTATGAATGTTCATCTTGCTGCATTCTGGGATAGGTTAATTAAAAAAAAAGTTCTCTATCAATGGCTTGGTGTGATGCTACCCTTGGGTAGCTGTACTGGTATATGTCAGCACTGTGACTCAACACACTGAGTCAGTATGCATATAACTGGAGGGTCACAGGTTCAAGACCTGGCTGTGGATCATGTATCTACAGAATAGTTTACATCATTGCAAGGGTCTTCACATTTTATCAAGTGAGCCTGCTGGGGATATGTATATATATATATATACGATGCTGGTAGACAACAGATTAATGGCAGGACTCCTAGGCCTAGGTGGAGAATAGGCAACCCAATTGGGACCAGATGAGGGATTTGGATTTTGCAACTGTTTTAGAGGGAGAGCTGATGGCAGACAGTGATCTTTTGGTGACTTAAAGCTTGGAAAGAGATGAGATCTTGGGTTTAATTGTTGATTTAAAAAAATGCAAAACAGTTCTGTTTGCTTTAGAGGTTATACATTAACTTGCCATACTGGGTCAGACCAGGGTCCATCAAGCCCAGAATCCTGCTTCCAACAGAGGCCAATCCATGTCACAAGTACCTGGCCGGTTCCTGAAGGCCATAGGTTCCACTATGCTCATCCAAGGGTAAGCAGTGGATTTCCCAGGTCCTCTTTAATAATGGTTTATGGACCTTCCCAAACCATTTTTAAACAGATACACTAACAGCTTTTACTACATCCTCTGGTAACGAATTCCAGTGTTTGATTACATGTTTGTACATGTATATAGTTATCCCAGTTACAGTCCCAAGTTATCTATCCTGTTACAATGTAAGCTTAAGGCCATTTGGTCTGCTGCAAAAATTTTTTTGTTATCTGTAAACCGCACTGATACTAAAAAAGCGCGGTATAGAAGAGCTTGTAATAAATAAATAAATGTTGTGGGTAAAATGTTTCTCTTATTAGTCTTAAATGGGTTACATTGTGGCTTCATTGCATGTCTTGACTTTTGGATGCCGTAAACAACTGATCTGTGTTGTCCCATTTCACTCCATTCATTAATTTATAGACCTCTATCATATCTCCCCTCAGCCGTCACTTTTCCAGGTTGAAGAGCCCTAACCTTTTTAGCCTCTCTTTATAGGGGTTATCCTTCCATCCCCTTTACCATTTTGGTGGCTCTTTGCCGTACCCTTTCTAATACTGCTATATCCTTTCTAAGATACAGCGACCGGCAACCAGACGGGTGACATTCAGGACCGGCACCAGGGCGGCGATATTGATCACATGGAACTCATGTAAGTCTCGGCACACCTGTTCGGTCTGTGGTGTTAGCCATTCAGCTTCCACATGTAGATTCATCAGTAAGGGAAAGCCTTTTAAGCTGCTATCCCAATGACCCAGTGAAGGACATGGCTCTCTCACACATCAGGCTTGAAAGCATGCATCTGTAGCCGTGGTCCTACCCTCACCAGGACTGGGCACACATTATTATCGGATGTTTTGCAGAAGGCTTTCCTATTATGTCCTCCGCCCCCCCCCCCCCCCATTCCTTGTGCCACCATACACAACTCCCCTTCCTTCAGCATCTTCAGGTGGTATGGAAAAAAAATTGCCAAGGAAAATGGCTTGGGAAGAGTGGTGGGTCGTCATCCCCCCTTCCTGGGTCTGGTGTGGTCCCCGTTGGGAATAGTGCCAAAGAAGGAGCCAGGCAAATTCCGTTTGATACACAGCTTATCCTGTCCCGCGGGCGAGTAGGTTAATGACCATATCGATCCTTCTTTGTGTTCTGTGAGATATGCGTCTATCGACTAAGCAATAACAATCATTCAGAATTTGGGCCACAGTCACAACTGGCTAAGGTGGAGATACAGTCGGCGTTCCAACTACTCCCGGTGCATCCAGAGTCCTTTTTAATCTACTCAGTTTTCACCTTCAAGAGCGAAGAGTACTATGACAAATGTGTGTCCATAGGCTGCTCAATTTCTCTGCATATTTTGAGCAGTTCAGTTCATTCCTGCTTTGACCAGTCGAAGAAATAGCCGGGCCTGGCTCAATGGTTCAATACCTAGATGATTTACTGTTCATGGGGGCTGTGTTTGAGGAGTGCAAAAGGATCTTGGATTCCTACAAGCCCATCGCACAGAGGTTTGGAGTACCTCTGGCGGCAGAAAAGACCATGGGTCCCGCAGGACACATTCCTCAGAATTGAGCTAGATATGCAAGCCCAAGTATCTAGTCTGCCCAGGGATATGTTGGAGAAATTAAAAAATACCACTGGACAAATGAGAGGCTTGTGAGAAGTTAGATTAGAGCAGAAAACTAAATTAGAGCAGTTTCAATCTCTGCTCTGTTTATTATATTTCACCTGTAGGGTGATTCCAATGGGGCAGGTTTTCTGTCGCCAACTGGCTCTTGTCACAAGGGGGGTCAAGTAGAGGCACCACCACATCATGGTTGATAAGAGCATACACGAAAACCTACGAGTCTGGGAAACATTTCCTTTAATGGCTTAGCCTTCTGGCAGGACTCCCCTGTTGAAACTGTGACCTGGACTTGTTCATAGATGCATCGGGGGGGGGGGGGCAGTTTTGGGATATACTTCAGGGGGCCCTGATGCTCGGAGTCTTGGCCGCACAAGTGGCATTCCTTTGGCGCTAATAAGATATCACATCTCTGAAGTTATTCCCCATGATGGCAACCCTGTCTATCTGGGCCCCTCAATTGGCAAACAGGGTGATTACATTCTGCACTGATAATATGGTGATGGTTCTAGCAGTACACGGGATGTATGCCAGGATGGTTAAGGGTGCTGGTGCTACCCTGGGAAATTGTTATGCGCTGCATTCTGCATAATATCACTTTTACGGCAGCGCATATCACAGGATTCTATAATATTGCTGATGCCCTTTCTCATTGTTCCACGCCATCAGACAGTATCTGAATTCAAAGAAGCATGGGACAAACACAGAGGATCTCTAAAGGAGAAAAGGGGACAGTTGTAGTGGTTGATATGGAAGGGCAGACTAGATAGGCCATGTGGTCTTTTTCTGTCATCATGTTTCTTTGTGTCTATTCCAGCAGCAGTCTGGGTGTTTGGCCCGCTGAAGTGTGGGAGTTGTCGACGGGTTTCCTTGGCTGAATTCACCAGCTGGAAATATTTTGGAAACCTGGGAGCATTTCTGTGAGATCTGTAGTCTTAACGGGATCGGGGACAGTGACTAATGTGCGACGGGCTCCACTCTGCAGTGAAATCTATCATGCAAGGGCAGCAGCATGATGAAATCTGCGGTACAGATGTGCCTGGTGGAAGTCACTTTCTTCATCTGGGTAATGGGAAAAAGAGCCCTTTGGCCGATTTCGTCATTGCTAAAGGATAATGGTTGGGGCGGCTGCCCATTACTGTGTTCCAGACCGCAGGCACCCAATCACCCACAAGGTGTTAAGGATGTTGCTCACTGTCATGGATGGCGGTCTGCTAGGACACCTTTGAGACCCATATTTTCAGATGTGCCTTCTCCTTAGTGTTCTCTGGGGCCTCAGAATAGGAAAGCTTCTTTCATCCTCATGTTCCTGGTTCCATTACATGATTGCCAATGCCCTTTCAAGTTTTAAGATGGCAGCATTCCAGCCAGATCCATCTCTGGGGCAGATGCAGTCAAGACATCCATTCCAGAGGCAGTTTGGGCGTTTGGCCCACCGAAGTTTGGAGCCTCTTGATGGGTTTCCTAGCAGAGTGTACCAGGCCGACATACTTGAAGGCCTGGGATCACTTCTGGGACTTTTGTGTGCAGGATGGCATCAGGGAGAGTGATTGCTTATGAGGACCGACTTAAGGATCTTAATATGTACACCTTAGAGAAAAAGTGGGATAGAGGTGATATGACTGAGATGTTTAAGTACCTCCATGGCATAAATGCAAAGGGGGAGAGCCTCTTTTGATTGAAAGCAAGCTCTGCTACGAGGAGACATAGGATGAAGGTGAAAGAGGATAGACTCAGGAGTAATATTCGGAAATATTTGTTTACGGAAAGAGTGGTAGATGCGTGGAATAGTCTCCCATTGGAGGCGGTAGAGATGAGGACAGTATCTGAATTCAAAGAAGCATGGGAAAAACACAGAGGATCTCTAAAGGAGAAAAGGGGACTGTTGTAGTGGTTGATATGGAAGGACAGACTAGATAGGCCATGTGGTCTTTTTCTGCCATCATGTTTCTATGTTTCTGTGCTTTCAGGCCAGCACCATTCTTTGCTGAATATTCTGCTGCAGGGACAGGCGCAGGAGTAAATCCATGGAAAGAACACACTTAACGGCCATCACCCCCTTTTCCAAAGCAATGGGAATGCGGAGCCCTGTAGCTCTAAGACAGATCCCACGAAAAGGGGGGCCAAATTGTCATGGTCACCACTGCCAGGAGACCACACGTGTCCGGTGTAGTATTTTGAGGATTACAAATGATTATGCCTGATGGGAGGTGAGCAGTGTTGGTTCATGCGGGCGGAGCACCGCTGTTTCACGTCTGGTGCGGAAGCCAGTCATCGCAGAGGCGGACCTTAAGGTTGGCTTTTACAGCATTCATTCTTTCCGCATTGGGGCGGCTACCATGGCAACTGGGCTTGGCATGACAAGGGAACAAATCATGTTTGTGGGCGGGTGGCATTCTGACCGTTTAACCTGTATGTTTGTCCGGAAGCTAGGGATTGACGGATCTTGCTGTGGCTATCCTGGCCTTTCTTGTATTCTTCTTTTGATAGTTTGCCCTAGGTGCAGTTTCCCAGGAAGTGTGGATATGAAGCCATCCATACGTACACTGGGTGCAAAGGAGAACCCGGAGCAGATTGCAGGGCTTTAATTTGGGCCTGAATCCTGCAGAGGTGTTGATCGTTTGGATGGGGTTGCAGGGAATTCCGAGTACCGGGTGGGGCCCCCCAAAAGCAAGGAGTTGCTGTCAGTGGGGTGTGGCCAGTAGTTAAGGGCCATCAGACTGAGCGCACAGCTGTACAGTTGTATATAGGGGGAGTGGCCACAAGGAAATTGTCCTCTCCCTGATAGGGTCGATGGATTCACAGCAGCAATCCCGAACTTTGATGGGCTGGGTCAGAAACAGAGAAGGAGGATGCTGCTGCGACCGGGGGTATAGTGCATGCTTTAACGGCATGCTGCCCCACACAGCATATTACGGATAATGTGTATCAGTTATGACAGCAATGGTTAAGTGTTTTTAGGTCAAGGGGCAGGCTTTGATGGCACCTCCCTTTTGCGAGTATGGGCTGTGCATCTCAAAGATAAGTGTCAGAGAGGTTTAGGCAATTGAATGTTGTATATATGTTTGAGAATTGTACACTGCGAATTTTGGTTATATGTTTGTTTAAGGTTATGGTGTGGCCAACATTATCCAATAAACTCTAAATTTTTGTGGCAAAACTGGTCGTCTGTGCATTCTGTCAGTGGTGAGGGACGACTTAAGCAAGGGGACATGGGGCAGGGCAAAAGGGGAGGAGAAGTGATGGGGCAGTAGGGGAAGGGGGAGGAGCAGGAACATGGCCTGGGCCTGGATGCCACTTGCCTGGTTGTGAGTAGAGCGGGTCCCAGGTGTGTCTAAAATTTACGTGCATCTTCCCAGTTACATACAGTATAGGGAATCCACGTGGCTGCCCAAACCTGTCCACGTCGGGATTTATAGCTGCTCTCTGACATGTATAAGTTTAGTGCTCAGTTCTGCCAACCCTTTACAGGAAGGATTAAGGGTATTATCTTCCTTTATCTCCCCAAATTGAAATTAAATGAAGGTAGCAGCTCTGTAGTTAACTGGCAGCATTTACACATATAGGTTTGCAAAATGGCCGACGTACATGTGTTAGTGTCGGCATTTGCACATGGGAGTTGCTGAGTTTTCTCTGTTGGTTTTTCCCCTGTGTAGATTTGTAAAATGGCCCTTCTGGCTGCACGTATTGGCACACACACGTGCACTCCTGCAACTCTTTACTCGTATTTTAGAAAAGGCTCAACATTTGACAGAGCCTTTTCTAAAATACCTCCAGAATTGTGTACATCTCAGTTCCAATCTCACATACTACCTAAATAGGCCTTCACGTGTGATATCAAATTGAAATAAAAAAGATAATTTTAGATTGGGAGGTGACAAGGACAGCAGTGGAACTATGATGATAAGGTACAGAATGGAAAATGTAGCCTTCATTTCATGAAAGCAGCCTTATATCCGGTCTGGATAACACACTGTACTATTATCACACACAAAAAATAAAGCAAGTAAATAAATAAATAAATAAAATAAAACCTTTCAAAAACTTGTAGCTCGAGTCCTGATTGAACCAGTACATACAGACTGTAACTTTTCCTTGCTACCATTTCTGCTATTGCTGTTGTACTGCTTATACGATGAGAAGAGTAAAAAAGGCAGATGGCTAAGCTTCATAAAGCATCCCTGTAATTAATTCTGAGCCTTCCAATTTGCCTTTAGTCACATCTGAGCCACTCTCAGACTGCCTGTGGGTGCAAAGATGCTCTGAGTCTGGCAGTGCGCCTGCCAGTTGAAGCCTATATTTCTTCTTTCCACGATGTTGAGTTGATTAGCCGTGGTGGAAGAACCCTGGAGATAAACAGTTGGATAAATATTAATGGGCCAAGGATGAGAGTGAGAAGGGCTGAGTAATAACATGGCTGGACTCCTGTATGGGCTGTTTATGAATCGGTAGTTATTGTGACATGGATTGTTCAGATGGTTTGGTATTTCTTCCTAGAAGACATTTTCAGTTTTACATTATGACAGTGGCTGCTAATTCTCTTACCTTCCCCATCATCTCTGCTGAGACTGAAGATTTGGAAGGTGAAAGGGGAAACCAATAGCTCTCCAGCTGCTGACTCCTAGGTTTTCTGGTGTTCCCTTTCCAAGATCTGTGGCAGCTCCTTCAGGGCTGTTTTCCCATCTGTGTCCATGAGGGAAAGATACTTACTAATCAGACCCTTAGGGGGTCATTCTGAACTCCATTTAGCGGGTCTGGACGTCCAATCCAGCCAGACAGCCTGCCGGGGACAAAGCTCCCCATATGAACAGGCAATTTGTATGGGGAGCTCTGTTCATGGGAGGGAGGGGGAGGGACAGAGGCAGAGTGAGGGCAGGTGGTGGGTAGAGAATGACTCCAGATGTATAGGGTTGATTCTGAGGTTGGCCCTGTACATCCAGGGTCAGCCATGGAGACGGGGGACTTATTCCACCTCGGAGGTGCAATAAGTCCCCCTGGACATCAGGGGACCGTGAGGCGATGCAGGAGGATCCCCGCAGCTTGACCCTGGCCATGGGAGGCCAGATTGGGGGTCGGGCTGTGGGGAAAAGACAGTGTTGCTGTTAGCTAGGGATCGCGACTCCTGAATGGAGCTGTGGTGCCATGGCAATGGGACCCTATGGCACTGCGGCTCCATTCAGGAGCTTTGCTGAGTTAGCCAGATATGTGGGTTGGGCATGCGGCCAGTCAAAATCAGGTCCTGGACTGAACGTCCAGGCCGTAGATCCGATTCTGATCCCGTGGGCACGTCTAGCCCCCACGGGATCAGAATTGGATCTACCTCTGTACGCCCCGATTCTGATCGGCTGTGCAGGGGTTAGAGGCCAGTACCGAATCAGCCTCTTAATGTATTGGTGATGCTCCCTTTCTTTCTCTCAGTCTCCTACCTTGCCCTTACCCATTCTCTCTCATCTTCTACCCCACCCCCATATTGTCTCCAGTCTCCCTGTCTCTCAATCCAACTTTAGTTTCCACCAGCTTTCTTCTTATCTCTTCCTCCAATTACCCCTCTCCAATTGCCAGTCATCCCCCAACCCAATCATGCCCTTCAGCTAACAAGTCACCCATCCAGTCATCTTCCAGGAAGCCATACTTACCACCATCATGCCTGTTTCCCCCTCTCTGAGAACTCCCCATCCTCTTCCTCACCATTTTTCCTTTTCTGAATATCCCAAGCTAGCCAAACATTCCCCATAGCAAGCCTGCCTCAGTCACCTAGCCACAGTCACCCCTAGTTGGTTTGAGCCAGCCACACTCCCTCAGATCTTGCTGGCTATTGTTTGCTGCTGTTTTGCTGTGGACCTCTGATAGCACACACACACAGAGCACACACACACACACAGAGCAAACACACGAGGTGTTCCTCTGAGTTTTCCCAGAGCCCCAAGTTCTTTCTTAAAGCGGTTCATTAGAGAACTTTTCCTGAGGTGAGCTCCTGATCTTTTCAATCAGTAGAGCTCCCTCCTCCGGAGGAACCCCAGCCGCAGGCCAGGAGGGCTTCTGCTGCTGCAGGAATAGCAAGTTTATTCAATTTAACCTAGTTTGGCTTAGGTTAATTTGCTGAATACAATTTCCTTCCTCTGTTGAGCCTCGGCGACTCTGACCTGCACACTGTGAGTGACAGCTTTATTTAACTTTAATTCCTTCTCCGGACGCCGTGGGGATATTTTTAATGGGGTTCTGAGTCTGCCGGCAACATGCTTCCTCCAGACTGCCTTCCGAATTGAACCGCCGCTGTCGCGTGTTTTTTACAGTGAAGGGTTCTCTTTTCGGGGCTGTTTTCTGTGCCGGTGGCCATTTTGTTTACCGCGCTCCTGTTCTTGGTGGCTGATTTTTGAGCGGGAAGTCTGTCAGCGACATTTTTTGCTCTGTGGCAAACCCGGAGCTCCTCGACTTGTTCTAGACTGTGGTCAAGGCTAAAAGAAGACTTTTAAGGTTACAACTAGAATCGCTGGTTTAAAAAAAAATGCCAGCTTCACTTCACAGGTTCTTGGGCTGCAATAAAAAGCACAAAGACCTAAACAACTGCCTTTGCTCTTCCTGTGAAGCTCATCCAGGGGAGTCTTCGGCTTTTCTTTTACCAGTGCTGCCGGCTTTGGATCATGGCTCCAGGACCCCCTGCTACGGAAACCCCACACATCTCCTCGCCCATAGAGGGGTCGCAGACTGCTCCAGTCCTGCTTCCACAGACGTCTACAGACGTCATGCCACAGCTTGATACGGCAGGGACTGCCGCTGATAAC
This sequence comes from Ichthyophis bannanicus, assembly GCA_033557465.1. Lineage (NCBI taxonomy): Eukaryota > Metazoa > Chordata > Amphibia > Gymnophiona > Ichthyophiidae > Ichthyophis > Ichthyophis bannanicus. Next base: position 207,367,057 of record CM066033.1, read on the forward strand.
CAGTTCCTTACTCTGTTTCGCCAGGCATGGGCCTTGTGGCGTTTGGAATCCTCAGCAGCGCTCCCAATGCCCTTGCCTGACCCACACAACGACATTCCAGGATCACTACCTCGTAAAAGAAATCATGGGATACAAGACCTAAAGGGGACACGTCCACCCAAGGCAGTTTCATGGTTGCAGGAAGGTCTTGAAGTTCCAGAAGGAGGCAGATCCTCGGCAGAGGCGAGTTTAGCCTCATCTGATCGAGAGGATGGGGAGTATTCTCCTTCAGAATCGTCAGTGACGGCCCAAGAAGACTCCCAAGATGTCCGCCTTTTTCGTAAGGAAGAATTGTCCGTCTCGATAGCGCAGGTGGTTGAAGCGCTGCGGCTTACTGATACGTCTGAACCACAGACGTCTGCATCTCAGTCCCAGCTGGATCCCATTTTGCAGGGCTAAGTAAGCCTTCCAAGGCTTTTCCTTTCCCAGCTGAGCTTCAACAGATGGTATCTTGAGAGTGGGACTCACCAGATACCTCTTTGCGTATGGCACGCCGCCTAGGTCAGTTATACCTTTGGGCTCCATCGGAGCTTGACCGCTGGCTGACATATCCGAAGGTGGATGCATTGGTGACCGGTGTTACAAAGCATACCACCATTCCAGTCGAGAGCGGAGCAGCTCTCTGGGACCAACAAGACCGTAAAGTAGAAAGTCTTCTGAAAATGGCTTTCTCGACTTCTGCTCTTTCGCTCCAAGCGACTGTCTGCAGGGGGCTAGCGGCTCATACTTTGCTGTGCTGGATTCAACGGCTACCAGAAAATCCAGCCATGGAGCGTCTAGAATCCATCGCAGCGTTTTTGGCTGACACCTTTTATGATCTCTTACGTCTCTCAGCTCACTCATTGGCAGCGGTTACGGTAGCTAGGAGGTGGCTTTGGCTCCGTTAGTGGGCAGCGGATGTAGCCTCCAAAACACACCTTTCAAAGCTCCCCTTTAAGGGAAGGCTTCTTTTTGGAGAAGATTTGGATAAGTTGGTAAAAGAGCTCAGGGAGGTCAAACTTCAACGCTTGTCATACCGGCCTTCTCGTTCCCAGCTTTTTCAGTGATTCTCCAGATCTCGAGATTCTCTGAGATACTGTTCCTTTAAACAGGGCTCCTCTGCGGCCTCCAACAGTCATTTTGGTCAAAAGACGCAGTCCTTTCGAGGAGCCCACAAGGGTTAAGAATCTTACTCAGGCCCAGGAAAGTTCTCTGGATCCACACGTCCTTCCCACTGACGGGATGGGTGGCCCACTTGAGACGATACCACCAGTGGGAGGCCGTTTGGCACTTTTTTCTCGGCAGTGGGCGCTCATAACCTCCGATCGTTGGGTTCTAGACATTGTTTCCCATGGTTATTCCCTCGAATGTTGCCGGCCAATTCGCGACTCCTTCTTAAGCTCTCCAGGACGCTTGCCTCGGAAAAGGATGGCTGTTCAAGCTACAATTCAAAGACTCGTTCATCTCAAAGCCATTCATCCTATTCCAGACTGGGAAAGAGGTCAAGGCCGTTACTCCATCTATTTCGTGATGCCCAAGAAGGACGGCTCCTTTCGTCCATTTTTGGATCTCAAAGGGGTCAATCGCAGCCTTCGAGTGCCTCACTTCCAGATGGAAATGCTTTGATCCGTCATTCAAGCTGTGCGCAAAGGGAAGTTTCTGGCATCTCTTGATCTAGCAGAGGCTTATTTTCACATTCCCATCCGAAGCGAACATCAGCGGTTCCTGAGATTTGCAGTTCTCGGACAGCATTTTCAGTTTCGGGTGATGCCATTTGGCCTCGCTTCTGCTCCTCAAACTTTCTCCAAAGTGATAGTTGTGGTAGCAGCAGCCTTACGCCAGCAGGGTATTTGAGTACATCCCTACTTAGACGATGGGCTCATTCGGGTGGATTCCTATTGGGAGCCCTGCACCACCATTTCAGTAGTGTTTCCTTCCTAGAAAGCCTGGGGTGAGCGATCAATTGTGCCAAGAGCTGCCTGCAACCGTCTCAACAGATAGAATTTCTGGGGGTGTGATTCGACACCCATCAGGGACGCGTATTCCTCACTCAGGAACGCTTCCTCAAGCTCTCCTCACTTTCTGATTCAGGACTCTCCAAGGGCCTGGGACTACCTCCAGATCCTGGGAACCATGGCGGCCACCATCGAGCTCGTTCCTTGGGCCAGAGCACACAGGCGTTGCCTGCAAAATGCTCTTCTCTCTCGGTGGTCACCGGTGTCGGAAGACTATCAGCTTCGTCTTCCGCTACAACCGACAGTCAGGCTCAGACTGCGATGGTGGCTCTATCCGCTCAGTCTCTTCAGAGGAATCCCTCTCGAGGATCCACACTGGATATTAGAGGGAGGAGTGGAGTGGATATAGAGGGAGGAGTGGTCTAGTGGTTAGAACAAGGTACTTCAGGCCGGAGGGCTGGGGGTTCAAGTCCCACCTGGGAACAGCAATCTCAGGCCGGAGGGACTGGGATTTCTAGTCCTGTAGGCACTCCTTGTGGTCTTGGGCAAGCCACTTAACCCTCCATTGCCCATGTTCCCTGTAAGTATTAGTGTATGTGTCTCATATCCCCTCATGTTAAATGTATCCCCCAATTGACCGCTTTGACCCGGTGAAAAGCGGGATATAAATACAGCTAAATAAATAAATAAATAAATAAATATTAGCGACAACAGACGCCAGTTTGTCCGGCTGGGGAGCTCACTGTCAAACTCACTCAGCGCAGGGAATATGGTCTTTACGCGAGTCTCGGTGGACTATCAACCATCTGGAAGCCAGGGCAGTCCATCTAGCCTTACTAAGCTTTCAGCATCTCCTGCTAAATCAACCGGTTCGGTGTTATCCGACAATGCGATGACAGTGGCCTATCTCAACCGTCAAGGGGGCACAAAGTGTCCCAGAGTGTCGAAGGAAATGAACCTGCTTTTACCTTGGGCAGAAAAGCATCTACGGGCCATCTTGGCGCAGCATATTGCAGGGACCAGCAATGTCAAAGTCGACTTTCTAAGCCGGCACACCCTAGATCCTGGGGAATGGGAGCTGGCTCACGAAGCCTTTCAGACAATAGTTCAGCAGTGGGGTCGACCCGTGATAAGGAGGGAGAAGGATCTCATGGCTTCAGCAGTAAACACCAAGGTAGGTCGGGGGTTCAAATCGGGGGTTTCAGGCCGGAATGTCGGGGGTTCAAATCCCACTACAGGACAGCAACCTTAGGCCGGAAGGACTGGGGTTTCTAGTCCCACAGGTGCTCCTTGTGGTCTTGGGCAAGCCACTTAACCCTCCATAGCCCATGTTTCCCTGTAAAATAGTTATCTCCAAGTTATAATGCCCTGTTCAATGTAATTTCAGTTTGTTCAATGTAAACCGCACTGATGCAGAATAGCGCGGTATATAAGAGAATATAAATAAATAAAAATAAATAAATAAAGGTACCATTCTTCTTCAGTCGCTGGAGGGAGAATGGATCTCAAGGTATAGATGCTCTGGCACAACCATGGCGGAAGCAACTCCTTCTTTATGTTTTTATGCCCTGGGCTCTAATCGGGAAAGTTCTCCATCGAATAAGGGAGCACCAGGATCCAATGATCCTAATGGCCCCAAACTGGCCCAGAAGAACTTGGTTTGCCGATCTTGTAAGGTTGTCTCGAGTGGCTCCTCTACGATTAAAGGCCCCATTGGGACTGCTAAGGCAAGGACCAATCTCAATGGACAGCCCGCTTCTTACTCGCGTGCGGCTTGGCTCTTGAATGCCGTAAGTTGACACGTAAGGGTTACTCTTCTAAGGTGGTGGCTACCCTCCTTAACGCAAGAAGGTCTTCAACGTCTCTAGCATACGCTCAGGTATGGCGAACCTTTGAGTCCTGGTGTTCCTGGAACCAGGCTTCTCCATGGCGTTCAGGGGTTCCAGAGGTTCTCGCCTTCCTACAAGACGGTCTCAATAAGGGATTGGCCTTTGGGTCCCTTCAAGTGCAGGTATCGGCCTTAACCTGCTACTGGGGCCAGTCCGTGGCCACTCCCTTGCATCCCACACAGATGTCTCACGTTTTCTCAAGGGAGTCAGACTTCTGTGTCCGCCAGTTCAGCCGGTGGTTCCTTCCTGGGACCTCGTTCTGGTCCTCAAAGCTCTTATAAGTCGGCCCTTTGAACCTCTTAAGGAAGTTTCTCTTCGGGAGTTGACACTTAAGACAGTATTCTTAGTAGCAATAACCTCGGCTCGTAGGATATCGAAGCTACAGGCCCTGTCTTGTAGGAATCCTTATCTCTCTTTCTCTGCAGAAGGCGTTTCTTTCCGAACTGTCCCTTCCTTCTTACCCAAGGTTGTTACTCCTTTTCACCTCAATCAGCCTCTTCTGTTACCTACTTTATCAAAAGAGCAGTATTCGGGAAAGCAAAAATATCTTTGAACGCTGGACGTTAAGAGGGTTCTCGTCCACTATCTAGACATAACAAATTCCTTTAGAAAGTCAGATCATCTCTTTGTTCTTTTTGCAGGACCGCAGCAAGGTCTCGCGGCTTCCAAGTCCACTGTTGCCAGATGGCTACGTCAGACCATTGAAGCGGCCTATATTGGTAAGGATAGACCGGTACCATTAGGTCTTCAAGCTCATTCAACATGAGCCCAGGCTGCCTCTTGGGCCGAACGTTCGCAGATTTCCCTGCTCGATATTTGTCGAGCGGCAACTTTGTCGTGTCTGTCCACGTTTGTTCAGCATTATCGCCTGGATGTTCATGCACGAGAGGACAGTCGTTTTGGAGTTGGGCTGCTGTTGGTGGCTCTCTCGGCCCACCCTAAGGGTTGTTAGCTTGGGTACTTCCCGCTTGTCTGGACTGGTCTAGCAGTATGAACTAGGAGAAATTTCACTTACTGTTAATTTCCTTTCCTGGAATACTGCTAGACCAGTCCAGAACCCACCTGGTTGTCAGGGATAGTGATGCAGGTGCAGTGGAGCTGACATTCAGTAGTAAAGCACTACCAAAACCTATATATCCCTTGGATGACCTACAAAGATCCCTTCTCATTTGTTGCCCAAGGGACGTTTAAAGTCCTCTCTGATTATTGTAGATAGTTGAATCACTTTTTTCTCACTTGTACATAGTTGACCCTTTTGGTCAGTTAGTGCTAATGTTTATAGCTTATCAGAGGATACTAAATTGGACCCCTAGGGGTATGCCTACACCAACCAGAGCCTAACCAATCAGAGCTCTAGAATTTTTTCTCTGTCTCCAACATCTGCTGGAAGGGGGGCATAACCCGCTTGTCTGGACTGGTCTAGCAGTATTCCAGGAAAGGAAATTAACGATAAGTGAAATTTCTCCTTCTTCTTATGCCATACTCAAACCATCTCAATGGATGTTGCAATTGTGGCCTTATATTGTCTTCTGACACTGTTCAACAACTGTTTTTTAATTCTATATCTGCGTAGCTCTAAGTGAGTTTGAGCCGCAGGATGTTGAACTCCCATGAAGACCTTGCAGTCTCAAATCCTACATGAGTAGTGCGGACATTCAGTCAACATACTGCTCAGTCTTAACTGAGTCATACTGATGCATGAAACAATTGTTCAGAGATAGTGACACAGGAAGGACATTCAGGGCAGAGAAATTCTGGGTTCCATGGCCAAATTTTTAGGAGCCAAGGTGCCTGGGAATTGTCAGTCTGTGCATTTATAGGCCTTATATACAAAAGCAGTGGTTCCAAACCCATCCTGGAAAATCCACAAATCAGATTTTCAGAATATCTGTAGTGAATATGTATGAAACACATCTGCATGCACTGCCTCCATTGACCAGATTGTATGCTTTTACTTGTCTCTATATAGAGCTGCTTACGGCTTGCAGCACTATGGAAATGAGTAGTAGTAGTAGTAGTCTTATAGCAGAATATCATCTCACTCCTACATATTCACTGAGGATATCCTATGAGGCTGGCTTCTATGAGGATAATTTTCAAAGCCATTTAGATGCTATATAGAAATTTACACACATAAATTGCCATCCCTCATGATTACAGAATATCACCCCTAAATAATTCAATGAATGCTCTCTCCACAGGAGTGCATAGTTAGCTAAATCTGTTAAAACTATTAGTTTATTGAGGGGAAGGACCTCTGTTTTCACCCAAATTAGCCAGACAAACTAGGGTAATGTCCTTTTCAGTGCCTCGTTGGAGTCAGGAGTGGTACCAGAGGACTGGAGAGAGGGTCATGTAGTCCCATTACACAAAAGCGGAAGTAAGGATGCGGTTGAAAACTACAGGCTGGTCAGTTTAACCTTGGTGGTGAGTAAATTATTGGAAACGCTGCTGAAAGAGAAAATAGTGAGGTTTCTGGAGTCCAGTGGATTACAGGATCCGAGGCAGCATGGATTCACCAGAGGCAGGTCTTGTCAGACAAATCAAATTGATTTCTTTGACTGGGTGACCAAGGAGTTGGACTGAGGGAGAGCCCTAGATGTGGTGTATTTAGATTTCAGTAAAGCCTTTGACACTGTTCCTCACAGGCAACTTATAAACACACTGAGCACCCTAGGGGATGGACCCTAAAGTTACTGCTTGGGTTAGAAATTGGTTGAATGGGAGGTGACAAAGGTACAGGTAAATGGAGTTCACTCTGAGGAGAAAGAGGTCACCAGTGGAGAGCCACAAGGATCTGTCCTTGGTCGGATTATTTTAATATCTTTGTTAGTGATATTGCGGAAGGGCTGTCAGGTAAGGTTTGCCTCTTTGTGGATAATACCAAAATCTGCAACAGAGTAGACACCCAGGAAGGTGTAGATAACATGAGGAGGGATCTAGCTAAGCTTGAAGAATGGTTTAGAATTTGGTAGCTGAGATTACTGCTAAAAAATGTAGAGTCATGCATTTGGGCTGTAGCAATCCAAGGGAGTGGTACAGTATAGAGGGTGAAGTACTTCTGTCCATGAAAGAAGAATGGGACCTAGGTATGACTGTATCTGACGATCTCAAAGTAGCTAAACAGGTAGAAAAGGCGATAGTGAAAGCTAAACGGAGAGGAATGGTCAGCAGAAGAAAGGAGGTGTGCCTCTGTATAAGTCTTTGGCGTGACCTCATTTGGAGTATTGTGTGCAATTCTGGAGACCACACCTTCAAAAGGATATAAACAGGTTGGAGTCCATGCAGAGGGTGGCTACTAAAGTGGTTAATGGTCTTCATTATTAAGCATATGAGGACAGACTTAAAGACCTTAATATGTATACTTTAGAGGAAAGGCGGGACAGAGGTGATATGATTGAGACATTTAAATACCTCCGTGGCATAAATGCACAGGAGAGCCTCTTTTGATTGAAAGCAAGCTCTGCTATGAGGGGACATAGGATGAGGGTGAAAGGGGATAGACTCAGAAGTAATATGTGGAAATATTTGTTTATGGAAAGAGTGGTAGATGTAAGGAATAGTCTCCCACTGGAGGTGGTAGAGATGAGGGCAGTATCTAAATTTAAAAAAGCATGGGACAAACACAGAAGGTCTCTAAAGGAAAAAAGGAAACTCTTGTAGTGGGTTATATGTAAGGGCAGATTACATAGGCTCAAGGAGCAAGGGGGCCATGTGGTCTTTTTCTGCCATCATGTTTCTATTATCTCGAACAAAATGGGTATAGAGACCACACCCAAGACCAGGACATCATGGGCATAAAGAGACAGTTTAAACTCTCTATTGCCTTCACTAATCCCTTTCAATCCCCTCTGCTTGACTAATGGCAACTGCTAAGGGTTCTAAAGCCAGATTGAAAAGGAAAGGAAACAGCCAGCACCCTGGCTGGTCCCCTGCTGCCAAGTGAACCTGTCCAACAGCAAAGAATTAACCAAGAGATATTTACTTTCAAAGAAACATAAAGGACCTGCATCATATGAATGATCCAAACCCAAACCAGCCTAAAACTGAAAAAAAGTCCATTCAATGCGATCAAAGGCTTTTTCAGTGCCCAGTGAAAGGGACACAAAGGGGACCTTCACCTGGCACACTTTAGCCAGCAGATTACAAAACAACTGGGCATTTTCATAAGATCATCTCCCACTTATAAATCCCATTTGGTCATTATGTATGATATCCAGCATAATTTTACTTAGCCACAGTACCAAAATCTTTGAATAAATTTTACAGTCGTTAATTAATGAAACTGCCCTATAGTTGGTTACATAGGCTGCGTCTTTGCCTGATTTTGGAAATACAACTATTCCAGCCACTGCAAATCTTCTTCATGTCCCGCCCTCCTTCAAAAAGGCATGATATAGGTGTTGCAACATTGTCAGTAGAAGTTTTGGAAAGGCTTGATCATACGCCACCCTGAAGTCATCAGGGCCTTGGGCCTTATTTAATAGCAAAGCCTTAATGGTAATTATAACCTTCTCCTCTGTTATATCTGCCTCCAAGGCTCCCTGTACGGAGGATCTATCACTGGATGATTTATGGTATTTGAAAAATCATCTATGATCCCAGTGGCAAGGTTAAGCATGCTAGAATATAGGTCTTTGTAATCATGAAAAAACTATATTTCATGATCAGAGGTTATTGGTCTTGTCATATAGCTGACTATGAAATTCTGATGGCAGAAAATTTCTATACAGAAAGGCACAACAAATTAGCATGCCTCATACACTGGAAACTCTGTAAACACCACAACATCATTGTGCCTGAAAAGCACTGGGATCATGACCCTAAGAGAATTACAGAGAATGAAGAGATTATGATTACCTGAAATATTTCCATTCTGATGGATAAAAACTGGATATGAGGAAACCTGACATAGTGGTAAAGGAAAAAAAACACCAGACTAGCTTTGATAATAGAGGTGTTGGTTCAAAGTGATTATTTTATGAATCGCATGGAGAAGCAGAAGATCCTGAAGTACCAAGAAATGCAGTCCAAGACCAAGAAAATGTGGCAGAAAGATACAGAAATATTTCCCATTGTACTGGGAAATACAGGCTTGATGATAACGAATTTCCAAGCACATCTTGCCAAACTACCTATACATGTTACATCTTACAAACTCCAAAAGGAAGCTTTCTTTGGCACGATGCAAGTACTGTACTATGCCAAGTATTAGCAGCAAATTTGAGAGACTGAGATCATACTTCACATACCCTGGCTTAGAAGGTGAGGTTCATGACTGTCATACTGTCATGGTACTGTATGCGCAAAACCAACCTATTTGGAGAAACTGCCCAGAGACAAAACTAACTTGCTCTCTGTACTTTTAGCTTTCAGATATTGAGCTACTAAGTGCCCACTTCTATTGACTCCATCATAATAAAGGGCCTTCTGTGAGAAGACCACCATGCCTCCTTGCTTACTGAGAATCGAGTTATATTTGTATCTCAGTTTTTGAAGATCTAATATCAAAGGGTATCCTCCAGTAACAATGTCTTGCTCTTTGAGCCTCATTAGCTCTCTGTCTAGCTCCTCCAGATTTGAAATTTGTTTCTGTAGAAATGAGTAAAAGCAGCAACATCTGGAAAGCAGTGTGTATAAATGCCCATAGCATGGGAAATAATATCACAGATGTTGAGGCTTTAATGGAAGACATGGTTCACGGAAAACCATGACTGGGATATAATTATACCAGGCTATACTTTATTCAGGAAGGACAGGGTAGGAAGACGGGGAGGAGGAGTGGCACTATATGTTAAAACTAATATTAAAGCTATGGAACTACAGGGCTTAAAAGGGAGAGAGGAGGCACTGTGGGTTAAACTAGAAAGAGGGAAAGAGAAATCCATTTGTATTGGTGTGATTATACAGACCTCCCTCACAGGGAGAAGAGGTGGATGGAGAGTTAATTGAAGACATACGCAGCATTGCCAGGAAATGGGAAGTGCTACTGATAGGGGATTTCAATATGCCGGATGTTGACTAGCACATCCCTGCTGCGGTGTCATCTAGAAGTAAGGAGATTCTCTACAGGAAGAACTATTCAGCAACTGGCAACAGAACCCAAATGTGAAGGGGCCATATCAAAATTAAAGCTATGGTAGCTGGATGTGACAGTGTGATGGGGATGAGTTGGATGTCTCTCACCAAAGGCAATTGATTGTTGAATACTAAACAATAATCTGTACAAGTATATATGAAGTGAGGAGAGGAAAAAAAAGTAAAATATTTTTCCAGTGGGATGGTACATTTTCATTGAATTTCAACAAACCTCATGATTTAGTTAGACAATATCTACACTGAGATTGTCTGTCTAACATCCAATCCACAGGTAAATTAAAATCACCCCTAAGTATAACTGGGGTCTTCTGGCTTGCTGTAGTAGCAACCTTATAAAATTCACCAGGGAATCAGATGTTGGAGAATAGATGTTAATAAAAAACATATTTGACTTTCCCAAATGACACTTCCAAGCGTATCCATTTATCTTCCAAATCAGCTGATTGCGAGGTTCTGGTATATTGCAGTGCCTTCCAGATCAGGAATGTCACTCAGTTCTTTTTAGTTCTTGCTGGAACGAAGGCCGCTTCAGAATACCACTTGTCTAAGATAAATCTGCATATATTGGATACCTGTGGTATGCAAATTTATCTCATGCATATTCAACTGGCTAGGTGTACCTCCAGGTGATGTTTGAGAAGAACTTCTACGACTGATGGGATTAACCTCTTAATAACGTTTGTACAGGTTTAGAGTTTGGGTTGGGTGGGTATGAAAGGCAAATTTACCTGATAAGGGAGATATTTTTGCGGGGCACCTCTTTGAGATCACCGATGGAAGTGATCTTGCCTGCAAAGCAGTAATTGGGGTTGTAGTCAGTCATAATGGTGGAGGTCCGCAGCTTGCTAAGTTTGTAGTTGGGGCTCTGTAATTCCATCTGCATGGCTTGCAGTTCCTGATGCTTACGGCGGTACACTACAAAGAGAAAACAGAAAAAAGTATATTTGAGTGAACAGTGCAGAATGCAGTACTTACTGGAACACAAGCAAGATGCTTAAGACAATGTGTTGGATATGTTGAGTCGTTGTTGAGTTAGATAAATCAACGTAAGGAGTAATATATCTTCATTTATTATATATATATTAATTTAACATTCATGTGCAAAAACAGGTAACTGAATAATTCTAGCAGTATCTGGTGAATATAACCAATAAGCCATTCATTTCCATCTATCTATTACAGGAAAATGAAATATGAAAATAGCAGGGATATGCCCAGTACAAATTTTTGATTTGTTTTAGATTTATTGAAGTTTTTTTCCTAATTTTTGGATTTCTTTTTTTGTTTGCTTCACACTTTCATTTAATAAAAAAAATGTTAATTCACACTAATTCACTTAACATGCATTAAGTCAATTTAGTGTATACTAAGGGGCATGTTTCTTAAGCTGCACTAACTATTGATGTGGGCTTGAGCGTGCGCAAATGGCTCACAATAACAGTTAGCACACTAAACAGACAACATGGGGTAATTTTGCACTATCAAGCTTAGCATGCAGCAGGGGGGGGGGAATGGGTGGCTCGGGGGGTGGAGCACGGGCATGTCCGCACAGGGGTTGATAATGTGCGCTCACCAGCGGGTGGCATTAAGGGCATCCGCGTTGCTGCCAGTGCACATTAGGCTCTGAATCAGAGCGGTATTTGCTGGGGCCATGATGTAAACACCCCCAATGGGTAGCACACGCGTTTTGCACATACTTCGCATTGTTATCTACCCTGAACGTGCAAATCCCTGCAAATCCCTAGTGCACTTTAGTAACCATTGTCCTACATTTTTAAAGGCATGCTAATGAGCACTAATGAATGCACATCCATAGAAAACATGGAATATTTAGACTGCTTGAACACTTGCAGCGCACATCAGTTCAATGTGCAGTTCTGCACACTCACCAAACATAATCCCCGAAAAGGCCAGAATAAGGGCAGCCACAAGTGCTGAGGTCACCACGGACAAAACCAAAGAAAGAGGGAGATGAGATTCGGAAACACTGGACACTGGGTAGACTGGAGAAAAATTTGGGAAAAAATAAAGCTTATAAGTGTAATGAGAACTAGTCTCCCTTCCACTTGAACACATTCTCGGTATAGAAACAAGATGCACGGCACTTGCTGTGTTAACACAAGAGTTCCACAGAGTAGCTTTGCTTAAAATCTGCACAGCCATGACCACTCTTCCACAGCTGTAATTGGCAATGGACCTCCCCCCCCCACCCCCACCCCACAAAAATGATTTTAGTACTAAAAATAACCTCCTGTTTGATATTTATCCCTGAATTTCTCACATACTGATTGGTCTCTGCTCTCCCATTGGGTTCAATCAGATGGCAGCTCAGCATGTGTAGAATTTCATTGGATATCAGAAGGTCCAATGGGCAGGGCTGGCATTAGTGAGTGGCAAACGGGGCAACTGCCCTGGGCCCCCATGCCACAGGGAGCCTCAAGGCTGCCTCAATTTGAAGGAGGAATAGCTTGAAGGTGGGCTTTGGGGCTCCCTCCCCAGTTCTGCCCTGGGCGCCTGTATGTCTAACACTTGCCCTGCCAATGGGAAGATATCAGTATGCATCTAGCAATTTTAAGTGGCCTATTTTTATTTATTAAACTGTCTCATCTTCTGTTGATGCATCTTCTGTTGTAGCATGACTTAATGAAACACCAAGATAGTTTATTACTTACACCTTATAATGCTAGTCATTAAAATAGAAATGCCATTAAAAAATGAGCAAACCACAGCATCCAGAAGTCAGGGAATTTCACAGGAAAAAGCAGCTTTGCAGGTGCCCATATGAAGGGCTGGCTCTAGGAGGATGTGGTAGGCATCCCTTCAATATGTGACACACGTGACTCCTCTCCCCCCTCCCAAATATCGTCAATGCTTTCTTTCATCTTCCCTATCCCACCGGTGCCTGTTTTCTTTCCTTTCCTTGCCCAGTGGTTCTTTTATCTCTCTCTTCCTCCTCCCACAACATCCTTTCCTTTCAAACTAGCAGGCAGCAGGACAGTAGCTAACACTTCATACCTTTTGCTACCTCCCTCTGGCTATCTTAAGGTGCAGGACCCACATAACTTCCATGTTCTAAAATCTGATGGAAGCTATCAGGAGGCAGGAGCAGTTAAAAGGCTCCTGCAGATGGGAGGGGATGAGGAGTGGGTCACATGGTAGCGGCTGTTGGGGATTGGGTACCGTGGAGACCCAGATCCTGGAAGATCATCCTAATTCACTTTCAAGGATGGACTTGCCCACATGCAATAAGATTGTTTTTCATGTTGCATATCTAAAGTGCCAGACTCTGTGAAGTTTTTGTTATAGCTTAATTTGTGCCATTTTACTAAGTCACCACATTATAAATCAGCCCTTTGACTATGAGAAGACAATCTACCTCCTTAGCGACACTTAAATTATGTGTGACTTCCAGTTGTTGTTGTTAAGTGCCGTCGAGTCAGAGTCGACTCATGGCAATCCTCTGGATAGCTATCCTAAATTGTGTTCGGTCTTCAGTCAGGCGGCTCATTGTTGACAGACTGCTACCCGTAGCTGCTGTTATTGTATATATCCATCTCATTGCTGGTCTTCCTCTTTTGTGTTGACCTTCTATCTTGCCAAGCATGATGTCTTTCTCTAATGATCTCTCTCTTCGCATGATGTGTCCAAAGTATGAAAGTCGAAGTCTTGTCATCTGAGCTTCTAAAGAAAGCTTAGGTTTGATCTCCTCTAGTACCGACTGGTTTGTTCTTCGGGCAGTCCATGGTATACACAGTATTCGCTGCCAGCACCATAATTCAAAGGCATCAATTTTCTTCCTGTCTATCTTTTTCACTGTCCAGCTTTCACATCCATATGATGTTATTGAAAATACCATGGCTTGAACACATCGAATCTTTGTATGGAGAGAGACATCTCTGCTCTTGAGAATCTTATCTAGGTCTTTCATAGCCATTCTGCCAAGAGCAATGTGTTGTCTGATTTCTTGACTGCTTGTTGCTTCTTTATTGATAGTTGATCCAAATAGGTTAAAGTTGTTCACAATTTCAATTTCCTCTCCTTCAACGATGAACCTGTTGATTATGCCAGTTGTCATGATCTTTGTCTTCTTTACATTAAGGTGCAGGCCCATTTTGAGACTATGTTCTTTGATTGTGAGAAGCAAATGTTTCAGATCATCTTCACTTTCAGCCAGTAATGTGGTATCATCAGCATAGCGAAGGTTGTTGATGAGTCTTCCACCTTTGTTCACACCTCTGTTGTCTTCATACAATCCTGCTTCTCTGATGATTTGTTCTGCATATAAATTAAACAGGTAGGGGGAAAGTATGCAGCCTTATCTTACACCTTTGCTTATTTTAAACCATTCTGTTTCTACTTGTTCCATTCGAACTGTTGCTTCTTGATCAATGTACAGATTGTGCAAGAGAACAATCAGGTGTTCTGGTATACCCATGCTTCTTAATGTGGCCCAGTTTTTCTCATGGTTTACACAGTCAAAAGCCTTGCTATAGTCGATAAAGCACAAATAGATATTCTTTTGGTATTCTTTAGTCTTTTCAAGGATCCATCTCACATCCGCAATGATGTCTCTCATTCCTCGCCCTTTCCTGAACCCTGCTTGCACTTCAGGTAGTTCTTGTTCCAGGTATGGTTGTAGTCTCTTTTGAATAATCTTCAGTAGAATCTTGCTGGCATGTAGGATCAGAGCGATTGTGCGATAATTTCCACAGTCAGTTAGATCACCTTTCTTTAGTATTGGTATAAACACAGATCTTTTCCAGTCAGTTGGCCATGATGTTGTCTTCCATATTTCTTGGCAGAGCCTTGTAAGTATAGTAACAGCTTCATCAGATTGCTGTAATACTTCTATGGGTATGCTATCAATGCCTGGTGCTTTGTTCTTTTATAAGGCTTTCAATGCTGCTTCAACTTCTTCTTTCATCACCAATGGTTCCCGATCATAAGGTACAGGTTGAAACGGCTGTTGGTCCACTTGATCTTTATCATATAAAAACTCTGTATAGTCCTTCCACCTTTTCTTAATCTTCTCAGCATCATTCAACATAGAACCTTGAGCATCTTGTAACATTCCAATTCAAGATTGGAACTTTTGCTGCATTCATGAGTGGTTTTCTCTTTTTCAACTTTAGTTTGAGTTTGCATACTAGTAGTTGATGATCTGTATCACAGTCAGCTCCAGGTTTTGTCTTTGTTGATGTTACAGAGCTTTTCCATCGTTGACTTCCACAGATGTAGTCAATTTGATTTTTATACAATCCATTGGGTGAAGTCCATGTGTACAGTCGCCGCTTGTGTTGCTGGAAGAAGGTGTTTGAGATGAATAGATCGTTGGTCTTGCAGAGATCTATCAGTCTTTCTCCAGCTTCATTTCTTTTGCCAAGTCCATATTTTCCAACTACTTTGCCTTCTTCTTTGTTGCCAACTTTTGCGTTCCAGTCACCCATGACTATCAGGCTATCCTGTTTGCATGTTCTGTCAATTTCAACTTGTACTTGTTCATAGAACTCTTCAATTTCATTCTCTTCTGCAGCTGTTGTTGGGGCATATACTTGAATTATAGTTGTGTTGATAGGCATTCCTCGTAGACAAATAGAGATTAAGCATTTGCTGACTGCATTGTATTTAATTACAGTTCTTGCAAGTTTCTTCTTTATTATAAATGCAACACCATTTCTTCTTTGTCTTTCATTTCCAGCATAGACCATGTGATCATCTGATGCAAAGTGCCTGATGCCAGTCCATTTCAGTTCGCTGACACCCAACAGATCAAGTTGTACACATTCCATTTCATTCTTGACCACCTCCAACTTCCCTTGGTTCATGCTTCGTACGTTCCATGTTCCAATGTGTAAGACATCTTTACAGTTTCTGACTCTCATTTCATGTGCAGCTACATCAGCAGTCAGATATCTCGAAGGCTTTGATCCAACCACATCATAAATGCTGGCTTTACTCTGAAAAGTCTTCAGCTCTTCCCCAGTAGCTAGTTGAGTGCCTTCCGACCTGGGGGTCTCATCTTCCAGCACTATAGCACAATTGTTTTGTTGTAACTATCCATTGGGGTTTCATAGCAAGATACAGAAGTAGATTGCCGGGCCTTTCTTCCGTGCAGTTTAAGTTTGGTGTTGTCTTTGTCACAGAAATGTGATCCTCCGCCGTCAACACTATCCCATTCTGCTGCTGCCCAGATGGGTGGTTTGTCTTGATCTGGCACCTCAGCTGAGACCTGTCCATCTTGGGAGAACCTGCCAGTAGTTAAACTACCGATAGTTTAGCTCTCAGCATCACTGATGCACACAAGCCCTCACAGCACGACAAGCTGCAAACCAAGTGACTTCCAGTACAATGAGTAATTTTAGCTGCTTTAAAAAGAGATCTTCCTCTAGGGGAAAAATAGTATACATCCATAGGATTTCCCTTGACAAGCAGGATGAGCCAGCCACACCTGGTGACATCACACAACAGTGACATCTGGAATGGAAGTGCTCTCCCAGAGCTCATGTGCCAAGTTGCCACTACCCCCTGGCCCACCCCTACCTGGCTCAGTTTTGCTTCTGCCTAGCCAGAAAGATAGAACACCAACTTTCCTCATCTAATATTCTACATTTCTGCTAACATGGAGAAGGAATAAAGAGAGTCCAACTGCAGAGAGAAGAACCACAAACCCAGTGTAAACAAATGCCCAAATTGCAGGAAGAAAATGAACTGTATGGATGCACATGACCGATATGTGTCCGGTACCTTGGGGAGCCCCACCACATGGAAAACTGCCCACACTGTGCCTGCATGTCTCCTAGGGCCTGCTGATCCTGCAGCCATGCTCTACAGGATTTTTTTTACTTCCATGGGTCTTGCAACTTCAGCAGATCATCTTCCTACTTCTATTCGCCGAGCCAAAGACCCCAAGGAAAAGAAGAGGCATAGCCATGAGGCTGCCGACAAGATGGCCACCAGAAAGACACTTTCCATGCTCCCCTCTGCAACAAGGGATATGCTCCTGGAGGCCTCCAACTCCTGCCTGGTCATGGCAGCAGCACCCATGGCAGCCCTCCGGTACACTGATTGGCACCTGGATCTAGCTCCCGCAGTTGCACAGACAACGGCATTTCCGGCCTTGTTTCTGGCACCCAAAGCAGTCCTCTATGGTGCTGAAACAGCCTCAATCCTACTGGCTCCGCTCGCCACTGGCATGATTGGATGGTGCCACAGCGGTGGCAGCCATAACCACACCGATGAGGGAAGCCCTGCATGGCGCAGTCTCGACCCCCTCCAGTGCAGGGGAAAACTCCTCGCACCCCCACCTTGCTTGTAAACCAGCTCACAAGTGCAGATGAAGGCTCAGCAATGGCAGCAGTTCTTGCAGCGGGGGAAGGAACTGCTGACACAGATGCAAGACCCAGATGGTGAGAAGTCTCTCCTCCAGCTCCTGCAGCCCCTGCACATTAGGCAGTCCCCTCTAGAAGCACCGACTAAGTCCAAATATGTCGGAGAAGCAACACCACAGTACAGCATGGGAACCCTGCGAGAGGATACTCATGAGCGGCGCACCGATGTTCCCTGCATGGGGGACAACCTCTTTCGGAAAAAGGTCAAGGAGACCATCAATGACATGAAATACTGCTACACCACGCTCCAAAACCTGTCCTTGGATGGTCTCGAGTGCAACTTCAACCATCACAAGCCACAGGAATTGTACCAACACAAATCATATTCTGCGTCAAAACATTACAACCCTTACCACAAGTGGCAACCACAGCATTCTAAACACCAATCATACCATCGGCCCTATCACCAAAAGTCGTGCCAAAGAGATCGCTGACAACAGAAACAATTGGCAATCTCATTGGGAAAAAGCACCTCCTCCTTTAAATGCCATGGCTTGCATGGCCCTGCTGGTGGGGGGGGGGGGGCGCTTTCCTTCTTCAAGGGAGCCTGGGAAGATGTCACAACCCACAAATGCATCCTGGAACTCATCAGGAGAGAATATCGCATCAGATTCTCCATGACCTCTCACCAGAAAAGAATAAGAACATAAGAACATAAGATATGCCATACTGGGTCAGACCAAGGTCCATCAAGCCCAGTATTCTGTTTCCAACAGTGGCCAATCTAGGTCATACGTACCTAGCAGTTTCCCCAAGGGACACAGGTTCCACAATGCTTGTATTGGTTCAAGCATTGATATCCTGGGTCCCTTCTTAATAATGGTTTATGGACCTTTCCTCCAGGAACTTGTCCAAACCTTTTTTAAACCCAGCTACACTAACAGCCTTTACTACATCCTCCGGTAACAAATTCCAGAGTTTGATTACACGTTGAGTGAAAAAATATTTTCTTTTATTAGTCTTAAATAGTTTACCCTGTAGCTTCATTGCATGTCCCCTAGTCTTTCTATATTCTGATAAGGTAAACAATCGATCTACGTTTACCCGTTCCACTCCGTTCATTAATTTATAGACTTCTATCATATCTCCCCTCAGCCGTCTCTTTTCCAGGTTAAAGAGCCCCAACCTTTTTAGCCTTTCTTCATAGGAGTAGCCTTCCATCCCCTTTACCATTTTGGTGGCTCTTCTCTGAACCTTTTCTAAAATTGCTATATCCTTTTTAAGATATGGCGACCAGAATTGCACACAATATTCAAGGTGCGGTCTCACCATGGAACGATATAGAGGCATTATAATATCTTTTGTTTTATTTTCCATTCCTTTCCTTATCATACCTAGCATTCTATTTGCTCTCTTGGCCGCCGCTGCACACTGGGCCGAGGGTTTTAACATGGTATCCACAAGGACGTCTAAATCTTTTTCTTGGG
Source organism: Ichthyophis bannanicus (assembly GCA_033557465.1). Classification (NCBI taxonomy): domain Eukaryota; kingdom Metazoa; phylum Chordata; class Amphibia; order Gymnophiona; family Ichthyophiidae; genus Ichthyophis; species Ichthyophis bannanicus. The sequence goes on from CM066033.1 coordinate 207,385,833, forward strand.
TGGTGGTTCCTAATGTGGAACCTTGCATCGTGTAACCATAGTTTGGGTTGTTCTTCCCTAGGTGCATAACCTTGCACTTCTCCACATTAAATTTCATCTGCCATTTTGATGCCCAGTCTTCCAATTTATCAAGATCCTCTTGCAATTTTCCACAATCCTCCTGGGTTTTAACAACTTTAAATAGTTTTGTGTCATCAGCAAATTTGATAACCTCACTCGTTATTCCACTTTCCAGGTCATTTATGAATATGTCAAAAAGCAGCGGACCCAGCACAGATCCCTGGGGTACACCACTATTCACCTTTCTCCATTGGGAAAATTGGTCATTTAGCCCTACCCTCTGCTTTCTATCTTTTAACCAGTTCCTGATCCACAGTAGTACACTGCCTCCTATCCCATGACTCTTTAGTTTTGCCAAAAGTCTCTCATGAGGGACCTTGTCAAAGGCTTTCTGAAAGTCCAGATACACAATATCAACCGACTCACCTTTGTCCACCTGTTTATTCACTCCTTCAAAAAAACATAACAGATTAGTATGACAAGATCTTCCTTGTCTAAAGCCATGTTGGCTGTCTCCCATTAGGTCATGACTATCTATATGCTGAGTAATTTTATTCTTTATGATGGTTTCTACCATTTTTCCCGGTACTGATGTCAGGCTCACCGGTCTGTAGTTTCCCGGATCACCCCACAGTCACCCCACAGTCACACTCCTGCCCTCCTGTTCAACACCATGACTGCAGAGATCCATTCCCTCCTGACAGCGAGGGCCATAGAGCAAGTGCTCTCTGCTAAGATTAACCAGAGCTTTTATTCTAGATACTTTCTCACCCAAAACGTCTGGGGGTGTTTGCCCCATCCTTGACCTCTGCTGGCTCAACAAGTTCATCCACAAAGAACAGTTCTGCATGCACTCTCTGGGATCAATTCTACCACTCCTGCAGAGCAATGACTGGCTCGCATCACTGGACCTTGAGGACACAGACACTCACATTCCCATCCATCCAGCGCAGAGATAGTACTTATGTTTCTGCATCATGGACCATCTACTCCTGGCCCCTCTACTCCTCTTGATGCAACAGTACCCGGTGTCTTCATACATTTATGCAAACGATATTATCTTGCTTTACCATACCTCTCCACTTTCTCTGGATCTCTCCCCCTTTAACTCCTGCCTCTCTCATGTGGCCTCTTGGCTCTCCCAACACTTTCTGCGTCTAAATCCTTCTAAGTCCACCGCTATGTGGATATCCCTGAGTGGGTCGTGTCCCTCCGTTGCCCCCATGATTGATTCCATCCCCATTCCTCTCGTGTCCTCTTTCCGGTATCTCGGGGTGATCCTTGATTCCTCTCTTTCCTTCCATGACCACATCTCCTCCCTCACCAGGCGATCTTTTGCTATCCTCCACCAGCTTCGGGCTGTTCGTTCACTTCTTCCTCTTGGTTCCCTGGTTACTCTCGTCCTTGCCCTAATTACCAGTCGACTTGATTATTGTAACATCTTTATGGCCAATCTTCCTAACTACCAACTTCAACTTATTCAGAATACCGCTGCCCGCATTATCATCTTTGCCCGCCGCTTCGATCACATCACTCCCATCCTCTTTCGCTTGCACTGGCTACCCCTCCGTGTCCGTTTTCACTATAAAATTCTTATTCTCACTCATCGCGCTATTCATACTAATAACCCTCTGTACTTGGCTGACTTGGTTTCTCTCCACACACCCTATCGTCAACTTCGCTCCCTCCATGCTAATCGTCTGTCCTTACCATCCCCTTCCCACGCACATCTTGAAAAGACCCGTCATTCTGCGTTTTTCTTTCTTGGTCCCTGGTTGTGGAATGCACTACCCTCGTCCCTTCGTCTGGAATCCTCCTATTCTCAGTTCAAAGCTTCACTTAAAACCCATCTGTTTCAAAAAGCATTTGACCTCCCCCCTGATCCTCCTCCCTGATGCAGCCGTAGGTTGTTGTCTCGTCCCAGCCGCGTTTGGTCTTGTCATTCCCCTGTCTGTCTGTGTTGGTTGTGTTTGGTTCTGATTATTGTTTGATGTTTATGGTCTTTTATTATACGCTATTCTTTCTCTTTCTTTCCTGTCATTTTTGGCGTTCTTTTTCCGTAGTTTGCAGTGTTGACCTTTTATTTTATTTGTACACCGCTTTAATGTCTTGACGTAAGCGGTTTATCAAGTGTGAAATAAAGATAAAGAATAAAGATAAAGATCACTGTCAGTAAAAGGTACTTTCCTTTGGCCTCTCACCGGCCCTGAAGGTCTTCATGAAATGTGTCACGGTAGCTGCCACATACCTCTGTAAGTCCAGTGTTTGTGTGCTTCCCTAACTGGATGACTGGCTCATCTCTGCCCCCTCGATGCGGAAACAGAGGTGTCTGTCCAACGCACTGTCTCTCTACTATCGTCACTGGGCTTCCTTATCAACCAAAAAAATACCAACTTCAGCCCACTCAAATCCTAGAATTCATTGGTGCTGTCCTTTGGACCCCTAAGGCAAGGGTGTTCCTGCCCCCACAGCAGGCAGACACCATCATCTCCCTGGCACGGACAGTAGCATCCTCCAGCAATGTCTCAACCAGGACACTACTATGATTCCTGGGCCACATTGCAGCAACCACGCAGGTCATTCCTCTTGCCAAGCTCTACATGTGCGACCTACAATGGCACCTGCGCTACAACTGGAACCAATACTCCCAGCCCCTGTCCTGCAGGGTCAGTGTAGATCGTAGAATACAGGCCGCACTTGCTTGGTGGATGCTCTGTGAACACCTCACTCAGGGCAGGCCCAGCCTCCCCAACACAACCTCGTCATCACTATGGATGCCTCCACCTTCTACACCTCCACACATAGGGAGTCTGGATTCGAAAGGAATGCACACACCACATCAATCTGCTAGAGCTGTGGGAAATCAGATACGCTCTCCAGGCCTTCACCTCATGGATCACCAACAAGGTGTTACTGATTCAAACTAACAACCAAATTACCATGTTCTACATCAACAAGCAGGGGACCATGGGGTCCCTCTCCCTCTGCAGGGAGGCCCACAAGATGTGGACCTTTGCCTTAACCAACAGTTGCTCCCTGCAAATCTCCTACCTGTTGGGTGAGCACAATTAGCTGTTGGACAGACTCAGTCACCAGCTGCAACCACATGAGTGGCCCTCAATGCCAGAATTGTGAACACCCTCTTCTAGCAATGGAGTCAGTCACAACTCGACCTCTTCACCGACAAACCAATGCAAAGTGCACCTAATTTTGCTCCAGGTGCCCTGCTGTGCACAGGTCTGCATCAGATGCGTTCGACCTGCACTGGGGCAACCAACTACTTCTGTATGTCTACCCCCCATCCCACTCATCTTAAAGGCCATCCAGAAGATCATCTGTGACCAGGCTATGGTCATATTCATAGCTCCCTACTGGCCGAGACAGATGTGGTTCCTCTACCTTCACTGCCTCACTGACCTCTGCCTGTCCAACTGCCTCAGATACCAGACTTCATCACCCAGGATGAGGGGAACACACTCCATCCCAATCTAGCCACACTCGCACTGACTACTTGTTGAGAGGACATGATTGTCCTTCCTCCACCTCACCGCAGAGGCACAACTCTTCATCTTTGCAGCCAGACATTGACTCCATGTGAAGGTCATGCTCGCTGAAATGAAACTGCTTTGATTCTTGGTGCACAGCCTCAGGTTTGGACCCCTACCCCAGCCCTTTTCCACTTGTCCTCTGATATTTTGCCACCCTCACCCTCATGGGGCTGAAGACCTTCTCCATCAGAATCCACCTATCTGCCATCACAGCCTTTCATGACCACCTTGACAACCAAACCATCTCCACCCGCTGGTCTCACAGTTCATAAAGGGTCTGGCCAACTTACATACAGTACTTCCGTACTCCAGCCTATGTCACCCTGGGACCTCAATATTGTCCTGCAACAGCTCACTTAGGGCCCTTTTGAGCCCCTAAGTGATGAATCACTCAAGTATGCCACATGGAAGACCCTCTTCCTCATGCCATCACATCAGCCAGATGGATGAGTGAACTCCAAGTTCTGATTGCCCACTCACCCTACACTCTCCTATAGCTGGACTGCGTCACTCTCTGGACACACCCTAGGTTCCTCCCCAAAGTGGCCTTGCTGTTTCATATGAACCAAACCATCGAGCTGCCTACCTTCTATCCTGAACTGCATTCCACACTAGAAGAGCACTGCCTCCACACCCTCGACTGCGTGCAGACACTGTGCATCTACCTCGAGAGGACTGCAGCCCATCGGTACAGGGAACAGCTTCTCATCTCCTTTGATTCCAATAGACTGGGTTGTTGGTCACAAAAAGGATGCTGTCATAGTGGATCACCTCCTGCACCGTGTTCTGTTACACACTGGCACAAAGTCCCCAGGCCCATCAGTTGCAAGTCATGGCTGCCGTCCTGGAGAATCTCAATGCCATACTGGTACAGCACATCTCCAAGGCTGCAACCTGGTCCTCCATACACACCTTACAGAGACACTACTGCCTGTAACAGCTTGTGCTAACCAATAGCTCCTTTGGCCATTCTGTCCTGAACATGACCACCCCACTGGGACCAGGGCAGCTTGGACAAACCAATACAAGCCCGAGATGGCAGGCCAACATGCTACGTTGCCCCTGCCTAGACTCTGCCCTGATGTTATATACTTGTTACTCATTGTATGCCTCATTACCTGTTATAGACCTCATTTCTGCATCAGGCTAAGCCACGCCCCGGCTTGGATTACTGTGCTATTGTTATATGTCTTGCTACCTCACAGCCCTATACCCTCTCAATACCTTGAGTTACCTAGCACTTGTTAAGCTTTTGTGGTGTAAACCACTGTTGTGAGTTGTTCATCACTTGTTCTACTTGCCCATGGCATGGTTAATGAAGACACCTTAACCCCACTGTTCTCTGTTGGTTGTCTGCTTGACCACATGCTTCATCCTACTACAGCACCAAATGGGCCGCATGGCCACGGCTAAAGAGTCACCAGGTGTGGCTGACTCATCCTGCTTATCCATGGAGAAAGTGAGGTTACTTATCTGTAACAGGGGTTCTCCATGGACAGCAGGATAAGTCAGCCACACATTCCTGCCCACTTCCCCTGCAGATGAAGAGGACACAGCAACCATCCACATGTGACTCTAAAGGGCAACATGCCTGCTGCCCTACGTGGAGCTTTGCCTTTCTGAGCTGTGGGAGAGCACTTCCGTTCTGGATGATGCTGTCAGGTGATGTCACCAGGCATAGCTGACTTATCTTGCTGTTCATGGAGAATTCCTGTTACAGGTAAGTAACCTCATTTTACAAAAGTATGCATTGTATTCTGCCCTCTCTGTCAAAGAGCAGGTACATAGTGAATAAGTGCTGTTAACAAGCCCACTTAACACCTGCTTATTTTAAAAGGGAACTTAAGCTCGGGCTGTTTTCCTTTCAGAATTAATGCAATGCACAAGGGTTATAATAATGCATATACTTGCACACAATGTGGGCTAGTGAAAATTTCTCCCAAAGGAATTACCACTGAATGTGGAATGAATCTTGGTTGGCTCTATTTTTTCTCACAGAGATATTAAACTATGTTTTTTCCTTAATTTTTCTTTTATTTTGTGAAAAACAATATAAATAGGGAAAAAACAGAACGTACTTAAATGTGGTGTGCACTTTTTATAGTATTACTATACAGTTTCTTTGAATGCTAATCTAACCTCTATATAGTGCTGATATCTCTAGAAACAGCAGGGCAGAAACGATATCTACTCACTTCCTTTCAAAGCATCTAGAGTGAGGCAGCAAGTGGAAGGCTACAATCACCTTCTTAGGCCCTTACCGAGGCAGGAAATGCCATCTGCAGCCAGAGTTGCTCCATGCCCACATAGGCAAATAACTTCGTGCGTTTCGGGGTCGACATGGCACTCATCCATTTCACAGTGACTGCAGTTTGGCTCCAGTTTAATCTCCACCTCCCCATGGCTCTCAGTCACTAAATTGAAGAATGAAAAAAAGAAAAAGATGAATCTTGGAACCAAGTACAAAGCATGCAGCCAGCCATGCTCTTGGATGTTCAGCGGGCAGACTAAATTTCATTCCTGGCTTGCAATCCTTAAACATACGCATCTACATTTTCTGTCCCCTCGTTCTAACTCTTAATTCTCTCTCTCTCATATCCTCTCACTCTGAAAATATAAGGAGAATGTTGTGACAGCAGTTAGTTCATTTCATCTGGTGCATGATTATTTTGAAATGAGAGCGTCCTGATAAGAGATTGGCAAGGCAGTAGGGGCCATTGCACTAATGTACATTAAAGATAACACAGGCACTTTAACACCAAAAATATAACTAGACCTCAAAGAGGTGGGGTTACGTTTTTCATTATCATATGCATAACGGCCTACAGTAAGGGGGACCTCATTTGTATCTCATTAATATTGGCCACTAAGATACACGAGAAATACAGAGTTTATACAAATTAACAAGTGATATTAATGCAATTTAGTACATCAAAGAAAACTGGTTATAGGTGGACTAGCAATGCAAAATTAGTGCACAGCTGATTAGGATTCATGACTCTATCAGCTAGTACCTGTGGTTAATTAGATTGACTATGATCCCTCAAATGTACTGAGATCATATACCGTTGTTTGCAGATCGTTTCACTGGGGAGGCGGAAGGGACAGGGTGGCGGTCACCGAAAAACATTTCCTCTAAAGCAGTGATTACCAACCTGTGGTCTGTGGACTCTGGGAGTTCACGAGACTATTACAGAAGGTCCACAAGACACAGAAAACACAGAGAGAGAGAGAGAGAAAGAGAGACTGGTGGGGATTAGCTGGATGGAGGAAGAAAAGAAGAGATTGAGACTAGTGAGGACTGGCTGGAGGGAGAGAGATTGATGGAGGCAGGAAGATAAAAAGGGCTAGTGGGGACATGCTTAGTGTAGAGGAAAAGACTCCCGGAAGATTGATGGGGATGAACTGGGAGTCCTGGAAGTTAATAAGATGTCTACACAACAAAAAAGATTGGGAACCTCTACTCTAAAGTGATCATTGACACATCTCCAGAATGCAAACCATTCTCTTGGTAAAAGTCTACCAAACTTAAAAACCATTATTCAGATAACGACAGAGGTTATCCGGAAAAGGGGGCAGAGAGGGATAGTGCATGAGTTGTCCATGGGTGGAGTTATGGTGGTGCAGCCACTAAGGGGCAGATTCAGATTTGCGTTTAGTGGGGATGGATGACCATTTCCGACATCCATCCCCGCTAAATGCCGGGGTGCCGTGCAGCCAACAGAGCTCCCTGCACATACATGCAAGATGTGCGGAGAGCTCTGTTCGTGGGTGGGAGTGAGCGGGCCGGAGGTGGAGCTAGGGTGGGCAGTGACCCCGGATGTACAGGGCGAGGGTCGGCCCTGTACGTGCAGGGTCAGCCATTTAAACAGGGGATGCCAGAGCTAGGGCATGAAAAAAAAAGGGGGTGCAGGGGGTGCCCCACAGCCCGACCCTGGCAATAGAAGGCCCGATCGGGGTCAGGCTGTGGGGGACGAACAGTCTGCTGTTGCTGTCTGGAATGTGTCTCCTGCAGCTCATGCAGGAGGCAGGCTGAGCTAGCCAGGGATGTGGCTGGATGTCTGGGGTGTGTGAATTGGGGCATGTCCCATATGTCCAGCCACTATGCTGCGATTCTGCTCCCACGGGGCTGTCTAGCCCCCGTGGGAGCAGAATCAGGTGCATCCCTGGATGTCTGGACGTCCAGACAGCCCGGGAATGCATAGATTTGAATTGGCCTCCACCAAAATAATAGCAGCAATTATCCATATAGAGGTGATTATTAGCCTGCCATCAAGATAATTTACTAGATACTTTACGCTGGTAGAAAAGGCCCTATTTTTTCCAACTCTGGATTATGCCAACGTTTTGCTGTGGTTGGTCTTCCCAATTCTACTCTGCAGGCTAGTGGATTTTATTATGTAAATCCTGTGATGATCATACCACACCATGCTTGCGTGATCTTTATTGGCTCCTATCCATCAGTAGATTCATTTTAAAGTATTATGTGTCATCTTGAAAATTCGTTTGGGGCTTTCAGTGACACGTCTTGCTGATCTGTTGCAATCACATTCTTCCGGTCGGCCGACTGGCATTAGTATGTGGAACTCTTTGGTTATACCTTCCTCTTCTTCTAGTTGTTTGCATGTTATTTCTGCTTGGGCTTTTAAGTATTTTGCGCCAAGTTTCTGGCATCCATTGCCTGCTAATCTTCGACTACTTGATGACATACTGAGTTTTCGGAAACTGTTGAAGCCCTACTTTTTTCAGCAGGTTTTTTAGCTTTCAGAAATGTAACAGTTGCTGTTGTCTGTTGCTATGATTTATTGTCCGCCTTGGACCTTGTGAGAGGGCGGTATCGAAATATTTTTAAATAAATAAATAGCCATCTGGATAGTGGCTGCCACTATCTGGATACTGCCACTGAATATCTGAGGGATATTTAAATGTCATGGCTGACTGCAATGGTGATTAAGTATCTTCTGCTTTGAATATTGGCTGATATCATGTTTCAAAGGCTGACCCTTCTCTGACAGTTGGATTAGTGGCGATGGTGGCAGGCCAGCAGCAGGGGGCAGCACTCTTAGGGGTATGTCTACTACTCCAGGCTAATGCTTAACCTGAGCTGTCTGCAACTAGGTTCATTGACTAACATGGGACCTAGTTACAGACAGGCCGGGTTAACCCCTTAGTCTCTTCTTCTGCTCCTGCATCATGGGAAGACAGCTGCCAGGGCTGGGCTGAAGATATTGGCACCAGAGCCAGTACTACCATTAGGTAAACTAGGTGGTGGCCTAGAATGCTAGCTCTCTGGGAAGAGGGTACCCACTGCTGCCCAATGCCGCTGATGTACCTCTCCGGGGCCAGCAGCACTGGCAATTGCACCTGAAACTGTAATGCAGCACTGGCCCTCCATCTCTGGGACTTACTCTTGGTTTTGTTCTGCTCACTGTGGTGCTTTTGCCCTGGACGTCCAGTTTTGTATAAACCAGAAGTCTGTGGTGGAGGGGGGGGCGCAAAGTGGAAGATTGGACACAATGAAACAGTGACACAACTCTGGAGACAGAGGGTAAGTGCTGCTTCATGGTTTCAGGCAGAATTGCCACCGCTGTTGGCCCCGGAGAGGGGGTACCAGTGGCAGCAATGGGCTTGAGGAGGTATCGGGAGGGTGGCAGGATGGAGAGCCACCTAGGGTACCTCCAGTCCTTGGCATCTATAGGCAGAATTGGAGAGTGGTGTGGAGGAATCTTTTCCCACAAAGGTCATAGAGCAGAGTCTTAAAGCAAGTGGAATTAGACTTGTCAGTAGCTTGAGTATTTGGTCCCCGAGGCAGTTGCCTGTGTCTAAATCCGGGCCTCAGAGAAGTCAAGGGAGACGGAAGCACCATCCCTAGTCTGCCTCTACTGAAACTGAAATGAGGCTGAATAGGGGGAGTCTACAGCTAGGGCTGGTGTTAGACACACAGGGGCCCATGGCAGAAACTGGTGAGGGGGCCTGCAGACTATCCCTCCTTCAGCCCGAGGCAGACGAGGCCCCCTGTGGCAGAGCAAAACTGAATGCTGTCTACATATAAAGAAAGTGATTCACTATGCATGGCAATCGCGCTGACACTGACTTGCATAGCAAGCAAGCTGCCCTGGTGCATTATTCATGATGCTACAACTACTGGATCTGGAACAAGATACAGTGAACAATTTAGACTGCTAAAACAAACAGTTGTACTTTGTATTGCTTTTTCAATGACTCGAATGGAAGACTGGAATGTTACATATACCTTGCAATGGTGGGGTGTACAAAATGCCGGCCGGACTAATGAAAGACACACCATCCCTTCCATCCATTGCTGGGTTATTGTCTTCTGTAGCGTTGCCTCCTAAGATGAAACAAGGAACATGCCTTAAGAAAATGTAATTCGACAAGAATTATAGAAAGGAACTACTTTAAGTAGAACCAGGAAAGATCACTGATTGAACATAAATCCTACTGCTAGCTCAAAACAATTGCTAGTATTGGCACCTTTTAGAACATGTGTGCAGCAAATGAAGACTTAAAGCAGAGCTACCCAAACGTGATCCTCGGGGACCACAGTTCAGCATTTTCAAGATTTCCACATTGACTATGCATTAGATCTATTTGCATTCAATGGAGGCAGTGAAAGCAAATAGATCTCATGACTCGGTAGCTGTCCTTAAAGGTCTAGCTTTGGCACTCTGTCTTACAGGTCACTGAGAAGATCAGATGTTGGTAGAGTTTTATTTCAGTAAAGAGTGGAAAATACTCATTTTTTAAAAAAATATGTGGGGTTATCCTTTCAGCCATTCCTGCAATATTTCAGACTCAACACTACACAAACCGGTTTTCAGAGTGCTGTGGGCCAGAAAACCTATATCTGGGGGATTTAGAAACATTTTTCAGAAGTCAAGAAATCCTATCTATTTAAATACAGAATTAATTTTTCTCTCTAGAAATTTCATAATACTATGACTATCTCAATTTTTAAAGGAAATTACAATCCAATTATGCACGTGCTCCTCTTCTTGAAGACTTTGTAATTTAACAGACATAGAGGGACATTCTAGAAAAGAAGGGGCGGGATCATGACTGAATTTGGAGGTCATCACATTTTCATTTCTGGTGGTATTTTAGAAAGGGCTCTGATAAACTTAGAGCCGTTTCTAAAATACCGCAAAGGAGATGCAGGAGTGCGCATGGATATGAATCTACGGACAGCGGGAGAAGCCATTTTGCAACAGAGAAACAATGGCTACCTACACATGTAAGTGCCAGCAGGTACCTTTGTAGGTCGGGACTTTGCAACTTCCATTTGCACCTCTATCTGAGTCATTCTGCATGTTTAAATGCCAGCAATTAACTACAGATGTTTATGTTTATTTTAAACTTTCTATGTTGCCTTTCTGATACTGTAATCTATTGCTGATTTCAATTTGGAGGTGGAAATAAACAAATGGGGGGTTATCCTCCTTAATGGGCTGGCCCAAACAGGCACTTTTTAAAAACCTGTACGTGCCAGGGAGCACTGTAAATCCTGACATGGACATTTTTGGTCATAAACGTGTATTCCCTATGGGGGTCGTTTTAGAAGCTCGATTTGCATGGTTGAAAGGCTCATTCAGACATGTCAATCACATCAATGACCCAAGGAGCATGTTAGAAAAGCCTGAATTTACATGCGTCTGGTGCGAACACCTCTAGGGCGCATGGGGGTGTGGTGTAGACATGTCTGGGGTGACCAGTCATTTTTTGAAGTGCTGATGGATACATCTGTGTCTATACCTGCACCCGGGCATCAATAGCCATTTGAAAAGTGCTCAGTTCATCTACCCTGCAAAAGTGAGGAGAAGACAAGAATGCCCTCTGACTCCCACATTAAATTTTGCCTCCTCAAAAAAGCATACTGGTAAATACAGCGGCTTTGTTTGTGAGCTGCTGCGCCACTGCATGTCTCCATCTGCAAAATATCAGGTGGGACGTGTAATGGCGACATCTACGGGTGTGCATTCTGGACGATTGGAAGTTTCTGTCGAAATGAAAGGGGGCGGGGCAATGGGGCATGCAGAGTACCACAGCGGGCACATGTGTACATTTCTAACCTTGACCACTGACCTGCACATGCCTGCTGTGTTACTCTGCATGCCCCATTGTCCCGCCCCCTTTCATTTTGACAAAAACTTCCAGTCGTCATGCAGTCTAGGTTACAGTTTTACCTCTTCTTCTGATCATGGAAATAGAAAGTGCCATTTAGCATAAATTGAGGGTTTCAGAATATTGTAAAGAAGGCACCTGATAAGAAACATTCTAATAGCTATTCTGTAAACTATATATAAATTATATGCTGTACTGTCTACTTTGTGACCCAAATTGAACATAAATTCAATGTTAACCAGTTTATGATTCCCATTTATCTCAATTGATACATCTTCCCCAATATTTATCATGACTTTCTGAGGCATGTTTTCTAAACCGTGCTAAGCATTAGTGTGGGGTTTGCCATGCATTAAGTGTGCCCTGTTGTTCGCATGAGTCCCCACTCTAGAGATCCACTGAGTGCATGATTGGGCAGGGGCAGAACATGGGCGCTGATGGTGCATCACAGTTGGTGCAGGCATTTTGGGTGTGTGTTAAGTGCAAATGTTGCTGTTAAGGTGCCTGAAGGGGTGGCAGTAAGTGCGCCCACATGCTGGTTAATATGATGCAGTATAGGGGTACGGGTACACATGTCCACCAAAGTTAGCACAGACCTTCATACTAGTTGTGCCCCTCTGTCTGTCTTCACTCTCCAATCATTCATTACACAAAATATCACAATGATGATTCCAGCATCTTATATGGACCTCAAATACTTAACTCGGCAGGAATTGCAAACCACAGATAAGGAGATAAAGAGCTAAATAACTATTATGGGGGCACCTTTCAAAGAGCACACAGTGTTGTAAGTGCCCACTTTATGCAAATTTTAAAAATGAAACTATTGTTTTGTGCAAGTGGCCGAAAGAGGTAAAATAACCTACACTTTTGACAAGGTCATGCATGCATGTTGTTTTCCTCCCGCAACCTAAACAGTCCTCGGGGATGCCTCTTTGCAATTCAGTTAGAAGTCTGCACGCTTTCCAGAGGAATTTTCAGAGAGGGCAAGTTAGGTGCATTGACTAAGTTGCTTTGAAAATTGTTCTCCATTGTGCCTTAGATGGAGAATAGTAAACCTGCAGCTCTAACTTACATTTCATGACTAAAGGACACAGGCATAAATAAACCAAGGTATACAGTGCCCCAAACAAACTATATACTGCAAACCCAAAGGAGCTGAAGTAATGAGAAAATGGCCATCTTGTTACATGATATTACAAAAATGCAACTGCAGCTCCAGTACTGGTGAGTTTGGTCAGCAGGAAGAGGTCGAGTGACTCGTCCTCAGAAGCTATTGACCATCTTTAGTGCATTAATGCATTATTAGCAATCAAACATCTCAGAGGTTATTTGTGACCAGATTTTGTTACTATATAATATGCATTGATAGAGTAACGTCTTGCACCAACCACTGCTAGAAGGTGTAACAGAATGTCCAATGGCAGATACTCTTTAATACTACCATGCTCTGCAATAATTTATCATTCAAGAAAATGTAGAGGGGCAGCCCTCGGCCAATAAATAAGTAAACCAAAACAAACAGGCAGAGGTGTACACTGTTGCAAGTTAGAAATAAGATAAAGATTAAAAACCTTAAAGCCATCTAAAGATACACACAACTAAAATTTTTCTTAACTAATGTTCACAACAAATACACATAAATCATACATTGCACATAGCTATGTCAGGTCTTAATAATGTAAGGTTTATGTGTATTTATTGTGGTCGTATGTTAATAAAGGTTTATGGTTGTATGTACTTTTAAATGATTTTATGGTTTTTAATCTTTATTTTATAAGTCATTAAACATTGTCTGTCATGCCAATGCATATCCGATGAGACTAATGACAGCACATGAGCTCTGTGTGAGAGACCACTGGAAACGAGTTAGTATCTTTTTGTCTATCTCTTATTTTTCTATATTATAGCATGAAATTAGTACTGTACATTCTATTCAGTTGAAATAATTCATGTATATTCAGTGCTGCAATCCAAATTGCTGGTGGCACTAACATATGCGCAGTGTAATGACGATCAATGTTTTCTGGATAGCGTCACTATTCAGTCTGCTATCCAGATAACTATCTGGATACCTTTGGGAGAGCCAAAACTAGAGGAGGAGAACTGATGCCTTGGACAGGAAACATGTTTACCTATGTATCCTCCGCCTCCTCCACCTGAGGAGCACCCCCCTCCACCCCCTCCGAAACCCCCTCTTGTCTCCCACCCCCACTTCTTCATGGCCTGGGGGCAGGATTCTCCTCCAGTAGAACCCTCCAGCAAGGATCTTCCCGACCAGTGGTAGGAAGTGTTATCACGCCAGCCGCCTCCGCCGCCTGCAGCAAGGAACACAAAAGCATTCTTTCTGTTACACCAAAACACACATTGCAAGGGAAAAACGAGCAAAGCAAAATCATCATTCTCAAATGCCTGTGGAACGGCAATTATTGAATTGCTTGAAAGGAAAGCTCAGGAAACCATTTATCTTTTTAAGGACCTGCCTATCCAGTGGTGCTAGATGCTTTGATAGCCCACGTGAAAGTTGTATACTTTGTCTTCAAACTACTAGTCTGATGTTAAAGTAGGCTTAGAGGGAAGACGTGATGTGATGGTTAGAGCACTGTGAGCCAAGGATATATATTTAGATTCTAGCTTCCTATTGATCCCAGCCCTTTCTTCAATAACCACATTTCCTGAAATCATCTGTTTATCTTGTTTGTATGTCTTGACTAGACTATAAGGTTTATAGTGCAGGGATTGTCCTCCTTGTGTATCTGTGCTGGGTGCTTTGTAGTGCTATAGAAATGTTAAGCACTAGGTATTAGTAACAATATTTGGCAAGCTGAATGAAGCAGAATTTATTTAATCAAGTCATCTGGGGACAGAAGAGGCTGCATCTCAAATATTCAAATCAACCCAGATTCCTTTGATTGGAGGAGGTTCAATTTGAACCCATATTGAGTTGCCTCATCTTACATCAGTATCAGCTGTTAAGTCTAGAAGAGTTGTTTGCATCTAGATTCTATAATAAATCTTGTTTCAGTCACTGATAGAACGCCACATCTTCCGTACCTGCGGCTCCTGATTTCCCATTTAGCCCTGGAACAGAGAAATCCTTCTGTAGTCTCTCTGAAAATGAGGTGGATTTTTGATCTTTGAAGGCTCTCCCACCGCCACCTGCTGCAATTAGCAAGGGAACAGGCTCTCCGTTTTCCATCTAAGAGTTGGAACAAATAGAAACATCAGGATGGCCTGAAAACCTGTGTTTATTAAAAAAATCCCTTTGCATCACTTTCGGAATGCAGATGTACCACCAAGCAAAGATTCCCCAAACAGTTAACCATCCAGAAAGTTAAATAATAAATCACCATGCAAGAAACCAAAGGATCTGTATCATTGTGGTGATGGACAATGACCATTGTTGAGTCAGAAGCCATCCACTTTCACTTTCTTCCCCCAGCAGAAACGATTGCATCAAGAAGGGCTTTCGTAAGATGTTCTGAAAAACTTAGACCAAATAATATGCCACCTTGACCATATTATTGGTAACGGCAGCAGGTCAGGGTAGGCAGGTTGGGCAACGCCACCTTCTTAAAATTAATGCACATTCCCATTCACAAATCTTTTATTTAGTTTCATACTTTCTGCACTTTTTTAGTGCAGAAACTTTGCTTTGATGCTTTGCCATTCTGTACTTACTGGATGTCAGGTAGCATTTAAATGAACTTTTCTCTGACGGCCTCTCTGGATTTTGCTGACATGCAAGTCAGTGATTAAGGAAGTGAGGGCGGTTAAGTCTGCCTTACATTGCCACACACGTGTAGGCTGTTGGGGTTGTAGAGGGAGCAGCAGAGAAGGGCAGGGAGTCAGTGGTGGGCTCAGATGTCTACCTGCGAGGGGAGAAGAGGAGGAGAAGGCTCCTGGTCAAAGTGTCGCTATGGTGGGACACTTCGGCCACCAATGGCCAACAGGGTAAAACCAGCAAAAGGAGGTGATAGTGCCTCTGTGTAAGTCTTTGGTGCAACCTCATTTGGAGTATTGTGTGCAATTCTGGAGACCGTACCTTCAAAAGGATATAAACAGGATGGAGTCCGTACAGAGAGTGGCTACTAAAATGGTTAGTGGTCTTCATTATAAAGCATATGAGGACAGACTTAAGGATCTTAATATGTACACCTTAGAGGAAAGGCGGGATAGAGGTGATATGATTGAGACGTTTAAATACCTCTGTGGCATAAATGCACAGGGGGAGAGCCTCTTTCGATTGAAAGCAAGTTCTGCTACGAGGGGACATGGGAAGAGGTTGAAAGGGGATAGATTCAGGAGTGATATATGGAAATATTTCTTTACGGAAAGAGTGGATCCGTGGAATAATCTCTGAATTCAAAGAAGCATGGGACAAACACAAAAGATCTCTAAAGGAAAAAGGGGACTGTTGTACTTGTTGATATGGAAAGACAGACTAGATAGACCATGTGGTCTTTTTCTGTCGACATGTTTCTATGGTCTGGCATTAATCAGTACACATTGCAGTAGATGTGTTGTTATTGTGGGGAGGTTGAGATGGGAATGCTGTGGGTGTGAGTTGGTATGGTTATGAGGCGTCTGTAAGGGAGTTGCTGAGGATGGTTGTAATGTGGGTGTGCTGGCTGGTAAAGGTGGAATGTGCATGAGGGATATGTTGTCGGGGGGAAGGTAGTATGTGCAGATGTTAACAGGAGGAGGAGGAGAAGGGCCAGTATTGTGTATATTGCTAAATATAAACTGAGCATTTGGGATTTTATTGTTGTGTAAGTGCTTATTGATTATTACTGTGGGGGTTTCAATGGAGTTGCTTGTTCCTAGGGTCACTGTGGATTATTTCAAACAATTGTTATTCAGAATATGTACTTGTCCAAGTAATGTCTCGACTAGTGAGTATAGGGTGAGAGCTGGTGCTTATGTCAGTGTCAGAAGGGGTAGGATTGGGGCATTAACCCATGTTTTGTAGTAGAGGCTTCTTTTTTTTTGTTTTGTGGTACCACTGTCTCAGTTTGTATTGTAGAGGATTAGTTTGTTGCAATGTATTAGTTTGTTTGACATTGTCCTTGCCTAAGGGCCTCACCAAAGGGCCCGCCAGGCATGGCCACCCCTAATAGCGCTGTTGTTTTTAAATTTAAAGTCCTTTGTCCTCTTTGGCTTGATTGGCCTTGGCGGTGGGGAGCAAGGAGGGGCTTGCCTGCTTGCTTCCTTCCCCAATGCTAATGCTTCCCCACACCAGGAGCAGCTGATTTCAGCCCGGAGCATATTTAAATCCTTAAGTTTATCCGCCATGTGCTTTATGATGAAGACCGTGGACCGTTTTAGTAACTATAAGTATGGCTAGGAATATGGAGAATGTTAAGCATCAAGGCAATACCCAAACATTTCAGAATCCCGGAAATGAGGGATCATACGAGCATTCATTTCAGCTACAATAGAGAGAGCAGTCACCTGGCTTCCTTACCTTAAATATATATGTGGCTCCTCCACCACCACCACCTCCTCCAGCCCATTCACTCACACTCCCATTAACTCGAATTTCCTCCTCAATCTCATTGGTCTCCCCGGCACACACCCTTCGTAAAATGGGGCTGTCCTGTGTGTGAAAATGCAATTACAATTGGACTTGGAAATTTGGCATTTTACCATACATTGTGCTATGAACGTAAAGGAGAAGATAGGGATTTTATAATGAAGTTATCTTTCTAAAGTTTTTGCTACATGGTACTCAGATCCCCTTAATGAGTATTTTTCAATAATCGTGAGCAATTTTAACTTAATTATCCATAGATCATTTTGCTGTGTCACAGTTCCCACAACAGCCACTTTCTCTTGGCATTGGCCCTGTTTGTTTGGGTGTGTCCTAAGTCCCAGCATCCCGAGAAATGCCTCTTATTTCTGCAAAAATGTCACTGAAGCCACACAAGGTGGTTCCCTGATAATAATGTTATATTTGAAGACAGTAGCTGTTTCAGGGAGCTGTATAGCCACAGGATAAACACGCAGTTTTTCTAGATGTCAAACATTGACATTCAATCATACTGCTGAGTGTTTGCCCTCCCTGTCATATCAGCTCAAGCCAAGCAAAACGACCATGCAGCTGCATTAAATCATTACAGAAGTAATTCTGTAAGGAGCTGCCTAGATTTATGTGCACACAAGGTGCAGAAAATCCAGTATTTTAGTCATTTATACATGCAAGTGCAGACCTATGTGCGTAAATGATCTTTTTTTAAAGTGCCAGCTAGCACGAAAGTGTGCCCGTGGTTTGCATCATGTGTACTTTCCCTGAGAGCATGCATATGGGTGGAATTTGGGGGGAACGTGGGCAGAGCGAGCAATTACAGACATGAAGAGGAATTTTAGAAGAGACATCCAAGTACAATCTGGGACGTCTAAGCCAGAATGTCTGAATAAAAAAGCAGGCATGTCCAAGTGTAGACATGATTTCACAATCGTGGACGTGCCCGATATGGATGTCTGAGGGGGTGTCTACATAGACATCTCCAGAACTGTATTTGAGAACCTGATGTCTAGGATATTCTAATGGTTAGAGAGGTGGGTTAGGAACAGGGCAACAAAAAAGTACAAACCCCACTTCTGCTATTTTTGACATTGTGCTGAGTACTGGGGATGATGGGGTGCACTCTTCTCTACACCTTTGGGACATTTTTCACTTAAAACGAGCACTTGTTCATGCCTGGAGTAGGTCTAATGTTAGATATAATGCCGGACATCCATGATCAGGTGAGGATGATGTTCAGGATTCTGGGAATGTCTCCGTCATGCCTCCTCCATGCCCCAGTTCAGCCTTAGACATCTGCCCCTGGGACGTCCCAAGAGCCGGCTTCTAAAATGGCTCTGGAAACATTTCTGTGCTTTCGACATCTCTAAGCCCACTTTTAGACATCCGAAGCATGAATAGGGCTTCTAAAATGACCCCATTAGATTGTAAAATTCTTTAATATACATGCGTAATTGCAAAACGTAGGCTGGTATAAGTGATCGCACCTTAATATACGCATGTACTTTTGCATGTATGTTCTGTTTTCTAATGTCAAGTACACATATAGGGGTATGTTTACTAAACTGTCTTAATGTCGCAGCGGTGGTATTATCATGCAATAAGGTCACTTATCGCGCGATAACACAGCGGTGGCGTTAAGGCACACTAACGCTGTGAAATCGGGGTCTGAAGGGTGGAGTAAGGCTTCCCAGAGGGCGGAGAGAAGGGGTCAATGGGCGGAGAGTGGGAGGGGAGAGGCTCCAGGCACACTAACGCTGTGAAATCCGGGTCTGAATACTAACGCCAGTGAAACTCTCGTGTTAAGGCACATTTGCAGGAAAGAGAAACCATTTCAGTCAGCAATGTGCAGCAAAGGCAGGGAAACCCAGAAAGTGATAGTTGTGATACATGTGCAGGGAACAAAGAGGCAAATAAACATATAAAAGGACCAGAACCACATCTAAAATCCCAATAACCAAGCTGGCCAATAGTGATATTAATGATAAACATAAAGCAACACTACTGACAAAGCGTATAAATTAAGATATCATGTTTGGAAGGGTCTATGCTCTGTCCCCCTATAAAGTGAATGATCCCACATTGAAATAGCGCTGATCAGGGTTTCTGTCGTTTAGATTGGGCAGGTTTGTTATGGCGTGCACATGTGCAGCAACAGCAGAGTGGGCATGTAGGCAAGGGCAACTATACTGATGCTGTAAATGGGATACAGGGGGCTGCAGGCGGCACATGCTGTGGTCCAGCTGGGGCACAGTGCGGGCTAGGCAGATGCCTAGGTGGCACATAGGAATGCCGAAACTGTAAAGCAGCAAGACAGCAACTGACGAGGGTCCAACATGGGCACGATTGTCCCACAGTGTCACAGGGGAGATTACCCAGCAGGTACCCCCAAGGGCACATGACATAGGCAGGCGGTGTGGGGGGGGGGGGGGAGGAAGTGCACATGTCCAAGTAGGCACCCCTACCCGAGAACCCACACCATAGGCAGCTGCCTACCGGCATACTGGATGGCCTGGGACTGCTCACCACCAGTACCACCGGCAAAATGGCATGGCAGCAAGGTGGCGGAGGGGTGCTGGAGGCAGAGGGGGCAGTGGCATCTGTCCACAGCAGACTATGGCCTAGTCCCATTTAGGTGGGTGCCATGCAATGCAACAGACAGGGTCTGTCTGACGAACAGTCATGGTATCCCCAGGGAATGAACTGTCCCTGTGGCAACAGTGTGGTGCAGTACACACAGCCAGTGTGCTCAGGAGCAGAAAGTCACAAGTTCAAGTCCCAGCTGTGGCTCCTGCCAACCTTTTCCCCATATTTTACCCAGTACTAAACCGTGGTAATAAAGATGGAACCTTTATTGCAGATAAAATAAACATGCCTGAACGCCTATATTTTACCCTACAGAGCACAGACACCATAAACATGTGCAATCCCTAGAGCAGAGTTTCCCAACTGCAGTCCAGGAGGGCCAGACACCATTCAGGTTTCATGCTGTCCCTAATAAATATGCCTGTGCTGCATTAGTATACGCCGCCCCCATTGTATGCAAATGTATCTCATGCATATTCATTAGGGACAGCATGAAAACCTGAACAGTGGCCCACCAGGACCGGAGTTGGAAACCTCTGCCCTAGAGCAGCAGCCAACAGGGGCATAAACACCCATGCCCACAGGCTCCACTATCCAAAGCCTCATGGAGGGTCAGGCTATTGGGCTCTGCGCGCAGCAGCATCTCCCAATACTAGCACTTGCATACCTTAGCAATGCCGCCCTAAACTTGGGAATATGTTATACATATATCAAAAGGTTGCTATGATTAATGGCAGATAGCAATTCCTAAGTTAAGCACAATTTGCTGATAGAGCTGCATCATAGCAACCTTTCTGATATCTGTGGGGTGTGTTTCAGTTTTGGTTTCTGACAGTGTTTACCACCCTGGGGAGTGACCCCCAACAGTATTGCGTACCATAGCCATGCCTGCACTGTGCCCAGGACTGGTGTGGTGGCCAGGGCTGCCAAAAGCCTCTATATTTGCACAATGCTGGCATAGGTGTGGGAGTGTGTGTCTGTCTATCCATTGTGTTGTGGCTGCCTACACCTTACTCAGCCCACACTGCTTGCACTGTTTCCAGTGTTAGCCTGCCAATGTGCATAATGAGGAGCAAGGTACTGTGGGTATGGCCCTGACAGGGTGGCCTGGGCAGGATGCATCTGCACAAGGCATAGGGCAATGGCTGGGACATTGTAGTGCCCGGCCACCACCTGCACGGACAGGGTGGCCATAGCATGTCCTGCTGGGATGTCACTCTCACCCTGACTGAGTAGTGACCACGGCATGGCTAGGTTCCCCCATAGTGCTATATAGTATTTCTCTCAAGTGATATTTATGGGTTCTCTTTTCTGTGGCCCAATCACTGACTTATCTGCTTGGTGTGTGTGCTCACATCCCAGTTTTGGGTGCATGCATCTCCTCCAGGAACACGCACTATGGACTAGCTAGCAGACTGTCTGTAGTTAGTATGTGTATGGCTGGAACACCTTGCAGGGTGCAGCAGCTGGAGAATGTCAGATAGTGGTGGGGGGCAGCTTATGGATGCGTACAGATCTGCATTGACTGCCCTGTAGGGTGCCTGTTCCAAAGCAGGGCAGGGGTTGATGTCCCCTCTACTGCCACCATTGCAGGGATGTAGAAAGTAGATCTGTTGGTGGCAGATCCTGTCCCCCACCCTTCACTTAAATCATGTGACCATGGCACCCACACAAGATATGCACTATTCTGGGTGCATCATAGTCCACAAGTGCTATACATGACTGGGAAATACGGATGGACACATGTGTGTCTGCAAGGACTACCTATCACACACTGGCACTGATGGTGACCTGCAACACAGCCTATCTCAGCTAAGCCAGGTGCTGCGGACCTGGTGCTGGGTGCCCCACCTCGCCCTCAGGGTGAGCACAGTACCCCCACAATGTGTCGGTCTGTAGCTACTCTGTGCCAGTAACACACACGGTCAGCTCCCCCTAACAGGCCGAGGTGCTGTGAGGGTGCATACCCCATCTTGTGATCATCTGTAGACTGCTGATCTGCATGTGCAGTGCATCATGGGTACGGGTGGGTTAACCCTATCCTGGTAACCACAGCAGACAGTTTGTGTGGTGATCTGCAGTCCTTCTCTAGCCAGCCAGGGGTTTGTTAGTAGCTATAGAGATGTAACCCACTGGTTACTTCACTGATTGTGGAGGCAGAGGTCATGGGTTTGATCCCACAGTGGTGTTATTTGATAGGGCTATCTGAGGCATTTCCTTTTTTAATTTAAATTAGTGCTGCCAGCAAAATGCACCCTCACAGTGCTGTAACCTTAAGGTGCCTCATAAGGCACCCTATAAGGCGCCCTATAGGGAACATTATAAGGTGCCTTGGTGGACAGTGCACTTTATAATGTGCCCTCTGGAGTGCCTTATAGGGCGCCTTATGCAGCACCTTAGGGTACGGCATTGTGAGGGTGTGTTTGCTGGCAGCACTAATTTAGATTAAAAAAGAAAATGCCTCAGACAGCATTGATTTAAAGTAAAGGGTAATGCCTCAGACAGCCTTACTCATTAAGGCCACTGGGGGATCAAACTCATGACCCCTGTTTGATCAGTCAATGTATTAACCATTGTTCTACACCTCTGTTGCTATGTGTCCAGGTCAGCGCGCCTAATTAAGGCTAACGCGCATTAACATGCCACGGCTCCCTCTATTGCGCGATAACGGACTTTGTCGTGCGATAACCCGAAATGCTACCTTAAGACCAGAATGCCCATTACCTTAAATGGCATTCGTCACAGTAAGACTGCAGCTAACGCCGGTAACATTAAGACGGTTTAGTAAACCTACCCCTTACTTTATTTTATAAAAGAGGCATAAAGTGCACGTGTGAAAATAGGTATTAACTAGGGGTCCATTTATAGAAGTATCTTCTATGTGTGTTCTACAGTCATAACAGTATCTTTCAGTGTCACTGCAAGGAGATCAAAAACTGTGAAAATATTGTAAGCACAGACCTTCATATATTATCACCTTTCTGCTATAGCAGCCTGTCCTGCACTTATTGATAGGAAATTAGTAGCACTACACCCCCTCATGCATGAAAGGCTTAATGAACATATGGCTTTCAGTGCAGCCAGCAACAGCTCCGTGGGACATCATTGTGATGCACAATTTATGAAGGCTCCTTTCGAGCCCCTTGGGGAAGCCTCCCTCAAACACCTCATGTGGAAAACTGTCTTCCTGATCACCATCTCATCCACCAGAAGTATCTGCGAGCTACAGGCAGTAGTACACTACCCTCCTTATACGTTGTCCCTCCTCTGGGTGTCCAAATGGCAGATGACATTTAATGTGGACAAGTATAAAGTTATGCAGTTAGGGAAGAATAATCCAAACT
The DNA here is from genome assembly GCA_033557465.1 of Ichthyophis bannanicus. Classification (NCBI taxonomy): domain Eukaryota; kingdom Metazoa; phylum Chordata; class Amphibia; order Gymnophiona; family Ichthyophiidae; genus Ichthyophis; species Ichthyophis bannanicus. The sequence goes on from CM066033.1 coordinate 207,409,040, forward strand.
ATAGTGACATGATGCAAGGTTCCAAAGGATTTAGGCGTCATCGTGGATAATGTGTTGAAACACTTTGCAGCGGCGACCAAGAAAGCAAATAGAATGTTAGGAATCATAAAGAAAGAAATAGAGAATAAGACAAAGAATATTATAATGCATCTACATCGCTCCATGGTATGACCATACCTTGAATATTGTATGCAATTCTGGTCACCATATCTTAAAAAAAGATATAGTAGAATTAGAAAAGGTACAGAGAAGAGCGACAAAAATGGTAAAGGGGTTGGAATGATATCACTACGAGAAAAGGCTTAAAAGGTTAGGGCTCTTCAACTTGGAGAAGAGATGGCTGAGGGGAGATACGATAGAGGTCTATAAAATAATGAATGGAGTAGAATAGGTAAATGTAGATTGTTTGCCTCTTCCCAAAGTAAAAAGACGAGGGGACACACAATAAAGTTACAAAGTAGCACATTTAAGACTAATCAGAAAAAATATTTTTTCACTCAACATATAATCAAATTCTGGAATTTGTTACCAGAGGATATAATAAAAGCTGTTAGTATAGCTGGATATAAAAGAGGTTGGGACAATTTTCTGGAGGAAAGGTCCATAAACCATTGTTTAGGAGGATTGGGGAAATCCATTGCTTACCCATTGGACAAGCAGCATGGAATCTGCGTACCTTTTGGGATCCTAACAGGTACTTATGACCAGGATTGGCCACCGTTGGAAACAGGATTCTGGGTTTGAAGGATTCTTGGTTTAAACCTGTATGGCATATCATGTTCTTATTCTTATTCAAAGTGAGATATACATTTCTTTTATGATGGTGCCACTGCTGAGCTAGAAAGGGTGCTGGAGTATATGACATCACGGTGCACCTTTCTTTGGGTTCCTTTAGTACTTTAGAGGCCCCTCTAGCTCAAGGCAGTGAGGGTATCCCCAAGGGGGCTACATAATTGAAAAGGGCACTGGTGCTGGGAATATAAGGAAAAACTGCAGAAAAGGTACCAGTGCAAGGAAGTAAACGGTCCTGGTAGAAGGGGGGAGAGGACAGGCAAAACCTACAGGTCACAGCTGAAGTGAATAAGAAAATATTCAGAACTCTGAAAAAGACACTTGGATACCAAAGAGATCTTTAAATGAAATATTTTTATTGGGATCCCCAAATTAAGTATGCACAATGCAAAAGAAGGATAAAACGATAAGGAAAGCCAAAAGGGAAAGTCAAAGTCCCAAAGAATCAGTAGTTCATGTCCTAAGATATGAAAACATTCCTCTGGATCTGAGCTCCTCAAATTCCTTCAGACATATACAAAATGCAGAATCTTCAACTTTTGTTACCTTAAGTGGGTGAAGTCAGTGTCTTGTGATCTAGACAATTAGACAAACATTCAGAACTCCTATCATAAGAACTGCCATACTGGGTCAGACCCAGGGCCGGATTTACCTTGAGTGAGGCCCTACGCCAACAAAAATTGTGGGCCCCCAGAAAAGATAAAAACGAGCACGCCGGATCAGCTGCGCGCTGTTGGCCCTGACGTCATAATTAAACTGGGAATCCCAAAAGCCAAACTTGGAATGTACAACACTGTAGAAATAAAACTATACATTAATTTGCTCTTGTACTACACAAAGCGCAGACGTTAATGATGCACATTTACCAGAGCTGACATATTCCAATTAATAAATTCAAATTAAAGAGATATTTTTCTACCTTTTGTGCATTTTTTTTCAGCTGCAATTGCTCCAGCCACTTTCTTCTGGTTTCTTCGTGTCAGCCCACCTCCAGTCTTAACCCCCCAGCCCACTTCCAGCCCCAGCACCCCCCATCGGCTCAAGTACAATTTAATTTAAAAAAAAAAACGCTGGCTGCTGCCGCGGCAGCATGGACTGTCCCGCGGGGCCCCCTCTGCCCGGCTGAATCCCTCCCTCCGCGATGGCTGAGCCCCTCCGTGCCGGCTTTGAGAGGCGCGAAGGGAGAGTGTCTCCCTCGCGTCTCTGTTAAGCCTGTAGGGGCAGATGGGAAATTTCCCATCCGCCCCTGCGGGCTTAACAGAGACGCGAGGGAGACACTCTCCCTTCGCCCCTCTCAAAGCCGGCATGGAGGGGCTCAGCCGGGCAGAGGGGGCCCCGTGGGACAGTCCATGCTGCCGCGGCAGCAGAGGGGGTCCCGTGGGACAGTCCATGCTGCCGCAGCAGCAGCCAGCGTTTTTTTTTTAAATTTAATTTTAAAAAAGCTAACAATTTCTTCAATTTTTGTGGGCCCTTGCCAGCTGTGGGCCCTACGCCACGGCGTAGCTGGCGTATAGGTAAATCCGGCCCTGGTCAGACCAAAAGTCCCTCAAACCCAGTATCCTGTTTCCAACAGTGGCCAATCCAGGTCTCAAGTACCTGGCATATTTCAAAAGTAGCCAGTTCCATGCTAGCTATCCCCAGGGCTATGCAGTGGTTTTCTGTTGGACTACCTTAATATTGGTTTGTGTACTTTTCCTCAAGGAATTTGTCCAAAAACTTTTTTAAAGCCAGCTGCACTACCTGCATTTACCACATCTGCTGGCAAGGAGTTCCAAACACTAACTATATGTTGAGAGAAAAAGTATTTTCTCCTCTTTGTTTTTAATATACTACTTTGTAGCTTCATAGATAAGAAAGATAAGCTGTTGGGTTGAATTCTTATGATATTTAATGAGGAATAATATGGACTTAGTATCCAAGAAGGGCATTGAGGAGTGAAAGGGGATCATGATGTTCACATTAACCCAACATTTCCTCATCGTTATTAGCTGCTGTTCTTAGCAAAGTCTGAACCCAGGATTCTACAGCCTGTCTCTGAAACTTTCTCAAATAATTAAGAGGCAGGCAACTGAAGGCTACTGTTGGTCTGCAGCACTAACAGGCTTGGATTTAGGAATAGGCAACATAATCAACTGCTTCTAGTATTGAATTCTCATAGGTGCTGGAGCTAGGGTTGCCAACTGGCTCCAGATTCCCAGCAGGCTTGATCCAGTCCTGGGTTTACCCCACTGCATGCAGGGACTTGTAGTCTTGCTTTTCTTATGGAGTGCAATACAGATCTCAGAACTATAAGTCCTTGTATGCAGTGGGGTAATCCCAGGACTGGATCATACCTGTTAGGCAAATCTGGAGCCAGTTGGCAACCCTAGCCAGAGTACCACAGCTACTGTCGTTCTATCATCTGGGCCTGCAGTCATATAGCCACATTTCTTGTAGAGAGATGCCAGCCCTACAGCAACATTAACCACAGCAAGAAAATCAAACACGGGGCATGGGAGTCCTTACATGGTTTGCAGAGTAACAGGAAGCCAGTGTGGAAGAACAGGGAGGGGCTGCTGCAGGGTCTGTCAGCATGCAAGGGCTCACAAGCCCTATGCTGGTGCCCTCTATAGGACAAGTCACGCCACAGCAACTCCAAGGCAGAGATGTCAAGTGGGAGCAATTCTTAAGCAGGAGAGTTTAGCCCCATCTCCGACATAGCTTGTACCTATCCGATTCTGCCCATGCTCCACCGCCTTTTCCAGGGCCAGTGCAAGGATATTAGGCACTCTAGGTGAAAGTTTCAAGATTTTGATTATTAAACTCAAGTCACCAACCTAAGGTCCCTTTTCTGTGAAACTATGTGAAAACATTAAAAAGTCTATATTCAATTCATAAGCAAGTGCCATCTCACCTTTCAATCAATTTAGTTCTTCACTGATATACATTTAAAGGAGTTTTCCAACAGCTTTCAATGTTGCCAATAATCTGATCGAAAAACACACCCAGAAAAATGTCCAACACAGTGCTATGTTTTGGAAGGGGTCTCCAAAAAACCCTTCCTGCTTCAGGGTCCCATTTATTGATAAAGTTACAGAATAGCATGGTTAATATACAGCAATCATGCCCCACAGTCTTATATTCTTCCAAATAATTTCAAAGATTACTACTTATCATTTGTGTAGAGCAAGAGCTATAAAATGTGGCAGGCTGATGGAGGTATTTTCATTAGATTAAATCTGACAAAATAGGCAGTCTGTGGATCACGGCCCTTCCGTTTGTTGGGTGAGGATGACAGAAGAAACTCTGACAATTGCTCAGAAACACAAAGAAGCTAAAGCCAGAGGAGAAAGAGAGGCAATCGCAGAACTCAAAAGAGATTTCCAACGTGCAGCAAGACAAGACAAGGAAAAGTACAAACATGATGAATGCAAGGAAAGCAGAAACTATTGCAGGAAGAACAAGATAGGCTTCCTAAAGCTACGAGAGTTAAAGAAAAATTCCAACCTCAAATTTAAATGTTACAAGATGCTCAAGGTTCTATGTTGAATGATGCTGAGAAGATCAAGAAAAGGTGTAAAGAATATACAGAGTTCTTATATGATAAAGAGCAAGTGGACCGACAGCCATTTCAACTTGTACCTTAAGATCTGGAACCATTGGTGATGAAAGAAGAAGTTGAAGCAGCATTGAAAGCCTTATCAAAAAACAAAGCCCCAGGCATTGATGGCATTCCCATAGAAGTATTACAGCAATCTGATGCAGCTGTTACCATACTTACAAGGCTCTGCCAGACAACCTTGTGGCCAACTAATTGGAAAAGATCTGTGTTTATACAGGTTATAGGAGTGGAGGAGTGGCCTAGTGGTTGGGGCAAGGTACTTCAGGCCAGAAGGTCGGGGGTTCAAATCCCACTAGAGGACAGAAACCTTGGGCCGGAAGGACTGGGGTTTCTAGTCCTACAGGTGCTCCTTGTGGTCTTGGGCAAGCCACTTAACCCTCCATAGCCCATGTTCCCTGTAAAATAGTTATTTCCAAGTTATAATGCCCTGTTCAATGTAATTTCAGTTTGTTCAATGTAAACCACACTGATGCAGAATAGCGCAGTATATAAGAGAATATAAATAAATAAATACCAATATTAAAGAAAGGTGATCCAACTGACTGTGGAAGTTATTGCACAACCCTCTGATCCCACGTCAGCAAAATTCTACTGAAGATTATTCAAGAGACTACAAACATACCTGGAACAAGAACTACCTGAAGTGCAAGCAGGGTTCAGGAAAGGGCGAGGAATGAGAGACATCATTGTGGATTAGGGTTGCCAACTTTTTCACCGAGAAAAACCCGACACCTGTGGCTCGCCATGCTCCACCCATTCTCCGCCCCTAGTCCCACCCCTGCCCCGCCCCCAGCCCCACCCACAAAAATTACCGAGGATACGTGTAGGCTAACTTCCTTGGTCAGATAATAATTAAACTGGGAACCCCAAAATCCAAACATGAAATGTACAACACTGGAGAAATAAAACTATAAAGTAATTTCCTCTTGCACTAAACAAAAACGCAAAGATGTTAGCAATACACACTTCCCAGACCAGACATATTCCAGTTAATAAATTCAAAATAAAAAGTATTTTTCTACCTTCTGTTTGGGCGTTTTATTTTTCAGTTGCAATTGCTCCAGTCACTTTCTTCTGGTTTCTTCGTGTCTTCTGCGAGCTAACCATTTGTCCTTTCTTCTCTTTTAGATGTTTTCCATTCTCTCTCTATTTCTGCTTTAACATACTGATTGTTTCCCTTTTGCTCCCAATTCTTTCCTTATTCCTTTATCATCCGTTTAAATTTCACCCTTCCATTCTCAAGCCCCTCTTACTCTCCCAATACCGGCCCATCATAGACTTTTCTTCCACACAAAATATTTTTCCCCTCTCCATTCTCATTCCCCATCCATTCTAGTCCTCCCCCCAAATCAATTCCCTTATAGTTCTAGGCCCACCCAGCATCCACTCCCTTCTAGTCCCATTCTCCCATGCCCCACATCAGCCCATTTCCAGTCCTATTCCGGCTCTTCATCAGCCCATTTCCAGTGCTAGCCCTCACATCACAGGCCATTTCCAGTCCTAGCTCCCCCCCCCAATCACAGCCCATTTCCAGTCCAAGTCCCCCATCACAGCCTATTTCCAGTCCTAGGCCCCCCCCACCATCACAGCCCATTTGCAGTCCGAGTCCCCCCGCACCATCACAGCCCATTTGCAGTCCGAGTCCCCCCGCACCATCAAAGCCCATTTGCAGTCCTAGCCCCCCTAATCACAGCCTATTTCCAGTCCAAGATCCCCCTTCCTCCACCATAGCCCATTTCCAGTCCAAGTTCCCCCCCCCCATAGCCCTTTTCCAGTCCAGGTCCCCTCCACCCCCATCACAACCCATTTCCAGTCCATGTCCCCCCCCCCCATAACCCTTTTACAGTCCAGGTCCCCCCCCATCACAGCCTATTTCCAGTCCACGTTTCCCCCCCCCCCCATAGCCCTTTTCTGGTCCAGGTCCCCTCCACCCCATCACAACCCATTTCCAGTCCATGTCCCCCCCCATAACCCTTTTACAGTCCAGGTCCCCCCCCCCATCACAGCCTATTTCCAGTCCAAGTCCCCCCCTTAGCCCTTTTCCAGTCCAAGTCCCCCCCCTTAGCCCTTTTCCAGTCCAAGTCCCCCCCTTTAGCCCTTTTCCAGTCCAAGTCCCCCCCCCTTAGCCCTTTTCCAGTCCAAGTCCCCCCTTTAGCCCTTTTCCAGTCCAAGTCCCCCCCCCCTTAGCCCTTTTCCAGTCCAAGTACCCCCCCCCCCCTTAGACCTCCTCCATTCCAATTCCCCCCCCCCCTTAGCCCTTTTCCAGTCCAGGTCCCCCCCATCACAGCCAATGCAGTCCTTGCCCCCCCCCCCACCCACCAGCATCGCGGCTGTCTGAGGCTTCAGAGGGAGCCGGGGAAGCCCGCGCGAGGCCCCGGCTCCTTCTGAACAGCCACCAGCGTGAAGAGCCTTTTCCTTCACGCTGGCGGCTGTTCCTGTGAAGCCGCGAATGCTGGGAAAGGTTAAAGGGCAAAAACAAAAAATCAATCATTTATCCCCCCAACACATATAACACTACAAGATCAAGAAATTAAAATAAAAAATGAAATAAGATATCTAGGTGTTATCCTAGATACACACCTTACAATGGAAACCCACGTTAGAAACACCATAAAGAAAATCTATTTCAAACTTAAAATTCTCAAACAACTACGTCCGCTAGTATTTGTACAAGATTTCATTAATATAACACAAGCTATCATAACCCCTCACTTTGATTTCGCCAACCTAATACTTATGGGCATTTCAAAACAGAACATTAAAAGAATACAACTAGCCCAAAATGCAACGGCTAGAATTATACTAAAAATAAACTCACTCCACCACATAACACCAATAATGGCATCCCTTCACTGGTTACCAATACAAAGCAGGATAATATACAAAACAATAATAACCTCATTTAAAGCATTAAACGACATGGCGCCGACAACACTATGTAATCTAATATGCAAAGAAACACCTAAGCCTACTCATAGAAAAGAACATTTAAATAAACTAAAGATTCCAAAGGACTTCATAAAAGCACATAAATTAACCAACAATAGAGCCTTCTCTCACATAGCCCCTACTATCTGGAATTCCTTACCAGAGGATCTACGTTCACTAACAGAGATCATGGAATTCCGCAAAAAATTAAAAACGTATCTATTCACTAAACACTACAATACCATGGAAAACCTTGCACTCAACTTAGATAAAGGCTAAACAGGTAACCGTCCACATAAAGCACAAACCCCCACCTAAATGGACAACACACTTAGCTCTAACGAAATAACGACCCTATCTCTTATGCCCTAATACCTAAGCATGTATATAGTTGTATCTGTTATGTATTGTCTTATGTATATAGACACTACACTTTGTTAGTTAATTGTTTTAACATGGTTCCAGTTTAAACTCACTTTGTTTAATTTACGATATTTTAAGATGTTCTATGTAAAATTAAGATGTTCTATGTAAAACAAACTTCGCTTTGTTGACTGTTGTTGTTTGTACACCGCAACTGATCTCTGGAAGATGCGGTATAAAAATGAGTGTTAAATAAATAAATAAATAAATAAATCAAAGAGGAAGGCCAGCAATGAGATGGATCAATACAGTAACAGCAGCTAAGGGTCTGTCAACAATGAGCCTCCTGACTAAAGACCAAACACAATTTAGGACAACTATCCAGAGGGTCGCCATGAGTCGACACCGACTCGATGGCACTTAACAACAACAATCCATGCTTCTTGTTACTCATGCCACAAATACTTTACCTGCTTAACACAGTTACTGTATACTCATAAAATCTTCTTATCTGGGTAGCAATTGCATCTGTCCTTGTGGATAGCGAGAGCTATTGGCATACTTGCCTCAATATTTATTTATTTATTTGCAGTCTCTTTTATACCGCGCTACTTGACATCAGTGCGGTTTACAATGAACATAAGAGTTGCACATCTCAATTTCGTGATTTGTGCTTACAGTGAAACAGGTATAATAACTTGGGTATACATTAAACAGGAAAATTAAACGTGGGTATGCATTAAGCAGGTATAACAGGTAAAATAGGGTATAAATAACCAGTCCCTTAACAAGGAGACACGATGAATAAATACAGTCTACTTTATGCAACAATATAATGAGTTATGCGGCACTGCATAAGTTTCTCGTGGTTGGAGGGGAAGGTGTGATTGCGAGTGATCAGTCTGGGAATGTGATGTGCATGAGTTTGAGGTGCTGCATTGAGATGTGAGAGTGGGTGAGTGTGGGGAGAAGACTGCATCATCGTAGTGATGAAGAAAGAGGTGCTGTTTCAGTGCCTTCCTAAATTGGGAGAGTTCACTGATGGTTCTGATAGTTGCTGGTAGTGCGTTCCAGCAGGATGGAGCAAAGAAGGAGAAGGCTCTGGATCTAGTGAATTGAGAACACTTCGTGCTTGCCTTAGGTAATATGAGAGTATTTGCGGCATTCGATCTCCTTGCTCGATTGGGAGGTGTGATTGAAATTAGATCAGTAATGGCAGTAGCAGGGTATTTATTGATGGCTTTATGGGTCATAATTAGGATCTTGAATGAGATCCTGGCTTGTATGGGTAGTCAGTGCAATTGTTTTAGTATTGGGGTAATATGAGAACTTATATGACTTAATATGACTTCTTAAATGCTTTCACATAGTTTGACAGTAAAACGGATCCTAGGTTGGTGACTTGTAAGCTTTGTTAGTGGCTACCAAGGAGAATGTATTAGAGGTCAAACAAAAATTATTATAGTCAAGTTTATGTCTTTGAAATTTTTCAGCAGGGCTCAAAATAATATGTGCAGATAAAAGTAGACACTAATGACTGGGTCTGTGTAGCTACCAAAACTCATTACTGTGCTTTGATTGTAGCTACTCTTTGCTGTCCCCCAAGAAACTGCTGCCCGAGGTGACCAGTTAGTTTGCCTAGGGATTGGGCCATCCCTGCCCTTTCCAGCACCTCTCCACAGCTCTGCAACTCTGAATAACTTTAAATCGCACAGTGGACTCTTCCTGCCTGTCAATCTTACAGCAGTAGGTGCCAGCCATGAGATTTGATGCTTCGCGTGGTCATCTGCAGTCAGAGAAAAAAACCTAACATGTTGGCTCTCAAGCTCTGCAGCAGTTTTCTGATTTCGGGCAAGAGATTGCCCTCCAAAGCAGGAGTCGCCCGCTCAATGCAGGAGACTTGGCAGATCCGGAGGCGAGGGGGACATCAGGAAGGTGGAGGATCCGGGCAGGGAGGAACAAGGTTTTGTCTCTCTGATGATATCTGGGGGCATCTTTCCTGTATCCTACAATTAGTGGAGTTCCACATTCAATGCCTAGGGGCACCCACATATTGAATCCGGCCCTGACTAAAATCACTTTAGAGCTGACGGCAATGTACTGTTATAGAAATAATTACTAAACACAATTCTATTTATGTAGCTAATCAATTTTTTAAATTAAATTTATAAAACAAAATGATATGATTAGGCATGGGAAATTATGAGCCATGTATATTCCATTAGTTACCATAAAAATCCACTCAGACTGAGTCACTTCAGAGTGTTCCCAAGGGGGCAAAATGTGAGAAACTCTTTGCTGAATCAGGCCCCTAATTAACTTATGAATAAATAAATCAAATATGTTTAAAGCAATCTACACAAGCCTGCCCACAGCTAGCATTTAAGAATGGAAATAATTTGCTATTAAACACTAAACACTTGTCCAGAAGCCTTGCTGGAGTGTGAAAGGGAGAGGGGAGCTATATTTCAGCATGTTTGAAAATGTGCGCGGAGACAATTCATCAAAAACGAGAAGCTGACATGGTAATTCCTAGGACTCAATTAGGGACAGTTAGGAAATTCCTAGGATACAATTACCCTCAAGTGGCTAGCATTCAGCCTACTTGGCTAGTGTGTCTCTGCTTCTGACACAAGTTAAAAAAAACCCAGCAGCATAAAAGGGGACAAGAGGAGCAAACTGCGTCGGAACTGAAGGAGTCAGCCATCATTTTAGGGCTTTAGTTTCAGAGAGGTAGAAGAAGAGGTTGACAAGGCAGGTACTGAGTTTGGAAATGTGTTTTTCATCGGCACTTGTTATCTGCATGCACGTGAGGAATGGTCGGGACGAGATGTCTTATGACAGAGAGTCTGGCATTCCCTTCCTGCTTTCTCTTTTCCACAGTGGAGGGAGAGGGAGGGGGGTACAACAATGCCGCTCATGACAATGAGGAGCCATCAGCATCATTTTTGCTTGAAAGTCCCTCATTAGAACTTACGTCACTGGATGAGGTGGATGAGACGTAGAGCTCGGGCCCTTTCGGTGGCTGGAGTCAACTTCTGGAAGAGTTAAAGTTATAGCAGGACTACAGAATGTTCTGGAGAAAATTAAAACCTGGCTTTCTCATAAATAAGTTGCAGATAAAGGGGGGGGGGCATTTAACATTTACTGGTTTATACTGTTTTATTCCACTCCATGGTTAATAGAGGCAGATGGGGGAGGGAGAGTGTGAGCATGAGGTTTTTATGGGTTTTAGTTTAGGCTTAATTTTAGTTTGCTATATGTTAATGTTTTTATAATGCTGTGTACCACTTTGGATATTTTTGGAAACTCAGAAAGTGGGATATAAGCATTGTAAATAAATAAATGGTAGAGACTCTCTTGTCTCCAGGGGACTGTGAGCACCACCTCTGCTGTATCTCCAGCTCTGGCCCGTCCAAGGAGCAGAATCTAAGCTTAGGAAGCCACCTAGACCTCCTGCATAGTCATTTAGCCAGCCATCTAGTCTGTAAGTTAAACTTAGTTCACCTGCTAAGGAAGTAAAGGTTTCAGACACAATTAGATGCAGCAAGACTATAATCATAAAAAAGACTTTGATGCAGAGGGCCATGGAACAGCGTACTTACTCCGTAATGGAAACCTTTCAGTTAGCCTTTCGCTTTGCAAGCTCACAAATGTTGCATGTCTGCTCTCAGGCTATTATTAAGCAAAACTCCCAATATTTTCTGCCATGAAGTTTGTTTGAAAAATGTAACCCACAGAGTCCTGTGAAATTTTTGAAAAGTGCCCATAGGCAAGTAGCATAGTGATAGGTACCTTTTCTTAATAAAAGAAATGGGCCTGATATTCAGAAAAAGCTGAGCTCCTAAATTTAGACTGCTAAATTTGGGCCCTATTTTCAGCCACCCTAGCAGCCTAAGGGCTAGCTGAGAATGTGCGTTCCGGCGCACACTAAATGCCCATTGGGACACTTGTTGACAGCTAGCGCGGGGCCATGGCAGCACAGGACAATTCCTGTGCTGTCTAACTCGCATTAGGGTCATGAGTGGGCGTGGCATGCTCCGTGGAGTGTGCACCTGGTTCACACTGTGTGCTAAGGGGGTTATTCTGAGACAAAAATAGCAGGGACATCCATCCCCACTACTCATGACAGCTACATGCCCCGACTAACTTCCCCACCAGTTGTGCGGGGAAGTTAGTTGGGGGTGGGGAAGAGGTGGCCCAGGGGTGGAAAGTGGCCAGGCAGTGGGTGGTCACTGGCCCTGGACGTACAGGGCCAATTCTAATGTCAGCCCTGTACGTTCAGGGCCGACAAAATGGCTGTGTAAGTTATTCCACCCCTGGGGTGGAATAACTTCCCTGGACATTTCTTTTTAAGTGGTCCAGGGTGCGGAAGGGGCTGGGGGGGGGGGGGGGCAGAGTTAATTCCCTACAGCCCGATCCTGGCCTTAGGAGGCCGGATCGGGGGTCGGGCTATGGGGAATTAACTTTTTTAGCAGTGGCCGGCATGGCTGAGTTAGCCGGGCTGTGGCTGTACATGCAGGCCTGTTCGCAATTCTGATCCCGCTGGGCTAGATGTGCCCCAGAGGATCAGAATTGTGATCTCCTTTGAACATCCGGGTCAGCCCGGACGTACAAAGGAGATGTACGTCAGGATCAGAATCTGGCCCTAAGTGCATGAGCTCGGGTTCACCTAAAGCCACCTGAATAGGTGGAGATGAGTGCATCAACGCTAATGTGGCGTGTTCTAAGGAACAGGGCTCTTTGTTAACTGCCAGGGAAATGCTTTCCACACTCCCGACAGTTAACGCAGTGGTGTTGTGGCCAACCTGCCATAGTTTCAGAGCTATTGCTGCATTAGATACAACACCTTATCACCCTTTAGTAAAAGGGCCCCTACGTTTTCAGCTGAAAATTCATCCTAATTCGGGAGCTTAAAATTTATGCCTGCCATTAATTTTCCTAGATTTATGAGTATAATTTAGGTGCCTGGTGTTGAAAATCAGTGCTAAACTCCTAACTTCTTTCTCCATCCCTAAATCTGCCCCCAATGCCACCCACTTTTTATGCTCCTAAATTTAGGAGTTTAGTGAAATTTTAAGAAAATATTTAGACACTCAGCTCTACAAAATTTTCAGAGAGGCCAATTTATGAATCTAACTCTCAAAGTTAGCAGCATAAATCCTTTGAATATCGGGCCCAATATTTTCAACCTGTTGTTTGTCAGATTTGCTAAGTAGAGGCCCAGTAACACTCCACCTCATTGGGAGCAGCCAGGTTTAAACCAGACACTGGCCCGCAGTCTACAGCACCAGTAGCTGTACTAGACTGGATGTACTAAAATTATCAAAGATAATTTACATGGGTTTTCACGTGCACACAAGGCCCTGTATCACCAGGAGGGGTCCTAAGTCATCCCAGTTTCATGTGCAACATTATCTTCCTATAAATTTTATGTTGGTCCACTGCATGGAAAAACCTTTAGTTTGGTTTGCTTTTTCATTGTAGTCTAAACTAAAATGATTTATGACTTGTGACAGAGACGCCCGTCTTGAACCCTTGAGAATAGAAAAGGACATGGAATTGGACTTAGGGGAGAGCCCAGTTGAGTATTTCAAGGGTAACCTGAATCCTGCGTACACCGATACCCACAAAATCCCTGCCTGGCCTGGATCTCAGGCCCCGCGAAGGGAGAGAAAGAAGAGAGGCTGGAGAAACAAGAAAGGCTGGAGAAACAAGAGGCTCAGGAGAGTCAAGAGAAGCTGGAGATGCAGCAGAGCCATAGAGGAGAGCCTTGGGATGAGCTGAACCACAGGGAACACAGCCGAGGAGACGGGCCGAAGGCTGAAGGTACTGACCGGCTGTCTCGGGTAGAGCTGGGAACAGGAGTGACTCTAGGACCCAAGGGGGAGCTGTTTACTGAGCACAGCTTTGAGAACTCAGAACGGGACACTGCTCCAACAATTGAAGATATGCAAGTCGATACTGCTGAGGATGACTTGAGGGCTATGGATATTCCTATGGACTGTACTTTATGTCAAGCCAAGTGCGTTGAACCGTTATGCTGAGGGCTAACACTTTCTGAGAAGGTCTCCTAAAGCTGGAAATAACAAGACCCAGAGAACCGACAGGAGGCCGGGGATACTTTTGCTAGCACCCAGAGGTTTGTGATGCAGCCAGGAAAACTTGCAGGGAAGTTAAAAAGCCTGGTGAATATTTGCTGCCTGTGTCTCCCATATTTTGGTTTAAACTTAATCCGGGAAGGGAGTTAAGAAGAAGCTTTTGTTCCAGTGGGACTAAGTTTTATTGTTGCTATTAATTGTTTTACAAGGCAAGGCTAAAAAGAGGCATTTTTACTCTTGCTAAAGAAGTGCTGTTTTTCAGGGCTGAGAAACGTTAGAAGCAGATGTGTGTGTTTGAAGCTTGTGAAGCAGTTATGCTGTTCTAGTGCTGTATTACCAATAATCCTGCATAAGAAGGAGTCCTGTGTACAGGGTACTTGAACTTTTGCGTAAGAAATAAAATTCTGTCACTTTGCCTTACCTCTGGACCATGACTACAACTTCTTCTTGAAGCCATTTTTGAAGGCAAACTACATATCCCAAGATACGCCTGGGGGAAAATTAGTTTGCCCAAGCCAATCGAGAGAAGTTCCTCCGATACCACGCCCCTCTAGGCTAGAGACGGGTGGTGAGGGCGTGACAGACTCTATATTCAAAAAAAGCTGAGAGGCCGATATTCAGAAGCCCTTATCCAGATAGCCACAGAGGGCGCAGAGGGGGACATTCAGTGGGCACTGTGCGGACAAGTACAGCTGGATATTTATTTATTTTATTTATTTAACAATTCTTATATACCGCACTATTTATGATCAGCGCGGTTTACATATAACAACAACATCCGACACTATACATTGAACAGGGAATGAAACTTGGAGAGAGGGGGCAACTATATACATACGAAGTTAATAGGGGAGGGACCTGTTTGGTGTTTACATATTTGAGGACGAGCTATACGAGGGTTCAGAGCCGTCAGTAAGATATTTGACAAAAAGGAAGTGTTTCAGGGCTTTCCTGAACTGGCTCAGTTTAGGGATTGCTCTTATGTGTGGTGGTAGGGTGTTCCATAGCGCTGGAGCGCAGAGACTGAAGGTTCGGTTGGATGTTGTTTTGGTGCAGTTTGTCGTTTCTTTTGGTATTGCTAACATATTGGTCTCCGCGGTTCTTCTTTGTCTGGTGGTGGCAAGTGGTTGTATGAATTCAGATAGAGAGGAGGAGGAGAGCCTGTTGATGGCCTTGAATGTCAACAACAAGGTCTTGAAACTGATCCGGGCTTGAATGGGGAGCCAGTGCAGCTGTTTCAGGAGGGGTGTGATATGTTCCCTTCTGGAGGCTCCAAACAGTATCCGCGCTGCACTGTTCATAGCCAGTTGCAGGGGGTTTAAGGTTGATCGGGGGAGTCCTTGTAGGATGGCGTTAGAGTAATCAAAATGAGGTATGATGAGGGCTTGGTAAATGGTGCGGAAATCATCTGGTTCTAGTAACGGGCGTAGGTGCCTGAGGGATCTGATTTTGAAGTATATCGCTCTAACAGTGTTGGCAATGTGTTGCTTCATATCGAGATGTTGGTCCAGTGTCACCCCAAGGTACCGTATAGCTGGTTTCACTTGTAGCTCGGCATTATTTACCTTCAAAACGCTGGGTGGTGTGAAATTAGGGTTTCTAGAGATGAAAAGCACCTCTGTTTTCTTGTGTTGAATTCGTAAGTTCTGTGATAGTAGCCAATCGGATATGGTGTTGAAACATGTAGTCATGGGGGTAAGGTCTGGGCTGTCGAGTGATATTGGCATGTATAACAGCACGTCGTCAGCATATAGCATACAACTCACATTGAACGACCTGATGATGTTGCAGATTGGTTGAAGGTATATGTTAAACATCAAGGATGATAAGGAGGATCCTTGAGGCACTCCTTGATTTTGTGGGAATGGTTTGGATGTGGCCCCGTCTGCTCGAACATGTTGCCATCTTCCAGATAAGTAAGATCTGCACCATTCTAATGCTGTTCCGCTGACGCCTTTTTCTCTTAGCCGGTATAAGAGGATCTCGTGGCAGACAGAGTCAAAGGCCGCCGCTATATCTAAGAAGATGAGTACGAAGCCGTGTCTTATGTTGTCCACGCCTGAAATCACCATGTTGAAAAGAGTTGTGAGGAGTGTTTCAACTCCATGTGATTCTCTGAATCCATGTTGGGATGGATCCAGAGGTGCGTTGGTGTCTATATGATCTTGCAGTTGCTTGTAAACTATCTTTTCAATGATTTTCGCCAGCATTGGGATGCTGGATATTGGCCTGTACGACTCAACCTTTTGGGGGTCTAGCTTGGCATTCTTTAATAAGGGTCTAACAGAGGTCTGCTTGAGGGTAGCGGGGAAAGACCCAGTGCTAAAGGATAGTTGTATCATATCTCCAAAGATCACCTTGGCACCATCGGAGGTTTGGAGGATGATGGCAAGGCTTATTGGGAGGGGTTCGGAATGCTTCTAGCGTTAACTACTGTCATAGCGTGGCACACTCAGCGCCACCATGAGCAAGCTGCCAGTGCTTTCCAGGGCCAATCTCCACTCATAACTTGCTCCGTTCCTGCCCCATACCGTGCTAAGCAGTTAGTGTGGGGGTTTTAGCATGCTGGCTGTTTTTAGCACCTGGCAGCCATTAACATGGGCGCATGCTGTCAGTACGCACTAAATCCTGCCACTAACTGCTTATCGAACTTTAGTGAGCATGCCCTTTAGTTACTCAGCCCTAGTAAATTTCCAAAGAGGTGGAAAGTAACCCAGAATGAAACAACGCATGGCATTATTTCTCTGGCATTTAAAACAGCCGCACGTTCCTCAGCTCAGGCTATGATGAGTTCGGCAAGACAATTGCTATAGCCTTAGGACTGGAGGAGGCTGTGATATCAGCACTCGGATGGGTATGGAAGTCACTTAATTAAATGGCATGAAACGCTTAAGAAAATCGCTGCCAGCCCCAGGGAGAACACCATAGGGCCAACACTGAATCTGAAAGGGAGTTCTGAGAAAAGGAGGGGCCACACGGGTGGTGGAAATCATTAATTACCGAAATCCTAACAAACAGGTCTGAATGGGGAGAAGAGCTGTAGCCGAAAGCTATCCAAAAAATGCAGCATGGAACTGTAAATATGGTTTATGAGGGATTCTCTAAGTTAACTGTGGCCCTAGTAACAGACCAGGATTCAAATCCCACTACTGCCACTTGTGGCCTTGGGCAGGTTACTTAACCCTCCATTGCCTCAGGTAGAAAGTGAGTGTAAGCTCTCTGGGGTGGGGATACACCTACTGTACCTGAATATAATTTACCTTGACTTACTAGTGGAAAGGAGTGAGCTAAATACTACAAAATAAATAAATACTGAGCACAAGTCATGTTAAAGGAGCAGACTCCATACTCAGACAGTAGAGAATAAATCACTTTTACTCACACGTGGACAGGCATCTTCTCCCTGTTGTCCAACTAAGATATACAAGATGTCATCCTTTTCAAGGTCAAAAATCCCTAGTACTGCTGTGCCGTGGGCCCTTATGGTACTCTTAGCACCCTTCCCACCAGCGGCCCCATAACCCGAGATCCTGCAATGATTGACAGAAACAAAGAAAGAGAAGGAAATACCGTCACCTGTATTGTTTTATGGAAAACATTATCAACAAGAGTGCACTTACCAAAATGGTCCCTCGGGAATTGGCAATTAATGCAAACAGAACAATCGGAACCTTCAACGTGTGTCCACAAACAAACCGGGCATTCCCCAATGGTAAAATCTTCAAGATCTCTGCCTATGTAACTAAACAAAGATCTTTCTGTGTGGCTACTGGTTAAGGACTTATTCAGAGCCCAGAGACTTAGCCACTAGGTGTCTTCTGTGTAACTCACATTTTTGCATGACACATCCTACCCGCCCAAGCGGCCACCTTTTTAGATTGCTGAGGACTGCAAACTCATTGCAGTGCCTGGAACACAGATTCTGGGCTAGGGAGCAAGATACACCAGCTTTTCTTTTCTTTTTTTCTTTATCCCTTTTCTACATTTTAATATCCCCCTTTCCTGTGTTCTTTCTCTGACCTTACGGCTTCACTCTTTTACAATCTGAATCCCTCATTTTGGGGTATGTTTACTAAACCGTCTTAATGTTACCGGCGCTAGTTGCAGCGTTAATGTGAAGAATGCCATATAAGGTAGTGGGCGGTCTGGAGGGAAGGTTGCAAGGAATCGGTATCCTACAATAGTGTGCGCCGTGGCCCGCTAACGTGCGTTAACCCTAAGTTTATGCCACCGCAGTATTAGAACCTGTAAAGATGTAGTCCACTGGTTGCTGCAATGACTGCGGAGGCAGAGGTCATGGATACAATCCTGCAGTGGTGTTATGTAAGAAGGCTGTCTGAGGCATGTCCTTTTTTTATTTAAATCAGTGCTGTCTGAGGCATTTCCTTTTTTACTTTAAATCAGTGCTGCCAGCAAAAACACCCTCACAGTGCCGTAACCTAAGGTGCAGCACAAGGCGCCCTATAAGGCACTCCATACGGCACATTATAAAGTGCCCTGTCCGCCAAGGTGCCTTCTAATGTGCCCTATAGGGCGCATTATAGGGTGCCTTATGGTTACAGCACTCTGAGGGTGCATTTTGCTGGCAGCACTGATTTAATTAAAAGGAAAAGCTTCAGACAGACTTATTATATTGTAGCAGCAAAGCGCAGACAAACCAATGATACCAGGAGTCTATTCAGAAGGTCCAAATCATTTATTTGTGCACAAGTCTCAAGCAAGGCAATTTCAAAATGGCTGAGCAAAGTTTTCAAGCATTACAACAACTTTTATAGACTTCTGTTCCATTCTAGGTATAGAAAAACATTTCATTGGTCCCGGTACTCTCCCGTACCTCCCGTAGCCCTTCTATTGGTCCCGGTACTGATAAGTTTCTCCAATTATGTTCCTTCTGTGGGCTTCTGTGGGCATGACACCTGCCTGCCCCCCTTCTAGTCCCAATTACAATGGTCAGTTCATCAACTTGTTACTTTCACACTTTCAAGGCTATGGGACCATTTGTGCGTGCAGATGAGCAAGGTTCTGTAACTCATCTGTCAGCACTCCTCAATATTTCTCAGCAAATGTACTTTTTCTTATCAGTAACTTTAGGAAAACTCTTTTTATTGTTATGTTACAGAACCAACTCCATACACAAACAAACATTTGCCAGTATACATCAGAAAAATCAGGCATAGCGTGAGCTTGGAACAAAGATCAACAAAAGCTCACCAAAAGCTCAACAAAAGATCTCAGAACCCTATACTCCACTATGTACAGAACGCATACTGCCTGACATCCACCACATACAAATTCGATATCCACCCCAAACAGACAGAAAGCCCCCCCCTTCTCCCATATCCCCACCGCCCCCCCATTCCCCCCCTTACCCCCCCCTCCTCCAACCCTAACCCCCCCTCCAAGCCGTTCGACTCCAAGCTACTGGGCTTCCAAATTGTAGACTATCGGAAGCTCATCAAGGTCAGCAAAGGCCTCCCCCAAGTCTGGATCCCCATAACTTCTCCAGCCCCTTATTACCCACTCAAAAGATTCTGCCTCCTAACCGGATCCCAGACTCTGACCCACCTGTCCCAGGCTGCCGCCCCCAGACATCTCCCCGTACGCCTCTCCATTTCCCCCAGGTCAAGCAGAGCACGCTCCCATTCTCCAATATCAGGGGTTGTGGGCTGCATCCAGTGGCGCAGGATACATTGTTTCACCACTAGAAAGCCCTTCTCACATAACTTACGTTCCCCGCTGGGAATAGGACACACCCCACCCCCACACCCAAAAAGGCCCCACTCCGGGGAAATTTGCACTGAGGAGCCCACCCAACCACTTAGTTTAACTCGTACTGCAGTCCACAGCTGTTGTATACGGGGGCAGAACCAGAACCGATGGGCTAGTGAGCCCGGGGCAGCCTCACATAGAGGACACGCATCTGTCTCCGCCAGGCCCGCCCGCGCCGCCCAAACATTAGAAACATAGGCGCGCCACAGAAATTTATACTGTATCTCCTGCAGCTGCACCGATTCCACCAGACCTTTAATCGCCTCAAAGGCCGCCTGTAGGCACTCCACCGTACTCCCTGGCAGCTGATCGGCCTGCCAGCGTTGCGCTAAGCGGCGCAGGGACCGAGTATGCTCTCGCGACCAACCCCCCGGAACCAATTGCTCCCCCAAAGCCCGTACAGTGATTTTTCCTTCCAGGGTGTGGAACAGCTCTAACATACCACCTTGAGACAGCCTCAAACTATCCCGCCGCTGTAGTCCACGAACATAATGTCTAATCTGCAGATAAAAATAAAATCTCGGCGGCATAACTGGTATCGCGTACACAAAGAGGCGTAGGAATCCAGCTCCGCCACTTCTGCCATAGCCAGGTGCCCAATACAGCAGATACCTTGCTGTGCCCAAAGTCGCGCCACCCGTCCTTCCAGTCCCGGGACAAAACCAGTATTGCCCTGCAAAGGAAGGCAGTCCGAAACTTTCCACGACCCTCCTCTGTGCTTACAGATCACCCT
This sequence comes from Ichthyophis bannanicus, assembly GCA_033557465.1. Lineage (NCBI taxonomy): Eukaryota > Metazoa > Chordata > Amphibia > Gymnophiona > Ichthyophiidae > Ichthyophis > Ichthyophis bannanicus. The sequence continues at coordinate 207,429,327 of CM066033.1, forward strand.
CCATGCCTGCCGTAACATGCGCAAAACCTCCGAATGTCTCCAGCCCCCCGAGAGGTCCCGCTGAGGTAGATGTAACAGCATGATGCGATGCTGCGGACCCGCCAGGTCATCCACTAGACTAATAGGCAACACTTCTTCGGTCCCACACACCACATCGCGAAGCGCACGCATCATGTACACCAAGTTGTAGGCGCGAAGCGATGCCAACCCAACTCCCCCCTGTTCCACCCGCCCCATCAAGGTTGTCAGTGCGATACGCGCTCTCCTCCCTCGCCAAAGAAACTTAGTTAAATGCCGCTGGAGAGTCGCTAGGTCTACAGAACGAACCCAGATAGGGAGGTTTCTCAACACATAGAGCCACCGAGGCACCTCAACCATGTTGAAGAGCGCCACCCTACCCCTCAGTGATAATGGCAGATCGCGCCATTTCCGCAAGTTCTCAATTGTGCTGGCCAGCAGAGGCGGAATATTGGCCCGATATAATTGGGACAACCCCCCGGGAATCTGGAGACCTAAATAGCGAAATTGCCCATCCGCCCAGACTAGGGGAAACTCACCTGGCCATCCCCGCCGCACCTGTCCCCCCACATCCAAGGCCAAGGATTTCGTCTTGTTAATCTTGAGGCCCGAAAATCTACCAAACCGCTCAATCTGCTGAAGAGCGGCCAATAGGGAGCGCTGAGGGTCAGTAAGGCACAACAGCATATCGTCTGCAAACGCGCTAATAGTCAGCCCCCCCTCCCGCCAATGCATCCCGCGCACATCCTCCATCTCCTGCAGCGTCAATAAAAGCGGCTCTAACTGGAGCACGAAGAGTAAAGGCGAGAGGGGACAGCCCTGCCGGGTGCCCCTGCGTAGTGCGAAAGATTCCGACTGCTCACTGCCAACCGTCACGTATGCCAGAGGCTCTGTATAGAGGGCCTGCACCCAGCTGGTAAAGGCACCCTCCAATCCGAACCGGCGCAACACTTCAAACATGTAGGCCCAAGAGACTCTATCGAAAGCTTTTTCCGCATCCAGGCTGACAAAAAGCAACGGGATTCCCTGTCGCGTATATTTCTCCATTCCCAACAAAATCTTATTAATGTTTCGAACCGCCTCCCGACCGCGTACGAAGCCCGCCTGGTGTTCTCCCACCAGCTGCGGTAATAGGATCTGCAGCCGATCGGCCAAGACAGATGCCAGGATTTTCATGTCATAATTAATCAAAGAGATGGGCCGATAGGCCGCGGGATCTAAGAGGTCCTTCCCGGGCTTGGGAATAAGCGAAATGGAGGCCGTCCGCATGTCCCTGGGGAAGCTACCCACCTCTATAGCCTCCGCGAACATGGCAACCAATGTTGGAGTCACCTGGGTTTCCAAGAGCTTGTAAAACTCGGAGCCATACCCGTCAGGGCCCGGCGCTTTATGCGGCTTCCCCCTGCGAATAGCCCTCTGGATTTCTCCTCCCGAGATAGGTTTATGTAGCTCCTCGAGCTCCTGGGCGGATAGCCGTGGGAACGGGACTCCATCTAAGAACGCCCGTTCCTGAGAGCGGCTTTCCTCATCAGGGGTATACAAAGACTCATAGAACTGCCTAAAGACATCCGCCACTCGTCTAGACTCACTCTGTATCTGCCCTTCCCTATCACGAATGACAGTGATGGCCCGCACGCCTCCCCTCTCCTTCACTAGACGCGCCAGCAGCCTACCTGAGCGATTCCCAAAGCGAAATAGCTGGTGCCTGTAATAGTGCATAGTGTGCACCGCTCTATCCTGGAGCAAGGCGTTTACCCGTCTTTGGACATCCAAGTACTCACCCAAGTGGGCCCCACGGAGCACTCCCACTGCCTCCGCCTTCAAGCGAGTCAGCTCCCGCGTCAGTCGAATAATCTCCGCATCCAGTTGACGTCGCTCCCGCGCTAAATACGCTATTATGTGCCCTCGCAAAACCGCCTTCCCGGCTTCCCAGAGCACCGCCACTGATGCACAGCTGGCCTCATTGAATTCCAGAAACTCCCGCCATTGCTGCTCTAGGAAGCTTTTAAACGCCGGATCGCGCCACTTATGCCAGGGAAACGTCCAGCGGCCTTTGCTTATACCCGAGCTTTGCCAATCTATCCACACCATTGCGTGATCCGACACTAAGACGGGCCCGATTTCAGCCTTCACGACCCTCCCAAAAACTTTAGCTGAGACTAAGATATAATCCAGGCGCGACCAGGTCTGATGAGCGCGGGACAGATGCGTGTAGTCCCTTTCCCCCTCATGAAGGACACGCCAAACATCTACCAAATTCCCCTGTTGGCACAGATAGCTCACCCCCTTTCGCGACCAACCTGAATTCTCGCTAGGGTTAGACTTGTCCAAGGCTGGATCATGAGGGCAGTTAAAATCACCAGCCAAAATAACTGGGAGCTGTGGGTTCGCCTCCACTCCGCGCAATAGCCGCTGAAAAAAGGCATGGTCGTATACATTTGGGGCATAAACAGTTACCAGGAGTAATGGCGCCCCAGCCAGAGTCACATGTAGGGATATGAACCTCCCTTCCGGATCGTCTTCAACCCCTAACAATTCCACTGGGACCCCTTTACGAATCAGGATCGCTACCCCCCTCTTTTTCACAGATGCCGAGGCGGTATATACCTGCGCTACCCAGTCTCTCTTTAATTTTGCATGTTCTAAAGCCGTTAAATGGGTCTCCTGTAGCAGCGCCACGTGGGCTTTCGCCTTTTTCAAGGCCTGCAACACTTTGGTACGCTTGACAGGGGTGTTAAGCCCTCCCACATTCCAGGAGACAATACGTAAGTGTTGATTCATTGAGCTAGGGAATGGCCGACCCTCCCTTGCAGAACCTTGTTATAAAGCATTGACAGGATCCGAACCCAACTATTCTCCAGCCAACATCCCAGGGGCCGCCCAGCCTCAGCCCCCAGCCAGCCTCTCCATCGTGGAGTATGTTTAGGCTGCTTCCTTTCTCCCAGATATTCCATCGCAGTAGGGCAGACGAACGGTCCCCTCCCCCCCGCCCCCCCACCCCCCGCCCCTCCCCCCTCCCCCCGCCCCCCCTACCCCTCCCCCCTCCCCACCCTCCCCACCCTCCCTCCCCCACCCCTTCCCCCTCCCCCCCACTACCCCCATATGCCACCCTCAATTTAAAACAATGCCCCAAACCCCTAGAAGGATATCACTTCTATCCCCGCCCCGACTAAGCGAGGCAAACTTCCGTAACAGACACTACAGGGCCGCCTCAGCCTCCCGCCACTCCAATGCCCACAAACAAAGCCTGATACAACCCAAAGTAGAACAAACAGTTCCCCTCCCCAGTGGGCTCTGGAAAGAAAAGAAACCCCCGAGAGGTAGACAAAGCTAGTGAAACAATGCATTAAGCAATTTAAACAGTGGAAACATTTTAGTAGGCAAAAGCCCCTTGGCCCAAAAACTCTCGACACAATTAAAACATCCCCAACTCCCTGTGTCATAGTCAGCTATAGCCAAAGACCCCCAGGAGCATACAGAACACTCCCGGGAAGCCTCAGAGAAATCAGTCTGCAGCCCAGGGTAGTCTCCCGGCACTGCGCAGCCACTCGCCGGCTCCCCCATCAGATATCTGCCAGCAGTACTGCCGGCCTTGCTCACGTAGCGGCGCTTTGTCTCTCCGATGCGGATTCCAGGCCTGCCACAAACGCCTTCGCCGCTCCCGGCGATTCAAACACGTGCTGCCGCCCCAGATGCGTCACCCGGAGCACCGCCGGGAACGCCAAAGTAAAGCGCACATTTTTTTGAAAAAGTTCAGCACAGAGCGGGGAGAAGGCTTTGCGCTTTGTCGCTACCAAGGCGGAATAATCTTGAAAAAGCAGCAGCTTGTGGTTCTCAAGGAGCAGTTCGCGCTTCTTTCGGTAAGCCTGCATCAGATGTATTTTATGCTGGAAATTTAACAGTTTCAATATCACCACTCTCGGCCTCCTGCCCCCCTCCGTTTTAGCCCCAAGACGGTGGGCACGCTCCACTCTGATCTCCCCAACCAGCTCCTCCAGGCCCAGTTCTTTCGGAAGCCACTGCTCGATCAGGGGAATCAGCATTTGATCTGTGGTCGACTCTGGAATCCCCACCAACCTTAAGTTGTTGCGGCGTGAGCGATTCTCGAGATCGTCGACTTTCAGCAGCAGAGACTCAATTTTCGCGGCCTGTGCCTCGTGCTCCTTCGTGCGCCGCCCTTCCTCCTCCTCCATGAGCATTACTCGCTGCTCCACCTCTTCGACTCGGCGATCCAATTCCGCCATTGCAGTCCCCAGCAACTCTAGCTTCGCCAAAATTTGGTCGAACTTGGGGTCTAGCAATTTGACGACTTCCCGTGCTAGCTCCTCTGAGGTGGAGCCCACGCTGTCCGCACTTGGGGATGCCGGTTGGGTCACAGGCGGCATGGCGGCTCCCGACTTGCCCCCTTTCTCCCGGTCTTTCCGGGCAGGCAGCGGCATGGTGCAGGGAACTTGCACAGATCCACGGGCGTGATCGGCTCTGCGACCCACGCTGCGCTAAGCACCAGCTGGGAGAGTCAGAATAAGGCTTTATTAATGTTGAAGCTTAAGGCGGCCCTGGAGCGAGCAGAGAGACGTCTTTACTCGCTCATGTGTCAACCGGAAGTCTCATCAGTAACTTTAAAACACATCTTTTCTGTATTTTTCCATTTCTTAATTCTGCAATTCTGCTTATCTAAGCTAATTCAATATTTCTACTGAGTTCTTTCTTACAATAGCAGCATGTTGGGGGATGTGCAATCCTATATGCCTCTCCACAGGCCTCATTTACAGGTCAAGCTAGCCATGCTGGCCTGCCTATGTCAGACACCGTGGGTCACAGGCCTGCACCTGCCACATTCCCCCCTTTGATTAATCTCACCCTATTACTTAATAAGGTGTGAGAATTAAATCACTTTCCAGAAAATTCACATCCTGATTAAAGGATTCTTACTAGTTCCACTAGGGCTAGCTTTGTATAAAGCCATTATTCTAGTTGCGGTCTTCCGCTCTACTGTACTATCAATAGCACTATGAAGGGAACGCATACAACATGGGATTAAACATGGTAAGCAGAGGACAACAGCAACAAGGATTAGTACTAAGATAACGAAAGTCTTAAATCCTCCCAGCCAAGAGAAAAGGTTAGCAAACCAATTAGGAAATTTCAAGGCGTGCCAAGTCTGTACTGGCACATAAGCATGTCTTTGCATATCTTTAGCAATTTCTTCAACTACTTGACCTTTATCATCTATTTTCAAACAGCAATTAGTTAAATTCAGTTTACCACATACTCCTCCTTCAGCTGCTAGCAAATAATCAAGTGCTAAACGATTTTGGTATATGGCAGTGCGCATCTGAGTACTTTGTCTAGCTAAGAGCGTGAGAGCATGACTAGTTTCATTGGTTATTATTTCAACTACTGCTTGTAAGCGAATAATACGATTAATCATATAAATTGGGGTACGATAACCATACATACCATCATCATTCCAAGTGGCAGGTCCATAATACTCAATAATTCTTTCTGGTGGCCAATCATCACCCTGCCACTTTTCCCATTTGCCTATCTGTAAGGCTTCTCTTTTCTGTCTTGACGCTCCTTTGTGTTTGTGGGTAGTATATACAGGGTATCCTAATTGTTCTCCATGTTCAGTGTTTAACAGGAAGAAAGAAGGTCTGATGGTTCCTAAGACACATGCTCCTCCCCATTGTGGCGGGAGTTGCGCATATGCTCGGTTTCCACAGATCCAATATAGGCCAGGTGGGGCTTGCCAGGCTTGGACTTTGGCAAGGTTAGTCCATAGACCTGCAAGTTCAGGAAATCTAGCTAATGGGTTAGGAGGTTCAGGATGTCTGATTCCTGACCACCATGCTGTCTTTTTGGTCGTGGCATTATAGTACTTCTGGCTAAGACAGACCAGCTGTCCTACCTTTTGGGTGAACTGGGGTCCAGTTCTGGCAAAGCAAAGACGTCCAACGATCGAGTGCGCTAACACCCATTCACTGGTAGTCTTGTGTAATTCAGTCTGATTGTAAATCATGGAATAATTCAATTCTTGGGCTTCCCAGGGCCATTGATCTCCCATTTGGGTTCCGCCACAGAAATAACAATCTGTGATCTTAAGACTAGATACTACTGCTCCGGCTAATTCTAGAAACAAATTCTGTGAAGGGTGAGGGATCTCAAACTTATTTACATGCATAGCTTCATAAAAGGTATTATGAATATGATATTTAGATGACTTATGGGCTTGAGTATTCAATCTAATATATACAATGGTCCCTGGATCTGTTCCTCCTCCAGCAATACGCAAACCAAACTTATATCCTTGTTTCCATGCATGGGGATTATGTACACGCAAGTGTAAGGGGTTGCAAGCATCTTTCTGACATTTATCATTTGTGGTTGACTTGGTTAGAGTAGCCATCCGTTTATCTATTTTCTCATCAGTTATACCAGTGTTCCAGGTAGCATAGAAAACACATTCCCAATACGGGCAATAGTAATCTGCTGCTGTAGCAGTACTATACCCTGATCCTGTTTTACCTGTACACTTCCACCAATTTGTGGCACCTTCTGGACACATATACTTATGGTCATTTCGATACGCTTTCTCCCATGTACCACAGGTGGACTGACTATCTCTATTAATAGCATTACATGCATCAAAATTCAAAACAGCAGGTTTAGTAATGTCCTTAAGTGGTGGTGTAGCAGCTAATATAGGTCCATCTGCATCCTTCCATCTTATTTCCAACGTGTAATAGGATGGATTCTGATGCGGATTATAGCATGCTTTGATTTTGCCATGAGTGCAAACATTTAGTTCAGTGGTGTTATAGATACACCGAGTTATTGTTCCCTTGCAGGTATAGTAAGAATGGTAAAGCAAAGTCTGGGTTACTTTCAGTCCAGTTCTAGTAGAAGTAATGCAAGCGGTGCATGGAGGTAGAGCATAAGTCTGTTCAAAACCTCCGAAGAAGGCAACCAAGGCAAAGCAGAAGCAAAGATACATGTTGATGTTGATTGGAGTTCTTCTGAATCCTCAGCTTGCTGATCTTGATCACGACGGTCTATTATTCTTCGTCCCGTTTGCTAATAAAGCAATTTAACGGGTGCTGAGTGTTGATTGAAGATCCTCAAGGTGTCCAGCACACATTAACCAACTTAGCAATTCAGTTGGCTTGTGAAGTCTGGCTTAGTCAATGCAGTCTCACAGTAGTGTGTCAAATCACACACGCAAATTGGGTTCGTTGAAACAAAACTGTTGCTGCATGGAAAACAGCAATCCTCTTCGAAAGACTTGGCTACTGCAAAGCACTTGTGATGAAGTGTCTATGCTGCTGGTTGCCGTCTCAAAGTAACTCGCAAGGGTACATCAGGGTGCTGCTCTGCTGTCCACCGCTCTGGTTCAGGATCGGCGGCGGGCTTGACTCTGCTGTGGTGGATCCAGGCGTCGATCTCGGCTACCTTTACTGCAGTTGGGGTAGACAGGATGACGGTGTACGGTCCCTTCCAATGGGGTTCCAACGGTATCTTCTTCCAATCTTTGATCCACACCGAAGTTCCAGGCTGGTAGGGATGCAAGGGTTCCGTCAAGTTGATAGGCAACTGGTCTTGGATCCACGTATGGAGAGTCTGCAGAACAAAACTAAGAGCTAGGAGTTCTTGTCTGGTTACTTCTGAACCAATCTGGGCTAAACTTCCTTTGACTCCCTGCACTATTGGTGGGGGTTTACCATACAAAACTTCAAAAGGGGAAAATCCTGTTGACTTTACAGGGGCTGAGCATATTCTGAGTAAAGCTATGGGAAGCACTTGAGGCCATTTCAAGTGTGTTTCCTGACAAAGCTTAGACATTTGGGCTTTCAAGGTACGATTCATTCGCTCAACTTTCCCTGAACTCTGGGGTCTGTATGCAGTGTGGAGCTTCCACTGTATCTGCAAAGCTTTTGCTAACTGCTGAGTAACTTGGGAGACAAATGAGGGTCCATTGTCCGACCCTATTACTGCTGGGATTCCAAATCTGGGGACAATCTCTCTCATTAAGGCTTTGGTAACTTCTCGGGCTTTCTCAGTTCTGGTTGGGAATGCTTCTACCCACCCAGAGAAAGTACAAACTAATACTAGTAGGTAATGGTATCCATTGGCTTTTGGCATTTCGGTGAAATCAACTTGGAGGTTGTGCATGGGGGTCACACCTCTTGACTGAACTCGGGGTGCTGTAATAAGGCCTTGCTTGGCATTATTCCTGGCACAGATCTGACATTGTCGTGCTACTGAGGCTGATATGGTTGTCATCAGAGGGATGTAGAAATGTGGTCTGAGTGCTTTCTCCATAGCACTCTTCCCATAGTGGGTGGCTTCGTGGAAAGCTTTGACAAAGGATGGTCCTAACAGTTCAGGAATTACTATTCTTCCCGGAGGTTGACTGCCCTCTTCTGGTGGCAGCTCAATCCATCCGTCTTTCAATACTCCATTTTCTTTGTCACAATAGTAATCCAATTCTTTGGTGGTATATCGTGGGGTCCATAGATTCAAGGGTACTGGAAACAATGCTGCTTGCATTGGCATAGCTTGTGGGGCAATCTGTCCTGTCATAGCTGCTTGTCGTGCTGAGGCATCTGCAAATCTATTTCCTCGAGCAACTTCTCCTTTTCCTGCTTGATGTCCTCTACAATGCATGACAGCTACACGTGTTGGGGCCCAGACTGCATCAAGTAACATCAATATCTCGGGACCATACTTGACTGATTTTCCTCCGGATGTGATGAGTCCTCTTTCTTTGTAGAGAGCTCCATGGGCATGCAAGGTAGTGAAAGCATATTTGGAATCTGTATATACATTTAGCACAAGTTTTTCTCCTAATAACAAAGCTCTGGTGAGTGCTATCAATTCGGCTTTCTGGGCTGATGTGCCTGAGGCTAGGGCTGATGATTCAACTACTTCGTGTTGAGTGACGACTGCATATCCGGCACAGCGTCGTCCATCAAGGATGAGACTACTCCCATCAACATAATAGATCTGGTCGGGATTGTCTATGGGCACATCTGTTAAGTCAGGTCGACTAGAGAACACAGTTTCCATGACTTCGATACAGTCATGTTCTGGGAGTTCTTCACTGATGGGTATCAAGGTAGCTGGATTCAAGGCATGGCTCACTTCAAGTTGTATCTGTGGGTTTTCACATAACATGCTCTGGTACTTCAACATTCGGGAATTGGTGAGCCAATAATTTGCTTTCTGTTCCATAAGGGCAAGGACTGCATGTGGCACAGTGACTCGTATGTTCTGTCCTAGTGTGAGTTTGTCTGCCTCACTCACTAGTAGCGCTGTAGCTGCAACTGCTCTCAAGCAGGGTGGCCATCCTTTGGCCACAGGGTCCAATTGTTTTGATAGATAGGCTACAGGTCGTTCCCAATTTCCTAATTTCTGAGTCAACATGCCTAGGGCATTTCCCTGTGTTTCATGTACAAACAAGCGGAAAGGTTTGTGGACATCTGGTAGTCCAAGTGCTGGTGACGACATCAATTCTTCTTTTAACTTCTGGAAGGCTGTATCCTGCTCAAGTCCCCACTCCAGTGGTGACTTCTCTTCTCCTTTTGTGGCTTCATACAGTGGTTTGGCAATTTGGGCAAAGTTGGGTATCCAGATTCGGCAATATCCTGCTGCTCCCAGAAAGGCTCTAACTTGCTTTCTGGTTGTTGGAGTTGGAATTCTACATACTGCTTCTTTTCTTTCTCTGCCTAATCTTCTGCTTCCTTGGGTAATACGAAAACCCAAGTATTTCACTTCTGTTTGGCATAGTTGTGCTTTGGCTCTGGAAACTTTATATCCAGCTTCATTTAGTAACTGCAAGAGATCTTGGGTGGCTAATATACATTCTTTTTCTGATACGGCAGCTATCAACAGATCATCCACGTACTGGAGAAGTACTCTCTTCCCCGGGGCTACTGGATAGCTTGAAAGGTCTTGATTTAGTGCAGCACTAAAGATGGTAGGTGAATTCTTGAATCCTTGGGGTAATCTTGTCCAGGTGAGTTGGCCCCCTCTTCCAGAGATGGGGTCCTGCCATTCAAATGCAAACAATATTTGGCTTACAGGGGCTAATCTTATGCAAAAGAATGCATCTTTTAAATCCAGTACAGTGAAATGGGTAGCTTCAGCAGGTATCAGTCCTAGAAGAGTGTAAGGATTGGGCACGACTGGATGTATAGTTTCAACTGCATCATTTACTCTTCTCAAATCTTGCACTGGGCGATAATCATCTGTCTCAGGTTTCTTTACTGGCAAAAGTGGGGTGTTCCATGGGGATTGACATACTTTTAGTAGGCCATACTCGAGCAATCTCTGTAGGTGGCGATGAATGCCTTCAATTGCGGCTCTTGGGAGAGGGTACTGTTTGACGTGCACTGGTGTAGCACTAGGCTTGAGGGTTACAATCACTGGTGCTATATGCTTGGCTAGGCCTGGGGGACTGCCTTCTGCCCACACTTCAAGTGGTGCATGAATGTTCTTTAAAGTTTGTTCAAAATAGGTATCTTGAATCGAATCATCAATGTAGTATCTCCACTCCTCTTCTCGGGGTACTGTCAGCAGCATTACTCCTGCTGGTTTGGCTTGGGAATTCACTGTCATTTGCATTTCTCCTTGTTCGGAGAAAGATATTTGGGCTTGAAGCTTGGCTAGCATATCTCGTCCCAATAGGGGTACTGGACATTCGGGCATGTAAAGGAATTGATGAGTTACTTGCTGTCCTCCTAGACTGCATATTCGGTTTTGTAGAAAAGACTTTGTGGCTTTGGCACCAGTTGCTCCTATAATGGTGACTGCTTTCTTAGTGAATGGGGCTATCTTTTTGTCTATTACTGAATGTTCTGCTCCAGTATCAACCATAAAGTTCATAAATTGGTCTCCTATTTGTATTTCGACCATAGGCTCCTGGAGACCTAAAGCAAACTTGGAGCCCGGTCTGTCCTAATCCACGTCATCCTCATCATGGGCCTGTGTGGCCAATGCTTGGATGGCTCCTCCTCCCCTCTCTCGCTGGAATTGTTCTCGATTGGCTCCTCCTCGGCCTCGGGGACGGCCTCGTCTTTCTTCTCGCCACTGATGATCGTTGTCGTCATCTTGCTGGGCGTCTTCGAGTTGCGGGCAAGTATCTCTCCAATGTCCTTCTTCTTTGCAATAGGCGCATTGGTTCACGCCTAGTCTCTGGGTCCGGCCTCCGCCTTGACCCCGCCCTCTTCCTCTGCTCCTTCGATTAGGGACACCTCCCCTTTTCTTTTCAACTATGGCCGCAGCCAAAAAATCAGCTTTCTTCTTCATCTTTCTATCACATTCTCTCTGTCTTTCAGTATCACGATTCACATACACTTTATGAGCGACTTCCAATAACTGTGTTGCATTCATGCCCGCAAACCCTTCTAATTTCTGTAATTTACGTCTAATGTCTGGTTGAGACTGGTTTACAAAAGCAGAATTCACCATGCATAAACTTCCCGGTGCCTCGGGATCATAGGGAGTATACATTCTGTATGCTTCAGTTAATCTTTCATAATAATCTGCTGGGCTCTCATCTATTCCTTGGATAACTCCTGCTACTTTAGAAAGGTTCATAGCTTTTTGGCCTCCTCTTCGCAGGCCTTGTAAAAAGCCTTGGCGAAAACGGGCTAGGGCTGTGGATCCTTCATCTGTATTTGGATCCCATTGGGGGTCTTCATTCGGGAATTCTCTCTGAGCTGCTTCTCTACGATCTATTATATTCTGCCCCTGCGCCGGAGCGGCAGGGTTTTCTGCCATCCATTCAATAGCTGCTTTTCTAATTCTCGCTCGTTCTTCTGTAGTGAATAGGGTGGTCAGGAGCTGACGGCAATCTGGCCAAGTGGGTTGGTGAGTTTCCATAATACTAGTTACTAATTCTGTCAGCTCCTGGGGCTTGCTAGTATAGGAGGCATAATGCGACCTCCAATTTAATAAATCAGTTGTAGAGAAAGGGATATACACATAAGTTAAGGGTCCCGCTACCACTTCATCATTATCATTCTTTACGGGCACCCCCGGGACTTGCCTTAAGGGAAACAGTTTGGCTGTCCCAGGCGTCATTTGGGTCTGGGATCTAAGGGCTATTGTCGTTGTCTTTGCAGGAGTCGCTTTCTTTTTCTCAACTGGTTTTGCTTTGGGTTTTTCTTTCACTGGCTTGCTAGTGCTAGCGCTGGCTTTCTCAATTATTTGTACACTGTCCTCTTCTTCTTCTTCTGGGGGATTCCCTCCTTCTTCTTCTAGCTCCGCTTCTGACTCACTTTTTACGTCCTCCTCTTCTCTTCCCGCTAATTCTTTCTCTTTCTCTCCTCCAGGAGGAGGGGGGTCAGGGGTTGGGTCTCGCCTCGGCTCTGGCGGTCTCTGGGGATCTGGGGCAGGACGCCGCCGGGCTATTCTTACTGGACCTGGGGTTCGGGGCTGCCTGAGGACTACTTCTGGGGAATCGGGATCTGCCAAGATGGGTTTCTTCTTGGCTTTCTTATCCTGCTCTTTCCTTCTAGGCTGTTCCTTTTTCTGTCTAGAATCTGTTTTAGCTAACATTATTCTGCACTGTTCCTCATAACAGCGCTGCGCCCAGGAGGGCGGATCTTCACAAATACTTAACCAGGAATCTATATAGGGGTACTGATCGGGGTGCGCTACCCGCACTCTACGGTGTATTGACTGAATAATCTCTACGGTGAACGTTCCCTCTCGGGGCCAGATGGGGTCTAGATCGGGCCACTCCCTAGTACACAAAATCTGCAAACGGGCTGCTGTCATTTTAATACCATAATCTCCTGAATATCCCTCTTTAAAATGTGCGATCATACATTCTAATGGAGTGTTTCTAGTAGACTCCGCCCCTCCCATTTCGATGTGTGCGCGCAACAACAGACAGAAGGGAAAAGGAGTGCGGACCGTGGGTAAGGGGTCCTCACGGCCCTGGAAACGTATAGGGAATACAAATAACAAGACAAGACGACAATCGCTTCCCCCTTTTCGCGACCTGAACGCGGTCGCCCGGTCAGGAAATGCGCTAATCAGGGGTCCGCCTTCACTTGGTCCGTGCTGCCAGACCTCTCATCCACACTTCGTTCACACAATCATGCTAGCAACGTATTCCCAGAATGCATTCGTTTCTATCTATTCTGACTAGTCTTTTCCCAATTACAAAAAGGATGAGGGTTTCACCTAGCGAATTCCCATGCCAGGCTACTCGGCTCTTCCTTGAGAGGTGATCAAGCTCTCTTACCAATTCCCAATATCTCGAGATTACAAATTCCAAATTCCAAGTTCCAATGGCAGTACTGCTCTTTCTATTTCTGTCTAGACCCAAAATCAAAACTATACTCACCGGATCCGGTCCTCAAACTTCCCAAGCAGGCGCATGAGTTGGACCTCGGACTCCCCTCACTCGGGTTCGAGGCGTTGGCTCCGACCGGGCCCGGCACCCGCCGAGGTCCGACCAGCTCCCTCCGATACAAGGGACCGGTGGCGCCAGGGAGCGGCCCTCGTCGGAAGGGCGCGATCCCGGCAGGACCAAGCCTATAGAGGCGGAAAGTCGTGGTATATTGCCCTATATACACTTTGATTCCACAACTTCCCGGCCAATGCACCAAGGAATATGTAGCAGCAAAGCGCAGACAAACCAATGATACCAGGAGTCTATTCAGAAGGTCCAAATCATTTATTTGTGCACAAGTCTCAAGCAAGGCAATTTCAAAATGGCTGAGCAAAGTTTTCAAGCATTACAACAACTTTTATAGACTTCTGTTCCATTCTAGGTATAGAAAAACATTTCATTGGTCCCGGTACTCTCCCGTACCTCCCGTAGCCCTTCTATTGGTCCCGGTACTGATAAGTTTCTCCAATTATGTTCCTTCTGTGGGCTTCTGTGGGCATGACACCTGCCTGCCCCCCTTCTAGTCCCAATTACAATGGTCAGTTCATCAACTTGTTACTTTCACACTTTCAAGGCTATGGGACCATTTGTGCGTGCAGATGAGCAAGGTTCTGTAACTCATCTGTCAGCACTCCTCAATATTTCTCAGCAAATGTACTTTTTCTTATCAGTAACTTTAAAACACATCTTTTCTGTATTTTTCCATTTCTTAATTCTGCAATTCTGCTTATCTAAGCTAATTCAATATTTCTACTGAGTTCTTTCTTACAATAGCAGCATGTTGGGGGATGTGCAATCCTATATGCCTCTCCACAGGCCTCATTTACAGGTCAAGCTAGCCATGCTGGCCTGCCTATGTCAGACACCGTGGGTCACAGGCCTGCACCTGCCACAATATAACACCACTGTGGGATCAAACCCATGACCCTTGTCTTTGCAGTCACTGAAGTAACCAGTGGGCTACATCTCTATAGAGCCTAACACACCGCTGGCTGGCTACAGAAAGACTGCAGGTCACCACACAAACTGTCTGCTGTGGTTACCAGGATAGGGTAAACCCACCCATACCCATGATGCACTGCACATGCAGATCAGCAGCCTACATCTGCTCACAAGATGGGGTATGCGCCTCTATAGCACCCAGGCCTGGTAGGGGGAACTGACCGTGTGTGTTACTTGCACAGAGTAGCTACAGACCGTGACATTGTGCGGTTCCTGTGCTCACTCTAGAGTTTGAAATCAGAATAGATAAAAAAGGAAAAAAAACGTTTTCAGTTGTGGTTGGGAAAAAGATAAATTTCTTCCAGAGAACGGCCTAATACAGAAGAAAAATAGATTGTTTAGTGAAGGGGAGCTGAAGAAAAGTATGTGAATGAGAGCAGAGGAGACAAGATTATGGGAAAATACTGAGGTGTAAGGCTGCATAAGAGGATGTTTACTAAACTGCAGCTAATGTGCTGTTATAGCTCAAACAGCGCCATGTTAGTTGAGAACACATTTTGAGCTATCGGTTGGGGGCGTGCACTGAAATTACAAAGAACGTGGCCCGGAAGCACCGTGGATGCAAATAACACCACCCATTGAGGTAGCGCTATCTGCATCATTGACTGCGGCTGCAAGCTGTGGTAACTGCGCGTTGCAGGTGCACCCACTCTTTGCCCACATCCCGCCCACTTTTGTAGATAGTATGGGCTCTGCAAATAGTGCAGAAAATTGCTGTGCTATCTGCTTTTGCCCTGAGATATCTGTTAATGTGCCCCAATAACGCATGCTCTCATCATGTTGACAGGTAGCGCAGTTTAGTAAATATGCCTCATATATACTGCCTTCCTGAAAAAATCATCCAAAGCAGTTCTTGAAGTAGAAAACAATATACAATCATTAGAATCATAATATAACATAAAAACAAATAATGATGAACATAACTGTAACCTCCCCAAAGGAAACCCCAAACTTTCCAGTTACCTGCCCGCCCTTTCTTATATTAATTCTTTAAAATGGACAGCTGGTAAATTGATATGTTTTAATTTTCTTTGAAATGATAGCAGTTCATTCTCAAACTGTATCTCCTCAGGTAAATGGTTCTATAACATCGGCACCACAACAGAGAAGGCCTGACTCCAAAGAGTATTCTTCATCCTTTCCAAAGATAGCAGTCAACATAATCTGCTACCATGCAGCCATAGACACCTATTTGGCATGCACCATTCCAACTTCTCCAGTAAGAAGGATGATTGTAAACTGGTCAAAACTTTAACAAAATCATAAGTGTGAATTGAATATGTTCTCTTATTGGCAGCCAATGGAGCACATACAAAGTTGGCTGAGAACTTTCACGGCGGAGAATGTCCAGAAGAATTCTTGCAGCCATGTTTTGATGATCTGCAACCTCTATATAATTTCTGCTGTTAACCCAACATGAAGGCTGTTACAATAGTCCAAAGTACTACCATGACTGCTCGGAGGGCATGGACATCCAGATATAGCTTCAGCTGTTTATCAAGCCTCAATTTATAGAAAGCAAACTGTATCGCTTTTACAATCTTAGGTTGCAACCAATCCGTACCATCTAGCAAAACCCCCAGATTTCTAATGATCTTTTTAAAGGGGATATTCCTCTTCCTGATCTGGGGCTTCTACATCAACGCAACCCATAGGAGTTCCCCAAAGCCAATCATCTCAGACTTCTCAGCATTGAGCCTTAGACCACTTGCTTGCAACCAACTCGCCACTTGGCTTAAACACATATTTTAATGAAATATAATGCAATCAGGAGCTGCTCCCAGAGGCAGCAATATCTGAACATCATCATGGCAGTAACTCCCATTCAGTTGCCCCAAAGGTTGCAAAAACAATATTAAACAAAGATGATAGAGGGGATCCCTGGGGCACACACCATTTTAATACCTTTGGAAAGGATCAATCCTCCCTCATCCAAATGTGGAAAGATCATCCTTTCAGAAATGACTCTACCCACTTAAGCTCTGTATCTGACAGTCCTAAGTATATACATAACACCAGCAGCAGATCAGGGTTCATCATTTTGAATGCCAACTTAAATCCAACATAATTAATAAAATCAATTGTTTCTTATCCATATGAAAATACTGTACACAGTATCTATAACTGCATTCAGTTCTGCAGCCTACCCTAAACCCTGCTTGTTTTCCACTGAAAGCTTCATTCTCCTCCAGATACGAGCTAAACTGACAAACCTTTTTCTCAACCAGTTTTGCCTCCGATATTGGGCCCTCACTAATCATCTTCAAGGCAGGAGACACTTCACACTCCTTCAGTTTCATCATCCAACCTAGCAGATTTCCAGCATCGAAATAAGATGCCTTCATCATCTTTACTAATAGCTGAGCCCTCTCCAAGGATATTAGCTGAAACTCTTCCAAGGGCCCTATAGCCTTGGGCAAATCACTTAACCCTCCATTGCCTCAGCCACAAAACTTAGATTTAAGCAATCTGGGGAAAGGAAAATATCTACTGTACCTGATTGTAGCTTGTCTTGAACTTCTACTGGAATGGCGTAGACTAAATCTTTTTATTTTTAATCTTTCTCTTACCAACTCCTCTTCTTTCCTTCTCCACTTCTTTATAGCTTGGTTACAGTTTCCATATTGTGCAACATTTGACATAAAGGCATGAGAGAGAAGCTCTAATCATGATTTGGATGTCTAAAAACGGGCATAGCGATGTCCAAAGAACAGAGATGTCTTAAGAGCGATTTTAGAAAGCTGAGTTCGTGGTGTGATCACATCTATGTAACATGGGGCATAGTGAAGGCATGGCCTGGGCGGTCCTACAGAGATACATGTTGTTGCATGATTTCAGAAAGGAGTGTGCCGTCCTGGCCCATGATGCTAATGCGTCCATGTCTATAGGGGCGGCTCTATAATGAGGTGGAGTGAGGCAGTCGCCTCAGGTGGCAAAGTTTTGGGGGTGGCAACAAATGCCCCCAAAACAGCCTCCTCTCTCCGCCTTTAAATTTAAAAAAAAATACAGTCAAACCTCGGTTTTCATGATTAATCCGTTCCAAAAAGTCTGACTAAAACCGAAACGGACTAAAACCGAAGCAAGATTTCCCATAGGAAATAATGTAAATTCAATTAATCTGTTCCAGACACCCAAAAATATTGACAAAAAGTACATTTTATAGAGAATAACTATATTTTTACATACAGAAAACAATGAGAAATACATATAAATGACTAATGAAATGGATAAATGAACATTTAACATCACATTTAACTTTATTGAAGACTCTTGTTGAGGGGAGAGGGAGGAGGAGAGGTTATTGTTTGGAAGGGGAGCCATGTGGCAATTGCTGCAGCAGCACGAGCTCCCGAAGTCTCAGCCAGCACTTCTCTCAGCTGCCTGATCGTCCACAGCACAGCAAACACAACGAGACTTTAGGACACCAATCTGATCGCTGACTCCGTCTCAACCCCGCAAGAGAAAGAACTGCCTGCCACATTCATTCAACATCTCCTGCTTACCCTGCTACCTCCGAGCCTGAGGGGGCGCTCCAGAGAACAGGCAGGCGGTGGAGAGATCGGGGCCTTCCTCTCTGCAATCCTTGCATGTCTGGCTCGAGGATGTTGCTCACCTGCCTTTCAGATCTCAACACGCGATCGGTGAGTCCGGGGGGGGGGGGTAGTGCTGCCGGGACTGGGCAGGCAGTGTAGTGTATGCAGACCAGCGCGAAGGTGACCGTATTGCAGGCACACGCGATCGGTGAGTCCGGGGGGGGGGGGGGGGGTGCTGCCGGGACTGGGCAGGCAGTGTACTGTCTGCAGACCAGGGTGTACGAAAACCGAGGCATCGACGAAAACCGAGACAAGATCTCAGTCGGGAAAAGACGTCGAAAACCGAAACCGACGAAAACCGGGGCAACCGAAAACCGAGGTTTGACTGTAGGTGGAAAGTTGCTGCCACTGCTGCTGCTGCTGCTGCTTGGCAGCGGCAGATTCAACCTTCACCACCCCCACTAATGCCCTGGAAGGCCCTGCACTTGCCTGACCGGTCCAGCGCCCCAGCTCTGAAGAGCCGTGAGAAAGAACTGCATTTCCTTTCTTTCCCACGGCCCTGTTAAAGTTGAGCCCAGGACGCGCTGAGGGTAAATGAAAGCATTTCCTGTCTCACATGAGACAGAAAATGCTGCCGTTTACACTCAGGGCACGTCAGGCTCAACTTTAACAGGGTCGTGGGAAAGAAAGGAAATGCAGTTCTTTCTAATGGCTCTGCAGAGCGGGGGCACTGGACTGGTCAGGTCAGGCAAGTACAGGGCCACCCGTGGGGGGGTGAGGGGGAGGGGGAGGGACGGCTAGGACTTGAAATGAGCTGATATCAGTGCAGTTAGGTTTATAATGGGCTGATGGCGGGGGCTAGCACTGGAAATGGGCAGATTGAGAGGGCTAGGACTGGTAATGGGCTGATTAGGGGGACTAGCACTGGTATGGGCAGATCGAGGTGGGGGAGGCTAAGACTGGTAATGGGTTGAGGGCTAGTGGTTGGGGCAAGTTACCTCAGGCCAGAAGGTCAGGGATTCAAATCTCACTAGAGGACAGCAACCTTGGGCTGGAAGGACTGGGGTTTCTAGTCCCACAGGTGCTCCTTGTGGTCTTGGGCAAACCATTTAACCATTGCCCATGTTCCCTGTAAATAGTTATCTCCAAGTTATAATGCCCTGTTCAATGTAATTTCAGTTTGTTCAATGTAAACCACCTTGATATCATGAAAGGCAGTATATAAGAAATGTTAAATAAATAAATAGATTAGGGAAGATTGGGAATGGGCTGATTGGGGGGGGGGCTGGGGCTGGGACTGATAATGGGCTGATTAGGGGGGCTAGCACTGGTAATGGGCTGAGGGGGGACTAACATTGGAAATGGGCTGATGGGGGGGGGGGCTAAGACTGGAATGGGCTGATGAGGGGAGGGAGGGAGGGAGGAGAGAGCTGCTGGCCCTGGAAGAAAACTGGGGGCTGGGGCTACAAATGGGCTGATGCAGGGGGATGGGAGAATGGACTGGAAGGGAGTGGATGCTGAGAGGGACTGCCATGGTATTTGGACTAGAAGGGGCTGGACAATGGGGAAGGAGGGGGACTGGAAGGGAATGGACACCAGTGGCAGTCATGGGAAGGCAAGTTGACATTGGAAGGTACTGGGAGGGAGGACCGGAAAGGGGCTGATACAGGGAAGGGTTACTAGGACTGGAAATAGGCTGATGGAAGGAAGTGAAGAAAACAAAAGAAGAGATAAGAAATGGCAGATGGACTATAGGCCATAGAAAGAGAGCCAAGAGAAGACAGGAAAGCAGATGCTTGGATCGGGACCAGCATGATCCGAGAATAAAATGGTCAGACAACAAAGGTAGGAAAAATAATTTTATTTTTATTTTAGTGATTGGACTTTGTGCTATCTTTATATTTTACACAGTATGGGGAACTGCATCTCTATCTGATATTGCGCTGCATGCGGATTCTGGCTTTTTGGGATTTCAGTTTAATTGTCTACATATTTTTATTTTAGGTTGTAGTCACTTATTCTGTACTTGGTGAGGGTCTGTGTTCTGAGTGTGTGACTTAGG
Organism: Ichthyophis bannanicus; assembly: GCA_033557465.1. Taxonomy (NCBI): domain Eukaryota; kingdom Metazoa; phylum Chordata; class Amphibia; order Gymnophiona; family Ichthyophiidae; genus Ichthyophis; species Ichthyophis bannanicus. The sequence continues at coordinate 207,449,350 of CM066033.1, forward strand.
CCAGGTGTTCTGTTAAAATGGAGTTTGTACGTAGGGATCTATACTGTACTGAAGTAATTTGGATTGTTCAGCTTTTCAAACAGGTGTATGGATGTTTTAGGGCCCACTGCAATATTTATGGTGTTGCCCTTTTCTGGGTACACACCATGTGGTGTGAGTTTTGGAAGTTAGTGCTGTTATGGAATAGTAGATTTACTCCATAGATCCTGTACTCTGGGTTTTTGGTGAGGTCAACTGTAGGGTGTTGGTTGGGGGGAGGTACTGGAATATGTAGTGTTTTTGAGATTTGCAGTTTTGCATTCTTTATGCTGCCAGACTGAAATATAAAATATTTTGTCAGTTCAGATTTAAGGAAATTTCAAATTCTCCAGGACCAAGCAGGAAGTCAGTCCTCACATATGGGTGACGTCGGTGCCGACGGAGCCCCCATGCGGAGCATTTCCCCAGCTTTCAAAGAAAGCCTTTGGGAATGCAGCATTCCTGCGCGGTCCCCTTCCCACCCAAGGGTGCCATCTTGCTCAGTCTTTCTTTTTCCGTGGAGCCCGACGGACGTGAGTTTGTGTCATCCGGAAAAAGTAGATTTTTTCTGCAATTTTCACGTTGTCTTATCTGGTTCGACGCCGGTTCCCCTTCCCGTCTGGGCTCGGTACACCAGTATCGAGTCCGGAGTTTTGATTTTCGTTTTTTGTCCTTCGTGACTAATGTTCGCGGTCTTTTTGTGTTTTCACTGGCAGCCCGGTCCTTTGACCTTGCAGGGGCCCTTTTTCCCCCAAAGGCTGCCAGCGGGTTCAAAAAGTGCGATCGGTGCAAGAAACTTATGTCTCTCATCGACACACATGACTGCTGCCTCCGATGCCTCGGGCCCGACCATGACCCGCTGGCCTGTGGCCCGTGCGGCAAAATATCGTCGAAGGCGCTTCGGAGCCGTCAGCATCAATGTGAGCGAATTTTCTCTGACTCTGCGTCCGGCCGGCCCGGACTTCGTCAGAGGCCTTGACATCTCAAGAGTCTGACCCTGAGCACCATTGGAGTTCCTCTGAAAGGGAGTCTCCCACCCGGGAGCACAGAAGGAAGAAAAAGCTTGCGAGGGCGGTGTCGGTGGAGGCTCCTGGTTCCTTGAGGGCCAGGTCGCGTAGCCCTGACTGCTGCCCCAGGCTCTTGGAGTTGGAGAGGCCTTCCAAGCTACCTCGTGTGGAGCCGGAGTCCCCGAGTCACATAAGTGCAGTTGTTCTTGTGGACTTTCCTCCGGGGGAGCCGACATCGGGCTCGACACCATCGGGGCCCGAGTCGGGGGCTGCTGAGTCTCCTGAGCTTGGACTCAGGTTGACGGCCTTGGAAAGCAGCTTGGCTGCCTTCATGGAACAGCAGCGGGTGCTGATCGCCGGTCTGACCAGTGCATCTGCCCCGACCACCAGGACCTCGATGTCTAAGTCGACCCCGGAGACCGAGCTGATCCTCGAGTCAATGAAGTCTCGAGTCGATCCTCGGTCAAGGTCCCCTTCGACCTCCTGTGCGGGGCCGAGGTCGTCGACGCCGATACCCTCGGCATCGGGGCGGGTGGCACCAAGGCCCACATGGCCGGAGCCGCTCGATTCCTCCTCGGAGGAGTCAGAGTGGGAGACAGAGGATGAGGAGTCCCCGGACACCTTCCGGACCCGGTGCGTCCCTTCGGACTCACCGGAGTCCGAGCCTCGGAGACGGTCCCCCCTGGAGGATACCCAGTTCTCGGACTTCGTGAGGGACATGGCTAAAGCCTTTGCCTTCCCTGTGGACGCCGAAGAGGAGCCTCGAGCCGAGGAGCTCGATGCCCTCCAGTATGATTTTCCTCCGAAGGAAGCCTTTACTGTACCAGTTCCTCCGATGCTGAAATGGCTGCTCTTCTGTATGTGGGAGGCAGTGGCCTCGATGCCGGTTCTTAGCAAATGGGTTGATTCCATAAGAGCCCTGGGTTCCAAAAGGCGCAGCTACCGCACCACTCCATTGTTGTGGAATCGGCCACGCACCGCCTGAAGAGTCAGAAGATGCACTCTTTGGTGCCCCCCAGCCGGGAGGCCCAGAACCTGGATGCCCTTGGTAGAAAGTGCTTCCAGGGCTCTATGCTATCTTGCCATGTCCAAACCTACCAGCTGTACATGGGCAAGTACCTACGGAACCTGGCAAAGGAGATTGCCGGGTTCTCAGTTGGCCTCTCCGAGGAACCTTTGCAGAGGTTCAAGGCTTTGTCAACAGGGATTCGAGAGTGCTCGAAGTTTATCTCTCGAGCAGCCTATGATGGCTTCGAGGCTTCGGCCCGGGTAGCCGCGGCCGGCATCGGTGCACTCCGTCAGGCCTGACTACAGTCATCAGACCTGGAGCCATGGGTGCAGGACAAGTTGGTCGATGTCCCTTGCCGAGGTGAAAACCTTTTCGGTAAGCCCATGACTGAAAAGGCTGCAGAAATTGAGACTGAGACTCTCACCAGGACAAGGCTATCCAGGAAGACTTCTGCCCCTTCTCAGAAAAAGAAGGGCTTGGGAAAGAAGCCCTTTTTCTGAGGAAGGGTGCTGCCTGCAAATCTTACCCTCAATACCAGGCCTCTCCAGCTCCCCAACAGGGCCAGCAGGCCAAGGGGCAGGGGCATGGGCCCCATAGGCAGAAGACCCCCAAGCCGCCAGCTCCGGCTCTTGCGCAGCAGGGAGTGGGGTTTTGACTCCCACAGCATAGCCTCTTCACCACAGCTGGCTCCACTCAGCACAGGAGGTCGGCTGACCCTGTACACATACAGGTGGCCAGCCATCACAGGGGATACCTGGGAACTGAGCATAGTCCAGAAGGGTACTTGCTCTACTTCCACCAGATACACCCCTCCTACTTTCCAGGGGAGCCCCCAAGACTCCCTCTGCACAGAAACCTCCTCCTTCGTTCCAGTGGCAAGGTAGCAATGAATCTGTATCGCGTGACAGAGGGCGCCTTGGCTCGTTAACGCGCGTTAACCTTAAGTCCATGCCAGTGCTGTGTTAGAAGCTATAAAGATGTAGCCCACAGGTAATTACAATGACTGTGGAGGCAGAGGTCATGAGTTTGATCCTGCAGTGGTGTTATTTAATAAGGCTGTCTGAGGGATTTCCTTTTAATTTAAATCAGTGCTGCCAGCAAAAATACCCTCACAGTGCTGTAACCTAAGATGCCTCATAAGACGCCCTATAGGGCGCCCCATAGAGCACATTATAAAGTGCCCTGTCTGCCTTTGCTGTACATTGCTGACTGAACTGGTTTCTCTCTCCTGCAAATGTGCCTCTAACACGAGGTTTTCACTGGCGTTAATTTTCAGACCTTCATTTCACAGCGTTAGTGTGCCTGGAGCCTCTCACCGCCCACTCTCCGCCCATTGACCCCTTCTCTCCGCCCTTTGGAAAGACTTGCTCCAATCTGTGTGCCTTAATGCCGCCGGAGACGTTATCACGCAAAACGTAATGTTATCGCGCGATAACATTACGTATCATGCAACAACGTCGCCGCTGCGACGTTAGCACTGTTTAGTAAACATACCCCTATATCAACCGACTCACTTTTGTCTACCTGTTTATTCACACCTTCAAAAAAACATAACAGATTAGTAAGACAAGATCTTCCTTTTCTAAAACCATGTTGGCTGTCTCCTATTAAGCCATGACTATCTACATTTTCAGCAATTTTGTTCTTTATGATGGTTTCTACCATTTTTCCCGGTACTGACGTCAGGCTCACCGGTCTGTAGTTTCCCGGATCTCGCCTGGAGCCCTTTTTAAAAATTGGTGTTACGATCGCCATCCTCCAGTCTTCAGGTATTACAGATTATTTTAATAATAGGTCACAGATTACTAATAGCAGGTCTGCAATCTCATATTTCAGTTCACCTTTGGATGTATATCATCTGGCCCTGGTGATTTGCTACTCTTCAGTTTATCTAATAGTTGTAATACATCTTCCCAATGTATCAATATTTCCTTAAATTCTTCCGCACCTTGAAATACCACTTCAGTCATGGGTAACATCCCTACATCTTCCTCAGTAAAGACCAAAGCAAAGAATTCATTCAGTCTCTCCGCTATCGCCTTGTCGCCTCTTAGTGCCCCTTTAACCCCTCTATCATCTAATGAACCAACTGACTCTCTCACAGGTTTTTTGCTACGAATGTACTTGAAAAAGTCTTTATTACGCGTTTTTGCTTCCGCAGCAAGCTTCTTCTCAAATTCTCCCTTTGCCTGCCTTATCAATGCCTTGCATTTAACTTGCCAGTGCTTGTGCTGTTTCCAGGTTTCGTTGTTTGGCTCTATTTTCCATTTCCTGGCAAAAACAGCCTCTCTGGCCCCACCTTTAAACCATGCTGGCAGTTTTTTGGACATCCTTCCACTTTTCTTAAAGCGTGGAATACAGCTGGTCTGGGCTTCCAAGATAGTATTTTTCAACAACACCCAAACTTGATGTAAGTCTTTAACCTTTGCAACTGCTCCTTTCGAAAGTTAAAAGGTAGTACTGTGGATTTCCTTACCATCCCTCCTCCATTAATTAGATCAAACGTGATCATGCATAAGAACATAAGATATGCCATACTGGGTCAGACCAAGGTCCATCAAGCCCAGTATCCTATTTCCAACAGTGGCCAATCTAGGTCATACGTACCTAGCAGTATCCCCAAGAGACACAGGTTCCACAATGCTTGTATTGGGTGTGATACCCTAGCCTGGGCCCTAGGGCTTACAGGCATAGGGCCGCCTTGTTATGTCCTTATATTAAAGATTACTGTGTCTGTCTCCAGTAAAGAATTCTGGGACTTGTAGTTTGGCTTTCTTATCCAAGGACAAAAGTAGTGTGAAACCGTGGGTTAAGGCAAACAAGAATATTTATTTTTGTGGGATTTCCATAAGCATTAAATTCAGAACGCAGGCATTAGGATACTTCTCCAAACATAAGAGGAAAACATGTATAATTGAAACTAAAGAAAGCTGAACAAAAGTCTTTCTAACACTGGCAGCTGTTCTCATCAAGCAAGTTAACATGCAGGTCGTAGTCTTTTGTGTTCATTCCAACAAAAGGTAAACTTCTTCTTCTAACAACTGCTGCTTTACTTTTCAAAACTCTTGGTTAAACAACAAAACCTTCTTTACTTCAAAAGAAACTCTTATCAGTTACAGAGTTATGCAAACATTGCTTCTCACCACATTTTGCTTTTCTTTCTGAGCCCTGTTTACCAGCGTCTAGTTTTCTTTCAAACAAAAAGAGCAATCCATTGGGGATTCCCCCAGGTTAGACTCTGGCTCAAAGGAATCGATCTGCATATCCTCTTGGGCAACAGAATGCTTATCCCTTTCTACGGTTTCAAAAACGTCTTCAGGCTTCCTGTCCTGTAAGAACTTCTGAAAGTCGCTCCATAGCTGTTCTTTCTGATAAGGATCAATTATATTGGGAGAGTGAGCTTTCTTCCCTGGGAACACTTGCCTTAACGTCTCTAGTGTTTTTGGTTCAGCTTCTCTGCTCTCAGGTGAGTTCTGGCTCTTTCCCCAGACAAGCGTATCCACCCACCTTCTAGCAGTTGAAGTCCTCGGCAGTAGCTCTTGAACACTAGGTACTGCAACCTGTTCCACCCCGTCTGTAAGCTTTCCAGCTAACCGTCTGCTAGCTTCAAGTTTAGGAGCATTTTTCAGACACAGACTGCTTCCTTTCTTACTGGCCTCATTCAGCAGCTGGAAGTCAGCCTTCCTATGCCTTTCTCCACTCCTTCCTTCCTAGAATCTCTCCTGGAATCCTTTCTCCTTGAACGCTTTCTCCTCTCCCCAGGATCTCTCTTTCTGGTCTGATTCAGGTTTTAAAAACCGTTTCTTGCCTGCCACTCCCTTGCCTCTGCACAGGTGTTTACAATCACTGTCCAAGCCTGCCCCCACGTCAGAGCTTGGGTGTGGCTTAGCCTCAGCAGAGACAGGATTTTTTTCCATGCTTGCCTTGCAAACTCTGTGCAAAGCTGGTCTGTCACTCATTTTAAAGGTACAAACATTGTTTTCCTCTATTTCCATCTGCTCCTGGCAGCTCTCCTCGTCACACGGGTCAAGCATTGATATCCTGGGTCCCTTTTTAATAATGGTTTATGGATCTTTCCTCCAGGAACTTGTCCAAACCTTTTTTAAACCCAGCTACACTAACAGATATTTATGCTATGATATTTATGCTATGATCACTATTGCCAAGTGGCCCCAACAAACGTATCTCTTGCACCAGATCTGGTGTTCCAGTAAGGACTAGGTCCAATATGGCTTCCCCTCTGGTCGATTCATGAACCAGCTGCTCAAAGAAGCAGTCATTTATTTCATCTAGGAACTTTATCTCCCTAGCATGTCCTGCCGTGACACTGACCCAGTTGATACCGGGGTAATTGAAATCACTCATTATTATTACTCTGCTGTAACCTTTGTTAGCTTCCTTGATTTCTTTGAGCTTTTCACCATCCATTTGTTCATTCTGGCCAGGCGGTCGATAGTACACCCCCACTGCCATCCCCTTTCCCTTTTTACATGGAATTTCAATCCATAGAGATTCTACAGCAAATTTTGTTTCCTGCAAAACTTTAATCCTTTCTGACTCAATGCCCTCTCTAACATAGAGCGCAACCCCTCCACCAATTTGATCAGCTCTAGCATTACGATATAGTTTGTACCCAGGTATCACAGTATCCCACTGGTTGTCCTCCTTCCACCATGTCTCTGAGATTCCAATCATATCTAACCTCTCATTTAGTGCTATATATTATAACTCTCCCATCTTATTTTTTAGACTTCTAGTATTTGCATACAAGCATTTTAGAGATATTTTATTCTTATTAATTTGGCTATTGGTAGTGTAACATGGAAGATCTGCCCTCTGCCTCAGAAGCACAGAAATCGGCTGTTTGCAGTTTAGATTCTGACAGGCAGGCAAGTCACAAGGTTCCCAGTTACCATAGGCAACGTAAACAAACTCAGACACGAGGTCTGCAGTCACGCCTAGCTAGTAAGCATTCCCCAGCTGCTGATGAAAACGGCTTTCACCTGTGCAAGGGAACGCCCAAGAAGCTGTATAAAAAATGCTCAGTGCAGGACACGAGAAACTTGCAAGACTGGCAAGACAAGGGAGACTTGCAGGACTCAGAAGAAAGCTCAGAATATTCAGGAAATACAGACACAGAGTCAGAACTGCCTGAAACTTCTAGCAGGAAGTCACAAAGAAATTCACAGAAAGAAACAAGGAGAGTTTCACACAGAGAGGTCAGCTGTAAGAAGCACTTACCTCTGACGCAGCTTGAATTTCCTAAGCACCGGGCTGTGCTGAATGAATGGGAGGCAGCAAAAGGCAAACCGTATGTATCTGAAAAGCATGGCAGCTTAAAACAGTTACAAGCCCTAGAGAGGGAAAGAAATGTTATTGAAGATGTGTGTATGTCTGACCCTGAAGAGTGTGTGCCAGTGAAACCCTGCAAAAGATTTCCAAGAGAGAAATCTTCATATAATAGAAGAGAACAGTGTTATGGTTTACAGCCAAATATAAAAGGCAGGAAGTTTAAAAGTTTTAAGGATAAAGCTTACTCAGAGAAAGGTGTCTCTCCTTCCTGCTATTACAAGCTATATGACAGCTATTTGCCCTGCTGTGAAGAAGGCTGTTCAGAGAGCACTGATAGAGATACGGGACTAAGAAAGGTGCAAACTTTCTGTTCTAATGAAAATACTGTAAATGATAAAGCAAAGTGTGAGCCTATGATTACAGAGGCTGGTATTGAAAGCCCATGTGATGAAGCCATGGATTGTACGCTGTTGTTATCCGATATGGGTTCCTCCTTATGCTGAAGCCAGGATAAGAGTGCCTCGTGAGTGCTGAGAAAGCTAAGAAGAGACAGCTAGCATATCGGATAAGTTCTATACTATGATTTATGAGTTCTGTTGAAGCAAGATGCTATGTTTAAGTTTTCTTCAGTTTACCAGAAGTATGGTTGTATCCTGAGTTTTTGTATTATAACCTTTTTTGAAAATCCAACCCCGGGAGGGGAATAAAAATCTTTTTGAAAAACCTGACCACTTGACTCACAACTACAACTTTCTACAAGAAAGGTCTGGCCCAGCAGTCTGGCTGATAGCTTAGGCCACAGTCCAGCCCCTGCTGGTGACAGTAGGCATTTGGACTCTTTAAGCTCTTTCTGCTCCATACTCGAGGGCATTTGGGCTACTTTACTCTTTTTTGAAACCTCTCTGCTTTTGGTAGTATCCTTCAAGGATACATTCTTCCGAACCATGCGCTCTTGTGCGACTGTCGGGTTTCCCCTATTATCTGGTTTAAAAGCTGCTCTATCTCCTTTTTAAAGGTTAATGCCAGCAGCCTGGTTCCATCCCTGTTAAGGTGAAATCCATCCCTTTGGAAGAGCCCCTCCTTTCCCCAGAATGTTCCCCAATTCCTAACAAATCCAAAACCCTCATCCTTGCACCATCGTCTCATCCACGCATTGAGACTCCGGAGCTGTGCCTGCCTTTTGGGTCCTGCGCGTGGAATAGGAAGCATTTTGGAGAACGCTACCCTGGAAGTTCTGGATTTCAACTTCCTACCTAAAAGCCTAAATTTAGCCTCCAAAACCGCCCTACCACATTTTCCTATGTCATTGGTACCGACATGTACCAAGACAGCAGACTCCTCCCCAGCACTATCTAAGAACTTATCTAGATGATACATGGAGTTTGTATGTAGGTGATACATGGAATTTGTATGTAGGGATCGGTACTGTAGTATCTGAATTGTTCAGCTATCCATATAGGTGTTTGGATGTTCCAGGGCCCACTGTAGTATTTACAGTGCTTTTTTTGGATGGCCTCCTTATGTGAGTTATGGAAGTTGGTGCTGGTATGGTATGGTAGATTTCCTCTATAGATACTCGGTGACTTTGTTGTAGGGTTTTGTATTAATTCACAATATGCCTGGTACTGGATAATGTTTGTTTTATTTGCTTTTTTAAGATATTGAGTTCTGTGGGTGAATGTTCTGGTTCTGCTCTGCACCCACTGTTGAAGGGGGTTCTCTGGATGCAAAATGTATGTTCAAAAAGAAATGCAAGAACAATAACATAGTTTATAAAAATAAAATAAAAATGAGTTATAATTTAATTTTGTAAACTGTGCTGTGGTTCTCACTCTTTCTTTTAGTTCCTTGGTGTGCAAACTCTTGTATTTCCTTCATATAATCTAATTGGCTTTTTGATTTGGTTCAGTACCTGACTGGAGTTTTGAGAAAGCCTCCCCCCCAGTACGGGGAGAGGGGAGGCGCTATCTCATCCCTCTCCTTAGGCAGCAGATTGCCTTGAGCCTCCCCTGTCTATACCTACTCCTGTCTAGGACTAAGGGGTATGTTTATTAAATGGCAGTAGGGGAAAAAATGCTGCTTTAAGGTTGCGGTAAAGGCACCGGCAAAGTTAAGGATGCAGGGGGCGGAGAGTGTGCGTGACTGGGGCGGAAGTGGGCAGTTACAGTGTGTGCTCCCATACCGCCGATTGAAAATTGACCTGAAAAGCCCTTTAACACTGGGAACCCAATCACCAATTAAAACCTCACGGAAAAGGTGTTTGTAGAGAGGAGAGAGACCATTTAAGAGTCAGCAATGTGATGCACTGACAGGGGAGCCCAAACTAGTGATAGTAGTTCTCCATTAGCAGCAACAGCATGGCGCTGAAGTAGGAAAGGGCACCATGCTGATGGTGCAAATGGGATACAGGGGGGTGGTACAATAGACATGCAGTTGAGGGGTGCTGATGGACATGGCAGACTAGACAGCTGGCCGGGTGGCACAGAGGGGCATAAAAACATAAGTTCAGGATATATGCTATACTGTGTCAGACCAAGGTCCATCAAATCCACTATTCTCTGTCCTATAGTAGCCAATCAGGGGCACAGGTACCTAAGTGGGTCCCAAAAGGACACCCATGGTCAAAGAGGCCTTATTTGGCCAAGCAGCCGATCCTCAGTGTCCCCTGAATAAACATATAATGACTTTTCCTCCAGGACCGTGACCAAACCCTCTCGAAGCCCAGCTATAAGAGGAGCTGTCACGACATATACTGCCTCTGTGTGCCAGTGTTTGCCAACACATTGAAAGACAAAATATATGCCCCAATATGTCTGAAATGTGTTACACTGTAGCAGTAGTGCCTGTCCCCTAGTTTCCCCATATTGTGATGGTGTTAACAACCGTGAACCATTCCACGCCATTCAGTACTGTATCCTATCATATCTCCCCCCAGCCATCTCACCAACAGGTTAAGGAGGCCTGCAGCACCATCTATGATGTCCGTCATGATCATACAGTGACAGTGGTGGAACCCAGACATACTGCTGGTGTGGAACCGTGATGTGCCACATTTATTTATTTAGCTGTATTTATATCCCGCTTTTTCACTGGGTCAAAGCGGTCAATATGGGGCCACATGGGGCAGTCCAAGGGACAGGCACCCTTGGCAGAGGTGCCAGCAGGCCCCCCTGTTCCACTGGACCCAGCTGTGAAGGAAGAGGCTGATAACGCCTGCAGCTGTAGCCCTGGGGAAATATCACAACAGTGGCTGCCATCCTCCCCCCGAGAAGTATTGGTGCCAGGCAGGGATGGAGCCCCTACATGAGTAGCTGGTGGGGGAGGGGGCTGTGGGGCCATCCATGTGTACCCCTACCCTCCCCATCTGGCCATTGTGCACAAGACACCCCCCAAACCCGCATGTTTAACATGCTGGGACTGCGCACCACCACCACTGACAGTGCATGGGCATGTCTGCATGGTGAGGTGTTGGTGGTGACGTGGGAAGTGGCACCAGCCTGAAGCAGACAGAAGCCTTGTCGTAGTCATGTGCACCATGCTCATTGCAGCATGTGCCAAAGGCCAGCCGAAGGGAAGCATGTCAGTTATAGTAGCTGTTAGCCCCATAAGACAACACTGTGGTGCAACACACATGGTTAGTGTGTATATGTGTGGTGGATCACAGGTTCTGATCCCTACTGGGGTTTCTGTATTGCATCTTCCTGTGGACAAGCTTTAGCTGGCAGTGTAAGTACAGCTCCAGCATGTGTAACCCCCAAGGAGGTGGCCAGCAAAGGTGGAAACACCCACCAGCAGCACTGACAGGCTCCACTATTCACAACTGGTTAGAGGCTAATAGCACACAGTAACAAAGAGTGGTGAGGCCACAGCATGGTAATAGCACCTGCAAACAGAGAACTCATTATCAATCCTTGAACTGACATTGAGATAGGAGTGTCTAGCAGGAATGCCAACCATCTCCACTTTTGCACAGTGCGCCAATGAGAGTGTTTGCATGCGTGTGTATGCAATGCAGTGTGTGCCTTTTGAGTCCCGTATGGCTCCCCTTTGTCCTGTGGCTTTCTGCACTGCACTTTGGCTCACATTGTATGAGTTTTTCACAGCCGTTATGGGAAATGTGAATAAGGCAGGCAGAGGATTGTGGGTATCACCTGAAACAGCGCAGATTGGCCTGGATGTGTCTGCTGCAATGGTAGGGTCAATGGCTGAGATGCCATTGGCCCATCTGCTACGTACATTGCCTGGTTGGCCACTGCATGTCCTGCTGAGATGGCACTCTCACTATGACCAAAAAGGGACCATGGCATGGCTATGTATCAACATGGAGTTGTTATAATGTCTGGCTCCAGTGAAGTAGATGCATTCTCTGTCTGGGTTTTCCAATCACTGAGCAAAATGTTGGGTTTCCCGAGGCAGGGTGCTTGTGGTCACACTAAGCACATGCTGTGTGTGCTGACCAGCAGACCAACCACAGTTGGTTTGTGCTTGGCTGACACAGCCCTGTGAAGGGCAGTAGGGGCAGTCTTTCTGCCCATGCTGTAGTCAATTGTTAGTCCTCAATGGTTGGGGCAGCAATGGTGCATGACCTATTCACTAGGGTCAGGGCAGGACAATAGCAGTAGCCCCGCACCAGCCTATATGCACCCACTGCAGTGGTTGGCCATGGCAGCAGCATATTGACACTGGCCCCTAACCCGCACTGTTATCAGAGGGTTAGTGTCCAACATGGGCAGAACACAGGGCCAAGCTGTTGCTGTCACTACAAGCATGCAGGAAACAAGGATAAAAAGCATAACACACTGCAGACAATACCTGCCACACACTAGCACAGATGTGGATCTGCAGCATGGCCAGCAGAGACGTCTCTAACAGTGCAGGTGCAGTGAACCAGGTGCTGGGCACCCCTCCTCACCCTCTGCAGCATGTCTTACAGTTGTTATGTGCATGTAGCACACACAGCCAGCGCGTCTTACTGAGTTGATATGCTGGATCCGTGCATTCTCCATTGGCCCTTCAGCTGCAGACAGCTGTTTTGCATGTGCAGTGCCTCATGAGTAGTGGAGTTCCCAACCTATACTGGCACACACAGCAAACAGTTTGATCAGAGACCTGCAGGCCTGGCACATCTGTTTGGAAGTGTATCCTTCTGGTTGGTGCAATGGCTCCATAGTCAAATGTCTAGGGTTTGATTCCCACTTGTTCATTTTGTGCCTGGGTGCTACTCAAATCACTTGTCCACCTCGTAGAGTTCTGGCTCTTCTGTGACCTGCAGACAATCATTCTTCTACATTTTTATGCATTATGGCCACATGTTGGGTAGCCCAACATGACATTCCCCATCATGGACATCTGTGAGCATGGTTTAGGTGGCTGTGCCACAGCGCAGTGGATCAAAAATGTATACGCAGCAGATGTCTGGGACAACTGGTATGGATGCGTTTTCTGTTGTGCCATCATTGTGCCCTCCCAGCTTTACATAAAGAGGATATATCTCGTACATTCAGGCACATAATACTCATTGCATAGCCATACCCTGCACTGTTCTGTCATCATTACTTGTGCCACATGGGGTAAATGGTTTCATCCTGTCCTTTTCTATCATGCCACTCTGCCGGGTGAATTGTCTTGCAATTGCATAGGCTGAGGCACCAGTCCCACCCACACAAATGGTGTTTCATGTACCCCATGGCACTGCTACTTTTGGATCACACACACCAAATGCTTTTGGCCAGTATGATCCCATACATCCACCCACCACACACACTGCAAACTCTCTGCTTGGAAAATCCATGGCACAGCTCTGTACCCAGCATTTGGCCATCAGAGGGATTCAAGGTGGGGCAGCTTAATGCCCAGTAAGCTGCCCCACCATGGCCATTAGGGATCATTTGCAGCAGTTGGCCATATCATGCACACCTCTCCTGTGACTTCTCCGCATGAGCACTCATGGACAATCCTCCCTTTGCTGCCCACATCAGGAACATGCTGCCTCCACCCAGATACTGTCCTGGCCTATGGCATGCCACACACTGATGGTACATCTGGAAACATGTCCACACCTCACAAACACAAACATGTAGCTTACAGCATGGAGTATGCTTTCAGGGGCATCTAGGACTATACGCCTGTCACAGCGCCTCCCGCTGCTGCATCTCTTCCACTGACTCTGCTGCTGTCACCACCCACCCATGACACAACCAACACCCACACTGCCAGCATCACTAGGGAGCTGCCTATCTTGCCTAGTCAACAGCACAGTCTGCTGTACGGTCAAACATGCTCATCACACATTTGGCCACGTTGCCAGGCATCAGGTGGATCAGCTCCATCAGCAACGAATTGTGCTTGCATCCATACTTTCCCCAGTGGTTTCCCTGCCCCCCTTTGAATGTTTCAGTGGCTTTCCTGCGTTAAAGTGCATGCCAGACACCTTCACGCCAAATGTCCTGTTACCGCACGGTAAGTGTTCACTATCACCACTTAATGCCAGATCGCCTCTAACACGCCCAGCACACTGACTGCATGGTTACCCCTTATTGCTGCCGTTAATGCATGGAACAGACTGCTCCCTTACTGCCGTTTAGTAAACATACCCCTAAGTTGCAGAAAAGTGCTCGTTTCATGGCATCAACACCTGCAGGGGGAAGAGCAAAATGTGCTTTAACTGCCACAGTAAGTTTTGCTGCATCAACAAAACCTACATGTTAATTAACAATTCTTACATTTTTATTGTCCCACAACTGCACGTCTGCAGATCTAAAACTGCAGACTGGGACATGTATGTATCATAGCACAGATGCTTCACTGATAAACCGCACACTTTGGGGACATCCACGTTTCTAAAATGGCCTACAAACGTGCACATACCCGGCCCTGCCATATGCACAGGCTCTTCTTCAGAACTGATTGCAGGGACGTGCGTCTTTCAGGGCAGAGAAAGTGATTTCTGAAGGCTCTTACACGTGTCTCCCTTCATTGCTGCCACTCTCCCAGTATTTTGGGTGTTGGGACCAGGACATTCATTCTAAAGTGCTGCTTCATGGAAACACAAAACAGCAAAAATGTGCTTTTTTATGTTGGCTTCAAAATGAAATAAAAGAGAAACAAATTAAATTTCAGTTTGTCCATTTTAGTACGTCTTGTGCAAAAAAACTATTTGGTGTGAATAGCGCATGCTAAAACCATTTACTGTATGCTAAAATGGGAAAATGAAATGAACTAAAAGGGAAATGAAAACCGTACCGAACAAATGAAAAAACAAAACAAAAAATGAAACAAGAAATCCACTGCATATCCTGGAAAACATTAGAGGGGTTCCCTGAGAGAAGCAGAGGGTGGAACTGTGCTAGCAACAGAAGGGGCAAAATGCAAAGTCAGAAACTGCTAATAAGGCGATACATTTTTCACATGCCGTTGCCCCAGACTGCTTTCTGCTTTCCTTTCTTTTGCCCACTCTCAAGCCCCTCCCATACTTCCTTTGCCAATTTGTCACCACAGCCTCTGAGAGTATAATAACAAATCTTGATTTCCCTTTTGGCTGTACTTTTACCGAAGCTCCTTCCTTTCCCATCATCTCTTTTGAGTTCTATCTTGTCCTTTCCACTAATCCTGTGCATTCATAAGATTCATTTAGAAACATAGAAATATGACGACAGAAAAAGACCACATGGTCTATCCAGTCTGTCCTTCCATATCAACCACTACAACAGTCCCCTTTTTTCCTTTAGAGATCCTCTGTGTTTGTCCCATTCTTCTTTGAATTCAGATACTGTCCTCATCTCTACCACCTCCACTGGGAGACTATTCCACGGATCCACCACTCTTTCCATAAAGAAATATTTCCGCATATCACTCCTGAATCTATCGCCTTTCACATCATCCCATGTCCTCTCGTAGCAGAGCTTGCTTTCCATCGAAAGAGGCTCTCCTCCTGTGCATTTATGGCACAGAGGTATTTACATGTTTCAGTCATATCACCTCTATCCCGCCTTTCCTCTAAGGTGTACATTTTAAGATCCTTAAGTCTGTCCTCATATGATTTATAAGGACAACCACTAACTATTTTAGTAGCCACCCTTTGTATTGACTCTAGCCTATTTATATCCTTTTGAAGATGCAGTCTCCAGAAGTGCACACAATACTCCAAATGAGGTTGCACAAAAGACTTATACAGAGGCACTATCTTCTGCTGGCCATTCCTCTCCCTATGCAACCAAGCATCCTTCTAGCTTTTGCTGTCACCTTTTTCTACCTGTTTAGCTACTTTAAGATCATCAGACACAATCACGCCTAGGTCCGGCTCTTTTTTAGTGGACAAAAGTACTTCACCCCCCATACTATATTGCTCCCTTGGATTGCTGCAGCCCAATGCATGACCTTGCGTTTTTTAACATTAAATCTCAGCTGCCAAATTCTAGATCATTCTTCAAGCTTAGCTATATGCCTCCTCATGTTATCTGCACCTTCCTGGATATCTACTCTATTGCAGATTTTGGTATCTACAAAGAGGCAAACCTTACCCGACAGCCCTTCCGCTATATCACTAACAAAGATGTTAAAAAGAATCGTACTAAGGACAGATCCCTGGGGCACACCACTGGTAACCACCTTCTCCTCAGAGTGAGCTCTATTTACTTGTACCCTTTGTCGCCTCCCACTCAACCAATTTCTAACCCAAGCAGTAACTTTAGGGTCCATCCTTAGGGTGCTCAGTTTGTTTATAAATCGCCTTTGCAGAACAGTGTCAAAGGCTTTACTGAAATCTAGATACACCACATCTAGGGCTCTCCCTTGGTCCAACTCCTTGGTCACCCAGTCAAAGAAATCAATCAGATTTGTCTGACAAGACCTGCCTCTGGTGAATCCATGCTGCCTCGAATCCTGTAATCTGCTGAACTCCAGAAACGTCACTATTTTTTCTTTCAGCAGTGCTTCCAAGAATTTATTCACCACTGAAGTTAAACTAACCAGCCTGTAGTTTTCAGCCACATCCTTACTTCCGCTTTTGTGTAAAGGCACCACATGAGCCTCTCTCCAGTCATTTGGCACCACGCCCGACTCTAACGAGGCATTGAAAAGATCAGTCAGTGGAGCTGCTAGAATGTCCCCAAGTTCCCTCAGTATTCTAGGGTGTATCCTATCTGGTCCCATTGCTTTGTCTACTTTAAGTTTAGCTAGTTTCTCATGAACACAGTCTTCTGAAAATTGTTCAAGATGCCCCTCGCTTCTGTTCCTGTTTGTGGGTGTTTTCTGAGGTCCTTTTCTGGTTCTGCATGTTACAACTCATTCCATAGACTTTACAAGTTAGACATAATCGATTTTATCCTGTGAGTCTTTTTTTTTCTTGGGTGCCAGTAATAATCTGTTGTCAGTTAAGGATTTATATATGTGACCTGATTTTATATTTTGTGATTCTAGATTTTAATTTGTAATTTAAATTTTCATGAGACATCTGTGGTCCAGAGTAGTTGCAAGCTATAGGAATATTTCCATACATAAATATAAAGAAAGGTTTATTTTTGGGAGCTTCTGGGTCGCTAGGAGTCAGGACTGACTCAAAGGCACACATTGGATTGGATTTTTGGACAGTCAAAGAATTGTCAAAATCTTATCACTAACTGGTTGAGATATATAGATGATATAGTCTTTCCTTTCAAATGGCGATAAGGATGATTTGAGAACTTGCATAAAAAAAACTCAAATTGAATTCTGGCAGCTATTAGATTTAAAGCAGAATGGAGAACACCCTCTGCCACATTTCCGGATGTAAATCTAAGAATAAAAGATTGTAAGATAGTGACTGACACCTACAGTGCACATTGCTGGCTTTTGGCCCAAGTTTTTGCTTAAAGGCTCCGTAAAATCATAATTTCCCAAGCGGAAACAAATCACCAGTGATCAACAAGAAAGACAGTGCAATGTAATAGACATGAAAGAAAGATTTATGAAAGATGCTATCAAGAAAAAGACTTAGACGCAAGCACAGAATGAGTTCCGGCAAAGACCTAAAGCTGCTACAGAAACACACATTAGAAACCCCCCCCCCCCCAAAAAAAACCTACTGTTTGTATTCACATTCGCCACAGCTTCTTATATTATTAACATAATTATTCTGAGACATCGGTGTATGCTACAGTCATAGGTTACATTGAAAAACATGTTTTGCCTTGAGACAAACCTTGTTTATTTCTCGCCGGGAAGGATTGGGTCTGAAAGAAAAATTGCTGAAGACTGAATGTCCAGAGAATTATCTGACAGCCTATCGCTTCTCAAGCAGAAACGGAGGTAATTTTAGGTGTCAGAATTGCTCAAACTGCAGAAATCTGATCACCGGTGATGACTTTCATCATCCTTCTAGTGGAAAATGAGACCAAATCAACGAATACATAAACTTGAAATAGTGAATTTGTGATTTACCTTGTCAAGTGTCCTTGTGGCTTGGACTATGTGGGAAAAACAGCTGGAAAACTGAAAAACTAGAGTCGCTGAACATAAAATTGTGCTCAGGACCGGAAACCATTTCACTTGTAGAGCATTTTAGTTAAATGAAACAGCCAATGTTATCTTGAAAATTTCAAACAATAGAATTGCTCAGAAGATATTCATATGGTGGCTTGTGGTAGAACAAGACAATAAAAGGCCAATTTTGTAGAGATTGTCTAGGTCTGGAAAACAACATGCAAATTGGTAGGTTCCAGCTTTACACTATACTTTATAAAAGGCTCACCAGACACAGAGCTTTTGTAAAATATGTATAAAGAGTGTAGAAATGGTGTCACAAACAGCAGGAACAGCCTCTTACAAACAAACAAGTTAAAAATTGAGCATCATCACTCGAGACTTTGTATTAATAAGTAGCAGTATTTACATGTGAAAGCAGCTGCTTTTGTTACCTACAAAGGTAGGAGCCAAATTTACACAGGTAAATGGTGGTTTTTCTAAAATTCCACGTAAAAGGGGAGCAGGAGGAGAAATTCCTAAGGGCTAAGCACAATTCTCAGGGCCAGTATTATCTATTAGGCAAAATAGACAGAGTGCCAATATTCAAAGGGCGGCTCATTGCCACCAGTGTTGGTGCACTCTGGCACTTGCAGTGGTGACAATGTCATGAAAACAGCAATGCAGCGTTTACCCAAACCTCTGATTCGGCATTGCAAACGGGAAGTCTATGTCAGAGGGAGTGGAAGTGACTTGTCAAGGAAGCACCAATAGTGATGCAATGTCAGAGGCTTTGGGTAAGTGTTGCGTTGCAATGTCACTGCAGGTCCCAGAGAGCGGCAGCATGGAGGCAGCAGGGGCAGGAGTGGGAACAGCAGGGTGGCAGGATTGAGAGTTCATCAAGGGCGCCTCATATCCTTGCACTGGCCCTGACAATTCCCCCTTTATACCCTCCTCCAAAACCCAGGCCTCAGTGAGGAATTAGCCATGATTACACAGCTGTAAACGCAAATCTGAAGAGTTTTGAAATAGACCTGTATTCTCATTACAAAATCTGGATTAGACATGTGAAGGCACATTTTAGAACTGATTTTCAGGTGCAATCAGGGACCATCCAGGTCAAAATGTGCTCGAAAAGGGTGATCATGTCTAAGTTCAGACAATATTTTAGAAACATGGACGTTCCCGATATGGACATTGGCAGGGACAGCTACATAGATATCTCCACAACAACAGTATCCTAGACCATAGATGTGTCCCAGCCAGCCATTCTGTAAGTGGAAATGTCTTGCAGCTCAACAAGCACACAACAGTTATCTCCAGTGCCTACCAATTCTCTTTATCAATGTGGGCAGTACATGTGTGAGGGGAAGGGCGGAGGGGAGAGATAGGGGAAGGGAAAAGGAAAGCAAGGGAAAAGAAAGAAAAGGGGGGAGTGCAGGAGACATTGGTAAACATAAATCATGTAAAAAGACAATATGAATAATAAACAAGGGAGTGCTCTCATATGTGTGAGAATAATTACTGTCATAAGAATAAGCCTGCTGTTATGCAAATAGATAGTGGAAGGGTAGCATAACAAAGGAAGAGAGCCTATGCTTACTGCACACAACACTGCCAAAGTAAGGCACTACAATGATCAGGAGAAATTGAATAGCCCAAAGCGAAATGGTAGCCATTTTAAACACACTTTACCGGCCAAGTCAGGTTGCGAAGGAAACCATTAAACAACTCATTTGGGAAAGTGACGATGATCTGAAACATTTGCTTCTCATGATCAAGGAGCATAGTCTTAAAATAGGTCTGCACCTTAATGTAAAGAAAACAAAGATCATGACAACTGGCAAAATCAATAAGTTGATCATTGATGGAGAAGAAATTGAAATCGTGGACAGCTTTAACCTACTTGGATCAACTATCAATAAAGAAGCAACAAGCAGTCAAGAAATCGGACGACGCATTGCTCTTGGCAGAGTGGATATGAAAGCCCTAGACAAGATTCTCAAGAGCAGAGATGTCTCTTTCCATACAGAGATTCAACTCATTCAAGCCATAGTATTTTCAATAACATCATGTCGATGCGAAAGCTCGACAGCGAAAAAGATAGACAAGGAAGAAAATTGATGCCTTTGAATTATGGTGCTGGCGGCAAAAACTGCGTATACCATGGACTGCCCGAAGAACAAACCAGTCGGTACTAGAGGAGATCAAACCTAAGCTTTCTTTAGAAGCTCAGATGACAAGGCTTCGACTTTCATACTTTGGACACATCATGCGAAGAGAGAGATCATTAGAGAAAGACATCATGTTTGGCAAGATAGAAGGTCAACGCAAAAGAGGAAGGCTGGCAATTAAATGGATCGATACCATAACAGCAGCTATGGGTACCAGTCTGTCAACAATGAGCCGCCTGACTGAAAACTGAACACAATTTGGGACAACGACCCAGAGGGTCAGCATGAGTCGACACCGACTTGATGGCACATAACAACAACAACAACAACATTGGGCTGAAAGAAACATCATGGAGACAACAAAAAGAGAGGCTTGAATGATAATAAACCATACATTAGGCACCAGGAGGCAGGCATAATAATGAATACAAAGAAATACAATAAATAAATACATAAAGTAATCCTGACTTCCGATGAAGAGAATGGGGTGGGGGGGGGGGGGGAGGAAGGAGGGGAGAAATATATACAGATAAAGGTGCTGCCAGGGTATGAGGTTTCTTGTAGTTGAGCAATAAAAGATACATTGAAATAATAATTAGACAGCAAATATAAAAAGTAAGACAAATAAAAAGAATAAACCAAAACTAAAACTGTTAAAAAAAGGGGGGAGGGGTGTCCCTAAGAAAAGGGGGTAAAATGAAACTAAGATTACTCAAAAGATAAAAGAGCAGTGGAGATAAAAAAGGGATCCAAATGCAAAATCCATGTGTAAAGTCTTGAAGGACTATCAAAAAGGGCTGCTAGAGCTAGAAAAAGATCTGCACTTGTAAGTATTTATTTTCTGGAATATAAATCTTGGGAGAAAAGGGAATTCTTTGTGCTAAAGCTGATAAATCTGTGTATTTTAGAATTCAGTGTTTTTGATGAGTCAGGTTTAGTACCAAAAGAGAACATTTCATTTAAATCAAATCAAATCAGAGTATAGTTTAGCATAGTAAAATAGTGTGAATAATCTCTGAGTAGAAAGAAATATATTTGTTTCTAGAGAGCTTTTCATTTACATCAAATTAGCTGGATCAGTGTCATGGCAGGACATGCTAGTGAGATAACGTTTCTAGACAAAATAAAAATGACTGCTTCTTGGAGTAGCAGGTTCATGAACCGACAAGAGGGGAAGCCATTTTTGAAAAAGTCCTTAGTGGAACACAAGATCTGGTGAAAGAGATAAGGGTGTTGGGGCAACTTGGCAATAGTGATCATAGCATGATTGCATTTGATTTAATAAATGGATTTAAGGACAGCAAGAAAATCCACAGTATTACTTTTTAACTTTCAAAAGGGAGACTATAATAAAATGAGAAAAATAGTTAAGAAAAAAACTAAAAGGAGCAGTTGCAAAGGTTAAAGATTTACATCAAGCATGGATGTTGTTTAAAAATACTATCTTGGAAGCCCAGACCAGCTGTATTCCACGCTTTAAGAAAAGTGGAAGGAAGTCTAAAAAACTGCCAGCATGGTTTAAAGGTGAGATCAGAGAGGCTGTTGTAATCAAAATCTTTCAGGAAATGGAAAAAGGAGCTAAATGGGACTGGATGGGATACACCCTAGAATACTGAGGGAACTTGGGGGCGTTCTAGCAGCTCCAATGACTGACCTTTTCAGTGCCTCGTTGGAGTCAGGAGTGGTGCCAGAGGACTGGAGAGAGGATCATGTGGTGCCTTTACACAAAAACGGAAGTAAGGATGTGGTTGTAAACTACAGGCCGGTTAGTTTAACTTCAGTGGTGAGTAAATTATTGGAAATGCTGCTGAAAGAGAAAATAGTGAGGTTTCTGGAGTCCAGCGGATTACAGGATCTGAGGCAGCATGGATTCACCAGAGGAAGGCCTTGTCAGATAAATCTGATTGATTTCTTTGACTGGGTGACCAAGGAGTTGGACCGAGGGAGAGCCCTAGATGTGGTGTATTTAGATTTCAGTAAAGCCTTTGACACTGTTCCTCACAGGAGACTTATAAACAAACTGAGCATCCTAGGGATGGACCCTAAAGTTACTGCTTGGGTTAGAAATTGGATGGGTGGGAGGCGACAAAGAGTACAAGTAAATGGAGCTCACTCTGAGGAGAAGGATGTTACCAGTGGTGTGCCCCAGTGATCTTTCCTTGGTCCGAGTCTTTTTAACATCTTTGTTAGTGATATAGCGGAAGGGCTGTCGGATAAGGTTTGCCTCTTTGCAGATGATACCAAAATCTGCAATAGAGTAGACACCCAGGAAGGTGTAGATAACATGAGGAGGGATCTAGCTAAACTTGAAGAATGGTCTAGAATCTGGCAGCTGGGATTTAATGTTAAAAAATGTAAGGTTATGCATTTGGGCTGCAGCAATCCAAGGGAGCAATATAGTATAGGGGGTGAAGTACTTTTGTCCACTAAAGAAGAGCGGGACCTAGGCATGGTTATGTCTGATGATCTTAAAGTAGCTAAACAGGTAGAAAAGGCGACAGCAAAAGCTAGAAGGATGCTTGGGTGCATACGGAGAGGAATGGCCAGCAGAAAAAAGGAGGTGATAATGCCTCTGTATAAGTCTTTGGTGCGACCTCATTTGGAGTATAGTGTGCAATTTATTTATTTTATTTATTTATTTAACATTTCTTATATACCGCCTTTCATGATATCAAGGCGGTTTACATTGAACAAACTGAAATTACATTGAACAGGGCATTATAACTTGGAGATAACTATTTTACAGGGAACATGGGCAATGGAGGGTTAAGTGGAGACCGCATCTTCAAAAGGATGTGAACTGGATGGAGTCGGTGCAGAGGGTGGCTACTAAAATGATTAGTGGTCTTCATTATAAAGCATATGAGGACAGACTGAAGGATCTTAATATGTACACCTTAGAGGAAAGGCGGGATAGAGGTGATATGATTGAGATGTTTAAATACCTCCGTGGCATAAATGTTCAGGGAGAGAGCCTCTTTCAATTGAAAGCAAGTTCTGCTACGAGGGGACATGGGATGAGGGTGAAGGGAGATAGATTCAGGAGTGATAAGCGGAAATAGTTTTTTACGGAAAGAGTAGTGGATCCGTGGAATAGTCTCCCAGTGGAGGTGGTAGAGATGAGGACAGTAACTGAATTCAAAAAAGCATGGGACAAACACAGAGGATCTCTAAAGGTAAAAAGGGGACTGTTGTAGTTGTTGATATGGAAGGATAGACTAGATAGGCCATGTGGTCTTTTTCTGTCGTCATATTTCTATGTTTCTGTTTCTAAATGACAAAAATGGAAACAACATAAGTACTGGCAAGTTAGATACAAGACTGAATGAATTCTTTGCTTTGGTCTTTACTGAAGAAGATGTAAGGAAGTTACCCATGACTGAAATGGTATTTAAAAGTTTTGCATTGGAAGAATTGAAAGAAATATTGATAAACTGTGAAGATGTAGTACAACTATTTGATAAACTAAAGAGTAGCAAATCACCGGGACTGGATAGTATACATCAGAGGGTGTTGAAAGAAGTGAAATATAAGATTGCAGACCTACTATCAGTAATCTGTGAACTATCATTACAATCATCTGTAATACCTGAAGAATGGTGATTGGTGAATTTTTAAAAAGGGTTCCAGGGGTGATCCACGAAAATACAGACTGGTGAGCCTGATGTCAGTACCAGGCAAAATTATTGAACATGTAGATAATATGGTTTAATGGGAGAAAGCCAACACGGTTTTAGCCAAAGAAGGTCTTGTCTTACTAATCTTTATTTTTTTGAAGGTGTGAATAAACAGGTAGACAAAGGTGAGCCGGTTGATAAAGTGTATTTGGATTTTCAGAAAGCTTTTGTCAAGGTCCCCCATGAAAGACTCTTGGCCAAATTAAAAAGTCATAGGATAGGAGGCAGTGTACTATTGTGGATCAGGACTGGTTAAAAGATAGAAAGCAGAAGGTAGGGATAAATGGCCAATTTTCCCAATTGAGAAAGGTGAATAGTGGAGTACCCCAGGAATCTGTGCTGGGTCCGCTGCTTTTTAACATATTTGTAAATGACCTGGAAATGGGAATAACGAGTAAGGTCATCAAATTTGCAACTGGCACAAAATTATTTAATGCTGTTAAAACCCAAGAGGATTGTGAACAATTGCAAGAGGATCTTGATTAATTGGAAGACTGGGATCGGGATCCAACACAGGAACAGTTGAGGAGGAGTCTTATGAAAATATCTTTAGAAAGGTTAAGTACTCCCTTTGAAGTTCCGATGTGTTGTTTGATTGATAAAAATATTTCTAAAATCAAATGATGGTGAATTGCGGAAAAGGTCATTGATGTCAACAAGCACACAAACATGACATTTATTATGTCTAAATCGTAGTGCTGTGAGTTGTCTGAGACCTTGTTTTGTAGAATCATCAGTGACAACATAAGATAATACTAAGCTTATGAGATAGGTTGAGCGAAGCATTTAGTTATTTTACCGTATAATTGGAAGACTGGACATTTAAATGACAGATAAAATTTAATATGGAGAAGTGCAACATTATTTACTTAGGAAGAACAACACAAACTATAGTTTCATGATGCAAGGTTCCACATTAGGAACCACCACCCAGGAAAGAGATTTAGGCGTCATCGTGGATAACATGTTAAAACCTCTGCCCAATGTGCAGCGGCGGCGAAGAAGGTAAATAGAATGCTAGATATCATAAGGAAAGGAATATAGAATAAAACAAAGGATATTATAATGCTTCTGTATCGTTCCATGGTGTGACTGCACCTTGAATATTGTTGCCGTATGTTAAAAGGATATAGTGGAATTAGAAAAGGTACAGAGAGGCACCACCAAAATGGTAAAGGAGATGGAAGGATGCCCCTATGAGGAGAGACTTAAAAGGTTAGGGCTCTTCAACCAGGAAGAGAGATGGCTGAGGGGAGATATGAGAGAAGTCTATAAATTAATGAATAGAGTGGAATGGGTAAACGTAGATCGATTGTTTACACCATCAAAAAGTAGAAAACTAGGGGATGTGAAATGAAGCTACAGTATATCCTGTTTAAGACTAATAAGAAAATATATTTTTTTCTCAACATGTAATCAAACTCTGGAATTTGTTACCGGAGGATATAGTAAAAACCTTTAGTGTAACTGGTTCAAAAAAGGTTTGGACAGGTTCCTGGAGGAAAGGTCCATAAACCATTATCAAAGAGGACCTGGGAAATCCACTGCTTGCCCTAATACAAGCATTATGGAACTTGTATGTCTTTTTGGAAAACTGCTAGGTACTTGTGACCTGGATTGGCCACTGTTGGAAACAGAATATTGGGCTTGATGGACCTTGGTCTGACCCATTATGGGATATCTTATGTTCTTATGTAAAGCCAATAAAAAATAAAGTAATTATAAAATAATAAGAACATCAAACATATAAAATGGTGACTTCCGGTGACATCACTGAGTTAATGGCAGCAGTTTAGCCAAGCCCCGTTCGAATCCCACATACTTAAGCGAAAATAAACATATCCCCAAACAGCACAGTGGATGGGAGTCAGACCACCGACCTCACAATGTCGGTCAGAAAGAAGTTGGTGGGGTTTCAATCAGCATACGTGAGACGGGATGCAGCAGCAGCGGTGAACCCGGCGGATTCGGAGGAGGCCGGAGAAATGGAGAACTCTGAGGAAGAGAAGGTGCTGAGTGGGGGAGAACAAGCGGGGGCGAATATGAAGGCCTGGCTGCACGCATTTTGAAAAGAGATTCAAGAAGACTTGAAAGCGATGTGGAAAGATTTGAAAGAGACACTGTTGAATATACAACAAGACTTGGGGTCTTTGGGGCAACTTGTGGAAGAAATGGAGGAGCATGTGGAAAGCCATGCAGTGGGGCTGCAGGAAATGGCAGTGGAGCAGAGCATGATTAAGGCCCAGCAGGAGGAGCTAAGGGAGAAACTTGAAGAGCTTGAGGATCGTGCGTGGAGGTGTAACCTCCGAATTAGAGGGATCCCAGAGACAGATAATTTTAAAGATTGTTTGCAAGTGGTGCAGCGGTTGTTTCTTCATACCTTGAGATTGGAGGGAGGTGAAGAAGAAATAGTAGACTGCGTAGGGGTGGAAAGAGCGCACCGAAGTTTGGAAGCATGGAGAGACAAGCAGCCGCGAGATGTTATTGTGTGCCTGAGCTCTTTCCCAGTTAAAGAAAAGATACTGAATGTGGCAAGGAAATATGGCTGTATTGCATGGGAGAAATGTGAGGTGGAAGTCTTTAATGATCTCTCCAGAGGCACCCTGGAGTGGCGCAGAGGAATGAAAGAGGTGACAACTTATTTGAGGGAGAAAGGATTGCGGTATAAATGGATGTTCCCCTTCAGACTTTTGATAACAGTAAATGGGGTGTCCAAGAAGGTGAAGGTAGCAGAGGAAGCGTGGGCAGTGTTGCATGAACTGGGGTGTGAGAACCTTCCAAAGTCAGCAGAAGGGGAACAGATACAGCAAAGCAAGAACGCAAGAGGTAGGGAGCAAACCCTGTCTCAATGGCAGAGAGTGGTAGCAAAGGGGAAGGAGATTGAAGAGAATGTCCCAAGAATGGACGGCAATGCAGACAGCTGTGGATTCCTGAGAGTATGGACCGAGAGGTGGTGAGCTCAGTGGCGGTCAGTAGGACTGGGGCTGTACGGTCCCATGGACACTGGACTTATAGGACATTTGCGGGGGGGGGGGATTATAATGGTGGGAAAGGGGAGGGGGGAGTTATGTTGAATGTTAATAGTTGTAAAATTTGTCTTTTATTATAATGGAAGCTTGGAAATATAATTAAGAGGAGGGTAGGGCAGGGGGAGAAGGGCAGGATCTATGGTTGGAGGGGGGATGGTTAATGCCTTTGCCTGCGGTATCTGAATGGTTTATAAAATGGGGGTAACAGACACCTTCTGGTTTTTCGTCATTTAAGGATTATAACATGGGGGTATGGGTGGAGGGTGAGGGGTGGGGAGAATACTTGGGGGTCATAGTGAGGGGTGAAGGATTTGGAGGCTTTGTTGAATGGAGCCTGAGGTTGGGGTTTTATTTATGGGGGGGGGTTGGGCCTCCATATTTTGGCTGGGGGTCTGGTCCTCACTGTTGAACCACCCCTCTGCCTGGGAAGGGGGGGGGGGGGGTTAAGAAGATATGTGGATTGGGATAGGAGAGGGGTAAGAAGAAGGAGTGTTGTTGGGGAGTGCGGTGGGATAGGACATGACACACACAGAAGGAAAGCAGGGGAGAGTAGAGGGGGGATATGGGTTATGGTATAGGGAGGAAGAGTCATTGGAGGGGTGGGGGAGGGGAGGTCGAGGGAGGAGGGAGGGAAGGGGGAGGGGAGGGTAGGCTGGGGGAGACACGTCATGATAGGGGGAGTGAGGGGGAGTAAGTGGCATAAGGGAAATGATACAAATAAGGTCGGTAAATATTAAGGGGTTGAATTCACCTGTAAAACGCAGGTAGCTATACCAAGATGTTCAGAGGAATCAATGGGACGTAGTGTTATTGCAAGAAACCCACTTAAGGAAAAGGGATGTGGGGGAGATGAAGAATGGGAGGTTTCCGGACCAATTCTACTCAGTAAATAAGGAGTGGGCTCGGAGGGGCGGGGTAACTATTCTGGTAAGAGAGGGAAGTGAGATTCAGGTACAAGAGAGTTTTAGGGATCAGGAAGGGAGAATGGTGGGAATCAGGGGGAAGTTGGGGAACAAGGATATTACTATTATGTCAGTGTACGGGCCAAATGGGAATCAAATCCCCTTCTGGAAGGGAGCCAGAAAGCTGTAGGCAGAAGGGTCATGGGGGAAACTTCTTATAGGGGGGGATTTTAAGGTAGTGCTGAATCCCGGTGTGGACTGGCATCCTAGTGGGCTGGATGGAGGAAAGAGTAATAGGAGAGGGTTGGCCCAGCTGATACGTCAGTATAATTTGGTGGATGTCTACACCCCAGGGGGCGAGAATATACATTCTTTTCAGCACCACATAACAGTTGGAGTAGGATTGATATGATATTAGTGGATAGGGAATGGATGTTAGAGGTTAAAGAGGGAGGTATAGAACCCATAACATGGTCGGATTATGGGGACGTTGGAGTGGAAATAAATGGGAAGTGGCAGGCGGGTATCAAATTTTGGAGATTAAATGAGAGTTTACTCAAGCGGAAAGAGGTAATTGTGGATATAAGGGGGCAATAAGGGACTATCTTTCTTTTAATGATACAGGGGAGGTGAGGGATGTAACACTATGGGAGGGATTGAAGGCCTATGTGCGAGGGCGGTTTATTATGTGGGCGGCGAAACTTAAAAAGGCCAGGTATCAAAGGGAAATGGAGCTGAGCATAGCACTTAAAGTGGCAGAGTCTGTTTACCGATGCACCGGGGCGAAGTGGGATCGGAGAGAGGTGGAGAGGATGTGGGGAGAATTACAAGGGTTGCAAGTGGATCGGGTAGCATTTGAAATGCGACAGGTAAAACAAGTGTACTATGAATTTGGTGACAAGCCAAGTGGATTGTTGGCCCGAAGGTTGCGGCAGAAGAAGTTTAAATCAATGATATACCAAATTCGGGGGAAGGATGGGAGGATGTGTCAGGATGAAAATGAAATTAGGGAGAGGTCTGCTCAGTTTTATCAGGAACTGTATAAAAGGCAGGAAGGAATTAGGGAGGAACAAATTCAAGGATACTTAGACGAGATTAGGTTGCCAGTATTGCCGGATGAGGCTAAGATAGGCTGGAGGACGAAATTATGGAAGAGGAAGTTGGGTTGGCGGTGCGGGGGATGGCAGTGGGAGAGGCCCCGGGCTTAGATGGGTTGCCAGGAAGTTTTTATAAAATATTCTTAGAAGAAATTGGGAAGGTACTGGGTCGCTTATTTAATGAAATGTTAGAGGAGGAAGAGGAATTGTCACAAGAAATGCTTACAGCAGGAATTACCATCTTGCAAAAATCAGGGAGGGATTCCTTGAATTGTAGCGCTTATCGCCCCATTTCATTGCTTAATGTGGATGTTAAAATCTTAGCGAAGATATTGGCGGGGAGGCTGGCACCGTGGCTGCCAAAATTGATAAATAAGGATCAGACAGGGTTCATCATGGGAAGGTAAGCAGCGGATAATATTAAGAGGACGATAGAGATGATGTGGGAGGCGAGGCAGGGGAATGAGGGATTTATTTTGATGTCAATTGATTCTGAGAAGGTATTTGATAGGGTGCATTGGGATTTTTTAATGAGGGCAATGAGGAAAATGGGGTGTGGTCCAAATTATGAGAAATGGGTAAAGGGGTTATATGTGGGGCCTAGGGCACGAATTAAAATCAATGGGAGTTATTCAGGGGATTTTGGATTGGGAAGAGAGACCCGACAGGGGTGTCGATGTCACCCCTGTTGTTTGCTATGGTGGTTGAACCATTGGCGCAGAGGATTAGGGTGAATGATAAAATTCTGGGGTTGGATAAGGGGGGGGGGGGATAGTCATAAAATATCATTATTTGCGGATGATATATTATTGTATGTGGGTAAGCCACAGTTGACACTCCCAGTAGTGATGGGGGAGATACATAGGTATGGGGAAGTGTCAGGGTTTCGAATGAACTTGGACAAGACGGAGGTGTTGAATGTGACAGTACCTCGTGAAGTGGAGGTGCAATTGAAAAGGGATTATCCCCTGCGTTGGGTTGCTAAATCACTGAGTTACTTGGGAGTTCAGATACCAGCGAATTACGAGGAAGTGTACAAGGTTAATTACCCAAGACTCCTGGGGACGATAAGCAAGGAATTAGACGGGTGGATGAGGTTTGAGGTGTCATGACTGGGCCATATAGCGGGAGTAAAAATGAATATCCTTCCCCGCCTACTATACTTATTTCAGGCATTGCCAGATGGAGTGCCAGATGGAGCTATACGGGTGCTGCAGAGGAAGATATTTCAGTATATCTGGCGAAAGAAACCACCTCGAATAGCGAGAGAGGTTATGTATGTGTCACGGGAGGAGGGAGGCTGGGAGTTCCCAACTTTAGGGACTATTATAGAGCGGCGCAAGTAAGGCATGTAATGGATTGGTGCACCAGCAAGGGGGTTAAACCCTATGTGGCACTTGAACAAACACATGTTAAAGGGGGAAGCTTGGCGGCGTGGCTATGGGCCTCAAGGAAGAATCGGAGGGGAATGGGGGTGGGAACCCTAGCTATGAGACAGGTTGTTGGGGTATGGGATGGGGTGCGAGCACAGGAGGTTAAAGAGAGGGGTAGTGGGTTTTCCTTGATGACCCCTTGGAGAGGGTGGAAGGCTTTTACTCCAGGGTGGAAAGGGGGGATTTCTGACATGTGGCGGGGTAGAGGGCTCGAATGTTTTTATCAATTAGTAGATGAGGGAGAGATTCAGGAATCTGAGGAGGAGGGATTATGCCTTGGAGGAAAAGGATAGATTTGCATATCTCCAGGTGTGTCATTTCCTCAGGGGGGCTTTAGGGAAAGAAGGTGTAGATAGAGAATTGTCTGCACTGGAGACAATTTGGTATGGAAAAAAGGGATCTAAAGGGCTGATTTCTCAGCATTATATAAGGGGATAAGGGTGCGAAAGGGAAAACAGTTTAAATATATGGTAGGGTGGGAGGCAGATTTAGGGGAGACAATGTCCACCAAGGAATGGAGAAAGGTATGGAATCAGGTGAAAAGGGCCCCTTGGTCTAGTAACATTAGGGAAAATTGTTACAAAATCATGTTTCAATGGTATTACACACTGGAGAGGTTACATCGGATATATCCAGGGGTAGATCCATATTGTTGGAGAGGGTGCAGGGAGGTGGGATCGTTTTGGCATATTTGGTGGGAGTGTATGAAGATACGACAGTATTGGGGAAAGATACAAAGGTGGATGCAGGTGAAATTGGGGGTGGGGGTGGAATTGAAGCCTAGTATCTACCTGTTATCCTGGTGGGGAAGCTCGCAGCAGCAAGGAAGAGGGCGAATGGTGATTGCTTGTTTAAGTGCGGCTTGGTGTGAGCTAGCGGCAGCATGGAAGCAGAAAGACGCCCCTGCCATTGAGAAGTTTGAAGGAAGACTTAGGCACATAGTGCTCATGGAGAAATTAACTGCAGCAAGGAGGCAAAAGGTGGATTGATTTAAATTGGATGGGGGAGAGTTACGGTGTGTCTTAGAGGGGGATGGGGAGGAGGGGATGGGAGGGGGAAGGGAGGGTGAAGTCAGGAGGGATAGGGGATAGGGTTCTTAATAAGGTAGAATGGTAAAATTAGGTGGGGGAGGAGGGAGGGGTGGAAACAGGGGGATATAGAGGTATGGTGTGATGTACAGTTAAGTGCATAAAGAATGTGAACTAAGCGGGTGGACATATTGTATAGCTTTCAGTTGGGTAGACCCTAGTGGGTTAAGAACATAAGATATGCCATACTGGGTCAGACCAAGGTCCATCAAGCCCAATATCCTGTTTCCAACAGTGGCCAATCTAGGTCATACGTACCTAGCAGTTTCCCCAAAAGACACAGGTTCCGCAATGCTTGTACTGGGTCAAGCATTGATATCGTGGGTCCCTTCTTAATAATGGTTTATGGACCTTTCCTCCAGGAACTTGTCCAAATCTTTTTTAAACCCAGCTACACTAACAGCCTTTACTACATCCTCCGGTAACAAATTCCAGAGTTTGATTACACGTTGAGTGAAAAAATATTTTCTTTTATTAGTCTTAAATAGTTTACCCTGTAGCTTCATTGCATGTCCCCTAGTTGGTGGACAGTAGTGTAAAACAAAAAGAAACACAACCTTACTTTGTTACTGTGAGTTCTATTGATAGAATGGTATGACTGTACTATGTTGGTTAGGAAGGACATGGAAAATGTCTTCGTTTAATTGTTGTTTTATATTGATGTATTATTGAATAAAAATTTAAATAATAAAAAAAAAAACATAAAATGGCAAATAGAAACAAAAAAGGATAAAAAACAAACACAAAAATGGAGCAAAGATGAAAACACAATAAAATATAGTATGTAAAAAGAGTTAAAAAAGAAAGATAGTATATAAAAATAGTTAAATAAGAAAGAAATACAAAAGCAGGATAAAGAAGTGAAGAAATAGAAATAAAACACATTCCAAGCAAAGTGGATAAAAACACCATTAAAAAATATGGTATAAAAAGAAATGTATAAAAATAATCTAAAAAGGGGGCGAAGAGGAGGAGAAGGGGAAGGGAGGAAGAGGGAAGGAGGGGAGGAATATTATTGCCCCCTCTCCCCTCCTTTCTCCATTTCTAACATATTCTAGATTGGCTTATGAGTTGATTACCTGTATTTTACTTTGTCCACGTGACATTTTTATTTCATCTGTGTGTGTGATCCTCTTAGGTTAGTTTTTAGGTGTCTCATTGTACCGTTGATCACTCTCTTATATAGACATCATTAATAGATATATTGATATGCATTTGTCTTTTACATTCATTTTTGTCCTTTTACGTCTTACCACCATTTAGTAAATATACCCCATAGAGTTTTTAACACATCATCATTTCTATTTTATTTGTTATATATACTTTAGAGTTACATTTTAATTTGTTTATTTATGTGACATGTGTCGGGTATGTTTTATGTAGTTCTTTTATGTTAGCTTTATCACTAACTGTTTTTATTTCATATTATTTACCCCGAGGTCTGACAAAGGCCAGAGCCGAAACACGGCTGTGACGCGTACGACTAATAAAGGTTTTTGTTGTTTTCATCTCACTTGCGCTTGTGTTCATTGCTGCTGCGAGTGTGTATGCTCTCTTCTGGACTTGAGGTTCCCAAAAAGGTACACAGATTCCAAGCTGCTTATCCCAGGGGTAAGCCGTGGATTTCCCAGTTCCTTTTAATAATGGTTTCTGGACTTTTCCTCCAGGAGCCCAGCTACACTACCTGGATGTCCCCACCTGATTTCAGAAACATGATGGACATCGTGTCTAAGTTTAGACCTGCTCCAGGCACAAACAAGCACCTGAAAAGTGTTCATTTTGGCTGAAAAACAACCAAAGGGTGCAGAGAAGAAGACATTCAATCATCCCCATACCCAGCACAATGTTAATGATAGCAGCAGTGGGATTTGAACCCTCACTTCTCCATTTTTAGCCCACTATTCTAGCCATGGAGTGGAGGAGTAGCCTAGTGGTTAGAACACTAGCTTGGCAACCAGGGTTCAATTCCCACTAGCACTCCTTGTGGCCTTGGGCAAGTCACTTAACCCTCCATTGCCTTGGAAGAAAGGCCTGGCAATCTACTTCTGGTGACACTGCCAAGAAACCCCAGGAGCTTCTGGGTCACCAGGAGTCAGGACTGACTCAAAGGCACATTGTATTCTAACCATTAGGCTGTACCTAAATATCCAGGTTCTGAAATACTATCCTGGGGATGGCTTTGCACATGGACATGCCTGCTTTTTTTTTAGACATTCCAGATTGCATTTGGACATCCCTTCTAAAATTCCCCTCTTTAAAAAGGTGCCTTGTTAGACTTCTCACATAGGCGTCCTGTTTAAAATCAGGCCCAAACTGAAAGGATCTAGTATTGGAGAGCATGAGAGGGGGCAAAAGAGAAGAAATCAGACAGTAATTTGGGTCAACCACATCAAAGAATGCACAGATTACGCAACACGCATTTGACCAGTAAATATATATATGAACATATGGCACCATTGCTGCTTGACTTTCATTGGCTGCCAGATTAATGCGCATTAAGTGCTTTTGTACCCATAGAAATAAAAGGGATATGAGCACTTAACGTGTGTTAAAATGTTTAGGGGCTTTAACACGCATTAATGAAATTAACACATGCTGGTACCCATGGTCCTTTTATTTCCAAGGGTGTGTGGCATTTAACGTGTGTTAACCTTTAGCTCTGGTTTTTAAAGCACTTTCTAACAAACTGCCCTTCTATATTTGTTCAGATTTTAAAATGCATCATCTCCCTAGGTCTGTGCAGACAGAAGGATCCCACTTTTTAGATATTGCATCATTAAAATATTTCCATCTGGTCAGAATACATGGAAGGGTATTCTTTTTTTTGGAAAGGCATTCTGGAATACATTACCGGCAGATCTGTGGGCTGTATAGAAACATAGAAACATAGAAAAATGACGACAGAAAAAGATCACAAGGCCTATCAAGTCTGTCCTTCCATATCAACAACTAAAACAGTCCCCTTTTTTCCTTTAGAGATCCTCTGTGTTTGTCCCATGCTTTGTCCCATGCATCTATCCACTTGACTTCATGAAAATAGTTAAAAGTGTGTTATAGCAGTTTTTTGATGGTCTTTTATAGTATAGATTTTTAACATTGAAATTATATGCTTCAGGAGTTAAGTATAGCAGCAATTGGACAAGCAGGTATTTTCTAAAAGCAGCCTATTTTATTTGCATTTTTTATTTTATTTTATTTCTTTTGTAATACCTTTTTTAGTTCTATTTTTATTTTATTCTATTTGTCTTTATTTGGTCTTTTAGTCCGTCTCTAATTTATGTTCTATTTTTTTAGTTATATGATTGTATTAGGTATGTTTTTTATTGTAATCCTTCCTAAATCCTGTGATTGTGCAGAAAGTGTAGTTACTCACCTGTAACAGGTGTTCTCCAGGGACAGCAGGAATCAGTCCTCCCATATGGGTGATATATGCGCTGATGGGGCCCACGCAGTAACCTCTCCCAGCATTCAAAGAAAGTCTTTGGGAGATGTACCACGCATGCATGACCCCTTCCTGCCCAAGGATGCCATCTTGCCTCAGTATGATATCATAGCACAAGATGGCAAAAACAAAAAGCAGGAGGAGGGAGGATTGTGAGGACTGATTCCTACTGTCTCACATATGGGACTCTCTAGCTACAAGCTACATAAAAACCTGTAAAAAGCTCATGGGTGATCAGAAAAAGGTGGAACTGTGAGCAGCAGCAATGAGTTGAGAGATAACAGACCCCTGAATGGCCCAAGTACCCAGCGACGAGCCAATGCCCCAATAGCCTAAACACACCAAAGGACCAGAGGGCAGGAGTTGCCTGTACCCCAAACAAATGATGGAGTACTGCCTGGCTGAAGGTTCTGTCCTGATGGGACTCTCCAGGCAATAGTGAGCTGCAAAAGTATGGACTGAGGACCAGGTGGCAGTCCGGCAGATCTCTAACAAGGAAACATTGCACAAATTCGCTACAGAGGCCGCCATGGCCCGGATGCTGTGTGCCATGACACGGTGCTCCAGCAAAAATCAGCCTGTTCATATGAGAAGGCAATGCAGTCAGCGACCCAGTTGGACAGGGTCCGCTTAGAGACCGCAGCTCCCAACTGACTGAGTCATAGGAAACAAAGAGCTGAGAAGCTCAGCGGTGCTTCTGGGTGCACCTGAAATAAAAGGCCAGCACCTGCTTATAGTCCAGTGTGTAGAGAACTGCCTCCACCCTACTGGCATGAGGCTGCGGTGAACACCACCTGCCGGTTGAGGTGGAACAAAGATACCATCTTGGGTAGAAACTTGTGGTGTGTGCGGAGCATGACCCTGTTCTTGTAGAACCCAGTATATGTAGGTTCTGCCACCAATGCCTGAAGTTCCAACACCTGAAGTTCACTGACTCTGCAGGCAGAGGTGAGCACCACAAGGAACACGACCTTTAAGGAGAGATACTTGAGGTGGCAGGAGCCAAGAGGCTCAAAGGGTGGTGCAGTGAGCTTGGAGAACATGATGTTAAGGTCCCACTCTGCCGCAGGCAGGCGGATGAGAGGCTTCAACAGGAGGCGCCTCCTCAGGAAGCGAGATACGAGGGTTGAGCAGAGAAGGGTTTGCCCTCAATGAGATGATGGTGCACTGCGAGAGTGCTGAGATGCATTCTTATGGAGTTAGACTTCAGCCCTGTTTGGGATAGATGAAGTACATACTGTAGCACTAGCAAGATGGAGCAGGAGAAAGGATTGATCCGATGCTCTGCACACCAGATAAAGAACCTCCGCCACTTGAAAGCGCACACCCGATGGATGGAGGTTTTGTGGGAAGCGAAGAGGACTCCTTTTCAATAGAGAGATTGAAAGGGGCCAGGGTTACCCTTTCAGCAACCAGGCTGTAAGTGTCAGAGACCCCAGGTTGGGATGTAGGGGAGAGCCCTCCTCCTGCGTCAGTAGGTCTGGGTTGCACCCCATGAGAATCGAGGGTGTTGTAGCCAGGCAGAGGAGCAGGGAAAACCACAGCTGCCTAGCCCATTGTGGGGCCACCAGGATCATTGTGGCCCTGTCACGCTGGATTTTGAACAAGGTCTTGGTGATCAATGTTGTGGGCGGGAAGGTGTAAAGGAGGACCTCTGCCCAAGAGATCAGAAATGCATCTGCTGCCATCCGGGAGGGGTGCGGCCGCTGGGAACAGAAGCAGCACAGTTGTGCATTAGCCAGACTGGCAAAGAGGTCCACCCTCGAGAGCCCTCAGAGCTGGAAGAGCTTGCGGGTTACCCTGGGATCCAGCTTCTACTCATACGTCTGTAGAACCTGGCTGAGCCAGTCCACCAGGGTGTTGTTCTGGCCTGGGAGGTAAACTGCCTGCAGGAAAATCCCATTGCTGCTGGCATATGAGCAGAGGCTCACCACTTCCTGGCAGAGCAGAGCTAAACCCATGCCCCCCTACTTGTTTATGTAGAACATTGCCACCTGGTTGTCAGTCTGAACCAGCACCACCTGGTGCTTCAGATGGTGGTGAAAAGTCTCGAGGGCTAAGGCTATGGCTTGGAACTTCAGAGGTTGATTTGCTGGAGACTTTCTCTTGTGACCAGCTGCCCTGAGTGCAGAGGTCACAATGTGCTCCCCACTCCAGCTTGGATGCATCTGTCATGAGAATCCTTTGGGGTGCGGGGGGCTGAAAGGGCATCCTGACTAGTGGACACTGGAGGTTTGCCACCAGTTGAGAGAGAGAGCCAGGGGATGGGTCCTTGGTCTCCCAAACAGTCCAGCTTGGAGGAGGAGTCGGGGGGTCCTCCAGGACTCAGGGTGCTGGCCCATACCTGAGGACCTCAGGGCCATGGCAGCCTGGCACTCGGAGCTGAGAGCACTGAGCGGTGAGGACCACGGCCCCGAGGATTGGGATCAGGACCACGGCCAAGACTTCTCTTGAGGCTGGTGGCGCTCGAGGATCGGCTCAACTCTGGGAAGTCCCTTGCAGTGGAAAGCCCTGTGGTTGGGAGTGATGACTCAGAGGAACAGGCATCACAGCCTTCTGCTGGGCCATGAGGGCAGACAAACTGCGCTCGAAGGCCACCATCCTGGCCTCAAGACCAGATGGCACTGAGGACTTTGGGCCCAGCGCCGTCTCCATGGAAGGGGACTAGCATGGCCTCAGGAGTCAAAAACTAGTCCTGGGATGTGGATGGTTCCCAGCGAGGCAACTTGGACTACCACTCCTTGCCATCACCCTTGGTCTCCTGTCAAGGGCTATGGGATCAGGACCTGTGGGATTTCCCCACTTTCCCCAACTCATTAGCTGACGGGATCCTTGAGGTCTTCTGGCCCTTCTTGGCATGATCCTCAATGTGGGAGCCCTGGCCAGAGGTTCTGTGGCCCCGGGGCTCCAAGGTCATATGATCTCTGCAGGTGCTCAAGGTCCTCGAAGGAGTCTCAGAGTGGGCTCTCATGGAGGACTCTGGGGCTCAGTCAGTCTTCTGAAAAATCGACTCATGCTGCTGCTAACGTTTCCTGAGGCCTCAGCAGTCATCTGCTTGCAGAGACCGCAGGCCAAGGCATCATGGTTCAGCCTGAGGCATCGGAGGCAGCAGTCATGCAGATCTGTGCATGACATATTATGGGCGCAGTGGTCACATGGCTTGAAGCCACTGGCTGAGGCCATGGCAGGGAAGACAGTCCCTGCAAGGTCAAATTCACTGGGCCTGGCCAAGAAAAAGAACCCACACTAATTGAAAAAAATAAGAAAAAGAAAATAAAAAAGAACCAGAGTACGCAATGTTGAGGCAAATGGGCTTAGTGGTGGGAAAAGGCACCGGTACGCTACTAGAGAAAACCAAAAACATAAAAACATAGAAACATGATGACAGAAAACGACCACATGGCCTATCTAGTCTGTCCTTCCATAACAACAACTACAACAGTCCACTTTTTACCTTTAGAGATCCTCTGTGTTGGTCCCATACTTTTTTGAATTCAGTTACTGTCCTCATCTCTACCACCTCCACTGGGAGACTATTCCATGGATCCACTACTCTTTCTGTAAAGAAATATTTCCGCATATCACTCCTGAATCTATCTCCCTTCACCCTCATCCCATGTCCCCTCGTAGCAGAACTTGCTTTCAAATGAAAGAGGCTCTCTCCCTGAACATTTATGCCACGGAGGTATTTAAACATCTCAATCATATCACCTCTATCCCGCCTTTCCTCTAAGGTGTACATATTAAGATCCTTAAGTCTGTCCTCATATGCTTTATAATGAAGCCCACTAATCATTTTAGAAGCCACCCTCTGCACCGACTCCATCCTGTTCACATCCTTTTGAAGGTGCAGTCTCCAGAATTGCACACCATACTCCAAATGAGGTCGCACCAAAGACTTATACAGAGGCA
This sequence comes from Ichthyophis bannanicus, assembly GCA_033557465.1. NCBI lineage: Eukaryota > Metazoa > Chordata > Amphibia > Gymnophiona > Ichthyophiidae > Ichthyophis > Ichthyophis bannanicus. The sequence continues at coordinate 207,487,867 of CM066033.1, forward strand.
TAATCACCTCCTTTTTTCTGCTAGCCATTCCTCTCCGTATGCACCCAAGCATCCTTCTAGCTTTTGCCGTCGCCTTTTCTACCTGGTTAGCTACTTTAAGATCATAAGACACAAACCACACCTAGGTCCCGCTCTTCTTTAGTGGACAAAAGTACTTCACCTCCTATACTGTATTGCTCCCTTGGATTGCTGCAGCCCAAATGCATGACCTTACATTTTTTAACATTAAATCCCAGCTGCCAAATTCTAGACCATTCTTCAAGCTTAGCTAGATCCCTCCTCATGTTATCTACACCTTCCTGGGTGTCTATATTGCAGATTTTGGTATTATCTGCAAAGAGGCAAACCTTACCCGACAGCCCTTCCGCTATATCACTAACAAAGATGTTAAAAAGAATCGGACCAAGGACAGATCCCTGGGGCACACCACTGGTAACATCCTTCTCCTCAGAGTGAGCTCCATTTACTTGTACTCTATGTCGCCTCCCACCCAACCAATTTCTAACCCAAGCAGTAACTTTAGGGTCCATCCCTAGGGTGCTCAGTTTGTTTATAAGTCGCCTGTGAGGAACAGTGTCAAAGGCTTTACTGAAATCTAAATACACCACATCTAGAGCTCTCCCTCGGTCAAACTCCCTGGTCACCCAGTCAAAGAAATCAATCAGATTTGTCTGATAAGACGTGCCTCTGGTGAATCCATGCTGCCTCGGATCCTGTAATCCGCTGGACTCCAGAAACCTCACTATTTTCTCTTTCAGCAGCGTTTCCAATTTACTCACCACCGAAGTTAAACTAACCGGCCTGTAGTTTTCAACCACATCCTTACTTCCGCTTTTGTGTAAAGGCACCACATGAGCCTCTCTCCAGTCCTTTGGCACCACTCCCGACTCCAACGAGGCATTGAAAAGGTCAGTCAGTGGAGTTGCTAGAACGTCCCCAAGTTCCCTCAGTATTGTAGAGTGTATCCCATCCAGTCCCATCACTTTGTCTACTTTAAGTTTAGCTAGTTTCTCACGAACACAGTCTTCTGAAAATTGTTCAAGATGTCCCTCGCTTCTGTTCTTATTTGTGGGTGTTTTCTGAGGTCCTGCTCCTGGTTCTTCATCTGTGAACACTGAACAAAAATATTTGTTAAGCAATTCCGCTTTATCCTTATCAGCTTCTACATATTCCCCCCCTGCACCCTTGAGTCTGACAATACCACTTTTGCCCTTCCTCTTCTCACTAATATATCTGAAAAATGTCTTATCCCCCCATTTTATTGCATTGGCTATTTCCTCCTCCTTTTGAATCTTTGCCTTCTTGACTACTTTGCTAGCTTCTCTAAGTTTTTCCAAATACAGATGCCTGTCATCCTCTCTCTGTGATCTCTTGTATTTCATGAAGGCCTCCCTCTTTTCTTCACATTATCAGCTACTTCCTTCGAAAACCATAGCGGTCTCCTGTTCCTTTTGCCTTTATTTACCATTTTAACAAAAAGGTTGGTTGCCTTTTTATGACCCCCTTTCAGTTTTGTCCACTGTTGTTCTACTTCACCAGCTGGTCCCATCCCACTAATGACTCCCTGAGGTATTGGCCCATCTTCGCAAAGTTAGTCTTCCTAAAGTCTAAGATCTTCACCTTGGAATGGATTCTAACAGCCCTAGTCCTAATACTGAACCACACCATCTGGTGATCACTGGATGCAAAATGATCTCCCACTACAACATCAGAAACACTTTCACCATTGGTAAGCACCAAGTCCAGTATGGCCCCTTCACGTGTGGGGTCTGTTACCAATTGCCTGAATAGTTCTCCCTGTAGAGAATCCAGGATCTCCTTACTTCTAGATGATACTGCAGCAGAAATGTGCCAATCAACATCTGGCATATTGAAATCTCCTATCAGTAGCACGTCCTCTTTCCTAGCAATGCTGCGTATGTCTTCAATTAACTGTCTGTCCACCTCTTCCTCTTGTGAGGGAGGTCTGTATATCACACCAATGTAAATAGATTTCTCTTTCCCTCTTTCTAGTTTAACCCACAATGCCTCTCTCTCCCTTTTAAGCTCTGTAATTCAAAAGCTTTAATAGTAGTTTTTACATATAGTGCCACTCCTCCTCCCCTTCTTCCTACCCTGTCCTTTCTGAATAAAGTATAGCCAGGTATAGTTACATCCCAGTCATGGTTTTCTGTGAACCATGTTTCTGTAACTGCCACTAAATCCAAGTCAGCCACTCCCACCAAAGCTTCAACTTCAGGGATCTTATTTCCCATGCTACGGGCATTAATACACACTGCTTTCCATATGTTACCCCTGTTACCCATTTCCATAAAGGTATTTAATGTATCACCTACCTGGGGGCTTTCACTTACCTGGGGGCTTTCTTCACCCATCCCCAACGAATCTAGTCTAAAGCCCTCTTCAGTAGATTAGCCAGTCTACTACCGAAGATGTGTTGACCTTTCTTGGACAGATGGATGCCATCTCTGCTCTGCAACCCTTGGAACAGCATCCCATGGTCTAGGAAACCAAAACGCTCTCGATGACACCATCCACGCAGCCATGCATTCATCTCCAGGATGCGAGCCTCTCTGCCTTGGCCTTTACCCTCAACAGGGAGGATTGAAGAGAACACCACCTGTGCACCTAACTGCTTCACCCTCTGTCCCAGAGCCATGAAGTCACTTTTGATACGTTCCGAGGTATACCTGGCAGTATCATTTGTTCGAACATGGATTAGCAACATTGGGTAATAGTCAGTGGGCTTGATGAGTCTCGGCAAACTCTCCATAACATCTTGGATTTTGGCACCAAGCAGACAGCATACCTCTCTGGACATCAAGTCTGGTCGGCAGATGGACGCTTCAGTACCCCTCAGAAGAGAGTCTCCAACCACCACTACCCTTCGTTTCCTTCTGGTCACTGATTCTGCAACTTTGGGGTACTTGAACTCTGGTTCTTCCCTTTCCAGGGATGCTTTCACCTCCTCCACTTCCAGGGCTGCATAATGGTTCTTCAATTCAAGCACTGGAGAAATTGGATTGGTGATTTTGCAGGCCCTGGTGACTTGTGTCCAACCATCAACATTGGACCCCATCTTCTCCTATGTTGGCACCCATCTTCTCCTGTGCTGGAGAGCTTGGTTGCTGCAAGAAGCATCTCATCAATGTACTTCTCACTGTCTTGAATGCTCCTCAGCCTCGCCACCTCCTCTCTGAGTTCCTCCACTTGTTTCCTCAGAGCTTCAGCATGCAGGCACCCTGCACATGGAACCGGTACTTCAACTGGCATTAGGACCTCTGTCTGGACCGAGGCAGAAGCTGTAACGGGGGCAACAGCTTTAGCAATACGATTTTTCTCAGCCATTGTTCTGTTCGTGAAGCTTAGGTATCTGTTAAAGCAAAAGAGAGAGGTCTACCAAGTACCAACCCGTTTCGCAGCTGTCCTTTCAGAGAAAAAGCAGTTAAATCTCTTTAATTATATTCAAAATGTGCTGGTCCAATTCTCTGTGATTTGTTAAAGGGGGAGGTGCCCTATAAAGCAAGACTGCTCACTAGGGGTGGGTGGGAGTTGGGGTGGGTATGGAGGGAACTAACACCTGATTAGGTGTTTAGCAGTTTCTAAACCTGAGGAGGTTACTGGAGTTCAGCAACCTACTGTGCTCAAGGAAAGTTCCCCTAAAGCACCAAAAAGAAAATAACCTTGCTTTAAAAAATATACAAAAAAACCTTTTAAGAGCTCCCAGTCAGAGAACTAGCAATGTAATATAATAAAACAAACAAACCCTCAAATCCTTACTGTTTGTTGATCTGTGGAGCCCTGGTTAGGAAAGCCTCAACAGGGCAGGGCACTGGAGCCTTTTATGCAGGCTTCAACTGCACTCAGGAAACAGGCCCACTAACTCCTGATTAGGTGTTTCGCAGTTTCTAAACCTGAGGAGGTTACTGGAGTTCAGCAACCTACTGTGCTTAAGGAAAGTTCCCCTAAAGCACCAGAAAGGTCAACTTTCTGGGGGAAAAGACACACATCTGAAGGGCTCCATGAAAAAAAAGGAGACTGAGGGAAGATGGCACCTTTGAGTGGGAAGAGGACCACGCATGCATGGCACATCTTCCAAAGACTTTCTTTGAAAGCTGGGGGAGAGGTTACCGCGTGGGCTCTATCGGCGCTGATGTCACCTATATGTGAGGACTGACTTCCTGCTTGTTCCCAGAGAATATTAATTTTTTAAATAAATTAAAAAAAAAAGAAAATTGAGCACAGGCAGTACTGGTATACCACAATTTACAACCACCGTACCAAAGTCAGTACTTTGTGTTGATGGATGGTGACCACAATGAAGGTCTAGAAGGGTTTCTGGAAGATTGAACTAAAGTTTCAAGTCCGAGGTTGGTAGGGTCATTTAAAATAATTGCTGTCTTTGCATTGCTGTGGCTACAGCAAAGCAAAAATAAATTGGGGCTAAGCAATGTTGAATACTGACCCCACTATCTCAGTGAGCAGAGGCTACACATGTAAATAGACATGCTAGTAAAGTCACTACTTACATATGTAGATCTGAAGCATGCACAGATTTAAAGAGAGCTGTTGTGAGTATGGTTTGTGCAGGCTTGAAGTATTTGTGAGTATTTTCGATTTTGCACTAACAATACATGCAAATTTAAAAAAAAATCAAGGAGGTGACATTTACACCCATTCTGAAGCATGCATGTCAACCATCTGCTCATTCGGACATGGAGTTTTCAGAATTGACTGAAGAGGCAATTACGCAAACCTCTCTAATGTTTAAAATCACCTCAAAATACAAAAAAAGTTGGTTTTTCTAGCATGGCTCTTTAATTGGCTCCCTTGGACGTCCAGTTTTGTAAAATATGTAAGTGCTAGCACTTAGATCGTCTCTTACACGCATGAGCACTGGCACTTTCATGTTACGTGATGCTTTTTTTTAAAATGTGTCCTTTTGTAAAATAATTATTCTTGCTTTATGTGCTGTATATAACATGTAGTTTGAGCATCCTTAGCATTGTTCAACCAGCCAGCCTTTTGTAAAATATTGAGAAATTGTGCTCGTCCAGACTTGGATGCCCTGTTTCCTACCTAGATGACCTATGCAAAATCAAGCTTCTCATGTTTCATTCTTTAGTCACTCTTCCTCAAATAATAAAATGAAATCTACTGGACAAAAAAGGTACAAGAACACAAATGGAGCCTTTCCCAACTGAGTCCACATTTTGAAAAGTCAAAATGTGATGAGAAAAACGAATGGGTTACTTAAAGAAGCTGTCAATGCTGGGTCACCTTAAGCCAGGAGGTCCTCCTTAGTTGATGTTTTGTACACAATGAGCCTGATTTACCATGAGTACTCTTACATATGGCGTATTAAAAGCTGGATGGTAAAGGCTTTGAAAAATTAGGCTCCTCTTAAACTACAGATACGGTGCAAGAAGACATAGAGAGGGTGGCTTCAGTACCGCCAGGTAGATTACATATATCCTCTTAACCCCCCGCGTGCTCTCCCAGGAGGGATTGAGCTCCGACGAAATCGGGACACCTCCAGCTCTTCAGCTGCCCAATCGGGGCAGTGCGGCACATTTAAAAGGAGCCTGCAAGCAGGCGCGCCCGCGCCTTACGGGCCCGCGCCTGAGGGCCGCACAAGAGGGCCCTTTGGCGTGGCCCTTAGGCAGTGGCACATCAACAACTCCACGAGCGAAGCCAGAACTCTCACCTGAAATAGAACCAGTCCCCCTCGTCAGGAAAAGTATCAGACTGATAACCTGAGACTCAGATCTACCCTAACAACTATCCTAGTTGAACCACTGCTACTCCATCTGTAAGGTAACAGCAGACCTGAATATACCCGATAGCATTTCACACTTTGTTAATTTGTTACAAACAGATCTCCCTTGAATTAAACTTAGCTACTGTGTCTTGTTAACAGAGTGCATTGTCCTCTTAGCTAGGCCTTGCTATTATACAATTGTTTGCCTATTAACACTGCTGCCGTATCCCAACCAGTTAATCTGCATTTACTGTTTCCACCGACTGTTTACCTTACTGTTTACCTTACTTTGTATCCTTCCATTGTTATAACCATGGCTATCTCTCTACTTGCATTAGTTAGCCTCTATCTGTTAACTAACACCACTCAAAATACAGCAGCACTCTCTCCCACCACAAACAATATCCCCATATTGCATGGACTAGGAAGAAGGTATCATTCCTCCTACCATCACTCAGCACCACATCCGCACCATATTAGGCACTCTCACCTACTATATATCTCCCTTAACACTACTAGTAGCTCCAAATCCAATCCTACTCCCTCACATACCAACCTAAATTGTGCCCTCATCAACGCTCGCTCAGTATGTAAAAAGTGGCCAGCCGTTACAGATCTTATCACAAAGCTGAATTTAGACATCCTCCTGGTCACAGAATCATGGCTAGCAGACACAGACAATGTCCTCATAAACCAACTAATTCCTCCAGCATACTCAATACACACCTGTCACAGAACAGGCTGAAGAGGAGGTGGAGTCCTCATTCTTTCAAGAACTAACCTTCAATTTAGTCTACCTTCATTTAGGAGTACCACACACATAGACTTAGTTACTATAGCTAACAAACATATCATCCTAAATCTCATATACAGAGCTCCATCCTCGCCACCAGAAGATCTATCTAGTATAATAGAGCTTGCATGCAACCCAGAAAGCCCACACAAATCCAACTGGTTAATGGGTGACTTTAACCTCACCTCACTTCACCATAGCCACTCTACCACATTCCTTGATGCCATGGCTGAGCTCAACTACTCACAACTAGTCAGCTCCCCTACACACCTCAAGGGTAACACCCTTGACCTCATTTTTGCGCCCCAGTCTACAGCAATCACCAACTTCAATCTATCACTTACCCCTGTTCCATGGTCTGATCATAACTTGATATCCTTCCAAGTCCCACATCAGCAAAACAGTATCCCAACAAGACAGACAAATATGGTCTCAGCAGGATCAACAACCCGCTTCAAAACGCTCGATAAGGATGACTTCATCAGCCGTACTCTTCCTGCTCTTCGTCTTCCAGCCAATGACCTTGATGAGCTGATCAACAATTGGTACACCACTCTTCACAGCTACCCTCCTCGAGTAGACCACCAGCATCCAGCACATCACCAAAAAGTAGAAGTCCAAAACCATGGTTCTCGGCTGAATTACGACTATCCCTCCAGAATCTAAGAAAACAAGAGAGAAAATGGCGCAGATCACGATCTCCAACCGACCAAATGGATTACGAAAATGCCCTAAAGAAACACCGGGAGAAAATAGCTGAAAAGATGAGAGAACACCATACAGAAACCCTTCTCCAATCATTAAACAAACCACGAGACCTCTTTAACATTGCTAAATCCCTAACCAAGGCACCATCCTCCAACCAAACAATATTAATTCAGCCTCAGTCCTTTGCCGACTACCTTCAATCTAAAACTATTAACACAAAATCGACACCAAGTTGTAAACCCAACCCCGTCTCAATTACACAGCCTCTAAAACATTTTGTCGCTCCTACGGTGAAATCCATCACTGACCTTATTGCTACCTTGAATACTACTACAGCCCCAAACGATCCATGCCCTGCTTACTGGATCAGAGCGATGCGTGCTGAACTGAGCCCCACACTTGCCCTTATCATGCAACTTTCCTTCACAACTGGATCATTCCCAACATCTCTCAAGCAAACTTCAATACGTCCTCTCCTGAAAAACAATAAACTCGACCCAGCGAAAACTGACTCATACCGTCCAATTTCAAGTATACCCCTCCTAGCCAAAATCATCAAGAAGGTGGTACAAATTCAATTGCAGCAGCACATAGATATTTCAGCCCCTCTGGATCCCTGCCAACACGGGTTCTGTGAGTCCCACGGCATAGAGACCCTACTCACATTACTTATCAACACCTTATCAAGAGGGATTGACAAAATTGAAAATGGGTTCATCCTTATCTTCCTTGATATCTCGGCAGCGTTTGACTCGGTTAACCATGTGCAACTGCTCCACCGTCTTCAAGAAAAGGGAGTTCAGGGATCAGCTTGGGAATGGTGTAGATCCTACCTAACTAATTGCTGGCAACAGGTTCGGATAGGATCTTCAACATCTGATCCCTTCCATCAACAACAAGGTGTACCCCAAGGATCCTCCTTATCATCTCTACTATTTAACATATATATGCAACCAATCTGTGAAATCATCAGAGCATTCAATGCCTCCAGTTTGATCTATGCAGATGATGTACTGATATTCACTCCAATAAAAATCAATACCCCCAACTTCTCCCCAATAATCGCTTGCTTCAACGCGATTACAGACTGGCTCTTATCCCAGAACCTGCGAATAAACTTCAAGAAAACTGAAGTCCTATTTGTAACCAGGAATAAGAAATTCTCCCCTCCCACAACATTGAAGGTGAGAGACGCGGAACTACCGTGTAAATCATCGATTCGCTACCTGGGAGTCACCATAGATCAAGAACTGACCTTCAAAGATCACATAAAGCAGACCGTCAAATCCATTTACTACAAAATAAGAACGCTGAAACCCTTAAGACCTCTACTCGCCCCTAATGACTTCAGAACAATCTTCCAATCCCTTGTAACACCACATTTTGACTACGCTAACGTCATCCTTCATGGTCTGCCCAAGAGCACCCTCAACCCACTTCAATTGGCGATGAACTCAGCAGCCCACATCCTCTGCTGTACCTCCAGAAGAGACCACATCACTCCCATACTAACAGAGTTTCACTGGCTACCCCTACAAGCCAGGATAACTTACAAAGCACTATTGCTGTCCTTTAAAGCAATCAATCAAATAGCCCCACCTTCCCTCTCCTCACTTCTTATCAACACCCCCACGAACAGGCTAAGAAGATCCACAGCCGCTAATACCCTTGTTGTACCAAAGGAGTACACTAAATGTAACCAAGCAACCAGAGACAGGGCCTTTACCTTATTCGCGCGCCAAACTTGCTGGAACAATCTCCCTCCACATATCCGATCAATAAGAGACCTCTCTCAATTTAGAAAGGTCCTTAAACACTACCTATTCTGTCTTCACCTTTTAGGCCCTAACCCTACACCTCCCCCCCCCCCACCTCTCAAACCACTCAATCAGCCTCTGACACTCCAACAACATAGTCCTGACAGAACACGAACCAGACTCTCTACACACCCAAAGTCATGATCTCCAATATGTAACCTGAACTGTAAATTATCCACAGGTGAAATATCTGTTTGTATATAGTTTGTATATAGTTTCCCCTGTTATCTCCAAGTTACTGACCCTGTTATAATGTAAGCAAAGGATTGTTCCAATGCGAAATTTGTTATCTGTAAACCGCGCTGATACCAAAGAGCATGGTATATAAGAACTGTAAATAAATAAATAAATAAATAAATCCTAGGCCATGAATAATGGTCTACTCAGGAATCATAAATATTAGTCAATATCGTTCCTGCAAAATGCACTCTAACAACTTCCCATTCCTCCCTCCTCCTTATGGTCCCAGGCACCATAAATAACTAGCTGTGTTCGAGTAAGCATGGCAATACTTACTTTGGTGTTGTATCGTTTGGAGTGGGAACTGGTTTATACTCTACATGCACTGTCCTTCAGACACCATGAGTGTTCAAATCCCTACAACAGAAGGCTGCAGTGTGCAAACTCTAGCAACAAGTAGTTGACCCAGATCTCTCACACTAGTTCTTCCAAAATAAAATGTGCCTTTATACCAGGTGCATACAAGTACTTTAATGATAAAATTATTTTCAATCATAATCCTAATGTCATATTGCCAAATTACAGTCTTTGATGTGTTTTGGGAAATTTTGCACAGATTGTACTGAACTGTAGCCTTCTCCATCTATTTAACCCTTCTTAATACCTATTAAATAACAAATATTCTCTGCTTGTTTGCCGACATTGCATAAATTCCAACACTAATTGCTGTTGATTCATTATCGCAAGCACTTCTTGAAATTTAATGCATGCCACACTCCTAATGGACTATAAAACAAAAAGGAGATAAGGACTATGAATTGCAAAATACTTCAGCAGCCATAATGAAAACAAGTTCAGTAGGACAGACTGAGAAAAGACTGCTTCCATAAACTGAATTATCTTTGAATGCTACTGAGTCACTGCAGCCCCGTAAGCCATTGGATCAATAAATAGTGGGAGACTGCAACTCATTTGCCTACTTCTTCCTTCTGTTTCAGATGAAGACGCTGCCTGCAACTCACTCAAGCTCAGATTTTTACCTTTCCTTTTGCCCAGAAGGTGCACGTTGTAAAACCATATCAATCTGCCTTTTTGTTCTAAAGTTTTAGAGAAGGCAGTTCACCTCCAATTTGCATCTTTGTTTTGGAGAACGTATGTGCCCTGCACCCTCGACAATCAGGCTTTCGAACAGGATCTAATTACATAGCTCTGGACCTTGTAGTTCTCAACTTAGGCTTTGACTGTACATTACAAACTGGCTAGAAGAAAAAGAAGTAAAACTGAACCCCACTAAATCCAGGGCCAGATGGGTTGTCCGCTCACTGCCTACACCAAATCTAGCTCCAACTGTTAGGGGTATTACAATTCTCCTCCATGATTGTCTAATAGTCCTAAGATTTACCATAGAACCACAAATTACTTAAGTCATTCAGACAAGTTCCATGGTCCTTTGCCAAATAAACTTTATGGGCTCGATTTTTGAAGACCTTTACACAGGTAACTTCCTTAGTTACCCTTGTCAAGGCCTTATCCGGGATTTTCAAAGGGCACCTACACAGGTAGTGCCCTCCGAAAATCCTGGATATATCCCTAATGTGCCCAGATACTATCCTCATAACATTGGGGCGTGTTGGGGGCATTCCGAAGCGGAGCAGAGGCGGGCCATGGCGCTACCCGTGTAGCACCGATTTTCAATGCTACATGGTTAACGTTCTACACGTTAAAGATAGGCGTGGGAAAATCATTGAAAATCGGTGCTACATGGATAGCTCCTTCGGCTACCTGGCTGTGCGATGACACCCAGATTTTCGATGCCGAGGCCGCATATGACCCCAGCATAGAAAATCCGGGTTAGGCGGGAGGTGGATGGGCTATGCGCTGATGCAGCGAATAGCACCTCCCAACTGAAATTTGGGCCCTTTAAAACTATTTTTCTCCCTGTGAGACCTTAAAACTCTCACTTTTGCCTTCCTACTAAGCCACCTTGATTATTGTAATTCCCTATACTGTGGCCTTATACATTCATCATTGAATTGTCTGCAACTTTACAAAACCAACCATCTAAATAAGTTAAAAGTATAATTTACACCTGTGTCAATCATTAGATCTATGTTAGCAATCCCTGTTATATGTAATGTTCTAAGTTCAAATTGTTTCACATAAAATGTATGGACCTTTGGAAATATGGTATATAAAAAAAGGCTAAATAAATAAATACATTTTTTCAAAGCACCATGACAAGACTTATCACTGGCACGAATAGGTATGATCATATTACTCCTATTATGAAAGAACTGTATTGGCTTCTGTTGTTACTCAGAATTTGTTTTAAAATGGTAGTCATTGTCCATGAAGGTTTTATAGTGGTTTTACGCTCTATCTAAGTTTCATATTCTGGCCCAGCACATGAAGCCTCTTATATACTTCCTCCTCCTTCCTGCTTTTGTCTTCAAACTTACCATACCTCCTTCTCCTTGACTGATCCAAATCTTCGGAGCTCCCTTCCTCTCAATCACAGAAGCAAAATTAATCTACTGAGATTTAAGGCAGGTCTAAAGACAAACTTTCTTATTCAGGCCTTAGAGAGGCGTGAAGTTACTGAGATGGGTAGTGGACCTTAGTGCCAGTCAGTTTCAACTCTTTCTTCTTCTTTCTTTAAACTAATTTTGATTATAAACCGCTTTGTACTTTTGGATGTATGTTCTGGGTCATTGTCCTGCTGAAGGTCCCATGACCTTTGACCCAGACCTAGCTTCTGAGACTAGGTAGAATATTTCACTCCAAAATACTTTGGTAGTCCTCTGACATCATGATTCCCTTAATATTTTCCAGGTCTCCAGTTCCCGAGGCAGCAAAACAGCCCCACAACATTATGGAATCTTCACCATATTTAACTGTTAGAAGGGTGTTTTTTTCCTTATAAACTTAATTTCTTCACCTGTAAATGTATTGCTGGTTTGCACTGCCAAAGAGCTCAGGTTTGGTTTCATCTGCCCACAGAACATTTTCCCAGAAGGATTGTGGTTTCTCAAGATGAGTTTGGGCAAAAATCAGGTGTGCTTTTTTATGTCTGTCTATGAGCAGTGGGGTCTTCCTTGGCCTTTGCCCATGAAGTCTTTCTTTGTTTAGTGAGTGGTGTATGGTGTGGGTTGAAACCACCACTCCCTTAAGCTCTTTGGATGCTGAACGCAGTGTTTTTCCAACAGGTCACACTAACCTTCAAAGACTTTCTTGGATTAATTTTCCTCTTCCCACCACATCACCACATGCTTAGAGGTTCTTAACAGTTCCATGAGAAGAAAACGTCGTAATAACAATGCAAACTGTAGATGTAGGAATCCCAAGGTCTTTGGCGATCGCTTTGCACCCATGTGAAGTTTGATGTTTGGTGATAATGGCTTTTCTGATGGTCTCAGACATCTCTCATCTTCACCATTTTGAAAATGGGACAGGGAGTGAATGTGGCCATTTTAAACATTAGAGCCATCATTCAATGGTTGATTCAAGTCATGTGAGTACTAACAATTGATCACAGGTGCATCTAATCTTACTGCAGTGGGAATGTGGTTCTTCTTTTCGGTCCTATCCTAGCCCCACCATCAGCCCATTTCCAGTCCTAGCTCCCCCATCTATTTCCAGTCCTATCCAAGCTCCCTAATCAGCCCATTTCCAACCCTAGCCCCCCATCTGCCCATTTCCAGTCGTAGCTCCCTCATCCATTTCCAGTCCTATCCCAACCCCCATCAGCCTATTTCCAGTCCTTTTCTAGCCCTACCATCAGCCAATTTCCAGTCCTAGCTCCCCTCCACTCAGCCAATTTCCAGTACAAGCCCCCCACTCAGACTATTTCCAGTCCTAGTTCCCCCCACTCAGCCCATTTCCAATCCAAGCCCCCCTATGAGCCTATTTCCAGTCCTAGCCCCTCCATGAATCCAATTCAATCCAAACCCCCACAGCCCATTTTCAGTCCTATCCTAGCCCCTCCATCAGCTCATTTCCAATCACAGTCCCAATCAGCCCATTTGCTGTCCTTTCCTAGCCCCACCATCAGCCCATTTCCAGTCCTAGCCCCTCCATGAATCCAATTCAATCCAAACCCCCAACAGCCCATGTCCAGTCCTATCCTAGCCTCTCCATCAGCCCATTTCCAGTCCAAGCCTCCCTCCCTATCAGGTATTTCCAGTTCAAGCCCCCCTCCACTCATACCATTTCCAGTCCTAGCTCCCCCCCACAGCCCATTTCCAGTCCAAGGCCCCCCTCCCCATCAGCTATTTCCAGTTCAACCCCCCCTCCACAGCCCATTTCCAGTCCTAGCTCCCCCCACAACCCATTTCCAGTCCAAGCCCCCCTCCCCATCAGCTATTTCCAGTTCAAGCTCCCCTCCACTCAGCCCATTTCCAGTCCAAGCCCCCTTCCCCTTCCGAAGAGCCCCGCGGCTATCTAAAATGCTTTAGAGGGAGCCGGAGAGGCCCCGGCTCACCTCTAAGAGCTGCCAAAGTGAAGCACATCTTTTTCCTTCACTTCGGCAGCTGTACTGAAGTTTAGAATGCTGCCACGCTGAGATCAAAGGGGACTTCCTGTTTCCCGGTGCTCAGTGCGGTAGCATTCTAAACTTCAGTACAGCTGCCGAAGTGAAGGAAAAAGACGCGCTTTACTTTGGCAGCTGTTAGAGGTGAGCTGGGACCTCTCTGGCCCCTTCTAAAGTCGCCCTGCCTGCCATTCAATGCGGAATGTTGTTGGCGCAGGGACCCCTGAAGCTCGGGGCCCTGTGCGAACAACATTCTCACACAATCGATGGGCTGGCCCTGTATATAGGGCCCCTCCCCAATTAGCTACACACAGGGACCTCAAACAGCACATTTAGAACACAAGTAAAAGAGATTTAACTGCTTTTTCTCTGAAAAGACAGCTGGGAAGCTGGCTGGTACTTTGGTAGGTCTCTCTTTCTTTTGCTTCAACAGATAACTAAGCTCCATCAACTGAACAATGGCTGGGAAAAATCATATTGCCAAAGCTGTTGCCCCTGTTACACCTTCTGTCTCTGTCCAGACAGAGGTCCCAATGCCAGTTGAAAGACCGGTTCCATGTGCAGAATGCCTGCATGCTAAAGCTCTCAGGAAACAAGTGGAGGAGCTCTGAGAAGAAATGGTGAAGCTGAGGAGCATTCAAGACACTGAGAAGTACATTGATGAGAAGCTTCTTGAAACATCCAGCAGAGATGGGAGCCTACAGAATGACTATGGTCGGACACGAGTCACCAGGGCTTGCAGAATCACCAATCCAACTCCTCCAGCCCTTGAACTGAGGAACCATTATGCAGCCCTGGAAGTGGAAGAGGTGAAAGTATCCCTGGAAAGAGAAGAACCAGAGCTCAAGCACCCCAAAGTTGAAGAATCAGTGACCATAAGGAAGCGAAAGGTAGTGGCGGTTGGTGACTCTATTCTGAGGGGTACTAATGCGTCCATCTGCCGACCAGACTTTATTACCAGAGAGGTATGCTGTTTGCCAGGTGCCAAAATCTGAGATCTTATGGAGAGTTTGCTGAGACTCATCAAGCCCACTGACTATTATCTGATGTTGTTCATCCATGTCGGAAGAAATGATACTGCCAGGTATCCCTCTGAGCATATCAAAAGTGACTTCATGGCTCTGGGACAGGGGGTAAAGCAGATAGAGGCGCAGGTGGTGTTCTCTTCAATCCTCTCTTTTGAGGGTAAAGGCCAAGGCAGAGAAGCTCGCATCCTAGAGATAAATGTATGGCTGCGTGGATGGTGTCATCGAGAGAATTTTGTTTTCCTGGACCATGGGATGCTGTTCTAAGGGTTGCAGAGCAGAGATGGCATCCATCTGTCCAAGAAGGGTTGACATTTAATCAGTAGCAGACTGGCTAACCTATTGAAGAGGGCTTTAAACTAGATTCGTTGGGGATGGGTGAAGAAAGTCCCCAGGTAAATGAAAGCCCCCAGGTAAGCGAAACATTAAATACCTTTATGGAAATGGGTAAAAAGAGCAACATATAGAAAGCAGTGTGTATAAATGCCCGGAGCATAGGAAATAAGATCCCAGATGCCGAGGCTTTAATGGGAGAGATTGACTTGGATTTAGTGTCAGTAAACTATGACTGGGATGTAACTATACCAGGCTATACTTTATTCAGAAAGGACAGAGTAGGAAGAAGAGGAGGAGGAATGGCACTATATGTAAAAAACTAATATTAAAGCTATGGAACCACAAGGCTTAAAAGGGAAAGAGGAGGCACTGTGGGTTAATCTAGAAAGAGGGAAAGAGAACTCTATTTGCATTGGTGTGATATACAGACCTCCCACACCGAGTGAAGAGGTGGACTACAAAAAGGGACTGCAACTTCTGGAGAGAGATTTGCAATTGTAAGTATTTACATCTGGGAATTTTTTAAAATCTTGGTGAAGAATTCTTTAGATTAAAGCTAATTAATCTGTGAATCCAGTATATTTGTTAAATCAGTCATGGCCTAGTAACAGCAAATAGATTTTAGTTAAATTAAAAACTCAACAGGTAGCCTTCAGTTTAAATTTAAAACCCAGCACAGAGCTTTTAGTTTAAATTTAATACTCAATCAGGGCCTAGTAGCAACAAAGAGCTTTCAGTTTAAATTTAAAACACAGCAGAGAGCTTTCTGGTTAAAGTTAGAACCCAAGACTCCCTCAATTCAAGCAAAGGCTGGGGGAATCACCCAGGAAATTGGTCACAGATTACCTTAGAAGCACAGGACAGGGTACTGTGTAGCAGCCAATTATTAATGTCTTCTTTCCCTCCCTCCCTCCTTCCCTCCCCCCCTGACACCCACCCACCCCTGGGATAATCATAGATTTATAGGCGCTTAAATCTCTTAAAGGAAAGGAGGTGCCATATTCACTCTCAGGTGCAGCTGTTTATCCTCATCAGGCATACATTAAGGACCTGAGATGAATTAAGCTTCAGGTGAACAAAGTAAATTAAACGTATTAGGTATAGTTTTATGAGTATAAGTATCTCTAGCAACCCTTGGTAAGTAAAGAACTTAAATACCTAAACACAACCTTAAAACTAAGATGCAGACAGCAGTCCAGCAGCGAGATGGGGGTTTTCCAGTCTTTTACATCGAGTTTCACATGTATGATTTTTTCCTAGTTGGTGAGGGGTACTACGTGTGTACTAGGTGCAAGGAGCTTTTTGCTTTCAGGGAACAAGTCATATCTCTGGAGGCTAGAGTAGCAGACTTGGAAGACATAAGGAAGACAGAGAGATAGATAGACGAGACCTACAGGGATATAGTACTGAAGTCACACCTCCAGTCTGGCAGCAACCCTGTTGCCATGGAGGAGAGAGGTCACATGACAGGAGAGCATCACGCTGGTGTGGCAGGAAGTGATCCTGTAGCTAGGACCTGTCCGCCAGGTGATGTGAAACCCTCTCGCACCAAGGAAGTTTCTCCAGGGCCATGTGCCCATGAGGGAAGGGTTAGGATAGCCATTATAGTTGGTGATTCGATCATTAGGCATGTAGATAGCTGGGTGGCTGGTGGACGTGAGGATCGCCTGGTAAAATACCTGCCTGGTGTGAAGGTAGCGGATCTCACGCGCCACGTAGACAAGGTCTTAGATAGTGTCTTGGTATATGTCGGTACCAATGACATAGGAAAGTGTGGTAGGGAGATTCTGGAGGCTAAATTTAGGCTTTTAGGTTGGAAGTTGAAATCCAGAACTACCAGGGTAGCATTCTCCAAAATGCTTCCTGTTCCATGTTCAGGACCCAAAAGCAGGCAGAGTTCCGGAGTCTCAATGTGTGGATGAAGGAATGGTGCAAGGATGAGGGCTTTGGATCTGTTAGGAACAGGGGAACATTCTGGGGAAAGGAGGGACTCTTCTGAAGGGATGGCTCCACCTTAACCGGAACGGAACCAGGCTGCTGGCATTAACCTTTAAAAAGGAGATACGGCAGCTTTTAAACTAGACAATAGGGGAAAGTCGACAGTCACCCAAGAGCGCATGGTTCGGAACAATGTATCCTTGAATGATACTAGCAAAAGATTGAAGTTAGGGCATAGCAATAGAGAGGTTCCAATCAAGAGAAACATAGCCCAAATACCCTTGAGCACAGAGCAGACAGAGCTTAAAGTTCCAAATTACCCCTGCCTGCCAATAGCCAGATTAATATGAATAAAATACAGCCTCTAAAATGCTTGTGTGCAAATGCTAGAAGTCTAAAACTTAAGATGGAAGAATTAGAATATATAGCACCAAATGAAAGGTTAGATATGATTGGTATCTCAGAGATATGGTGGAAGGAGGACAACCAGTGGGACACTGTGATACCTGTGTACAAACTATATCATAATGATAGAGAAGATCAAATTGGTGGAGGAGTTGCGCTCTAGAGAGGGCATTGAGTCACAAAGGATTAAAGTTTTGCAGGAAACAAAATTCACTGTAGAATCTCTATGGATTGAAATTCCATGTAAAAAGGGGAAGGGGAAGCCGATGGCAGTGGAGGTGTACTGTCGACCGCCTGGCCAGAATGAACAAATGGATGATGAAATGCTCAAAGAAATCAGGGAAGCTAACAAAAGTTATAACACAGTAATAATAATCTGTGATTTCAATTACCCCAGTATCGACTGGGTCAGTGTCACGGCAGGACATGCTAGGGAGATAAAGTTCCTAGATGAAATAAATGACTGCTTCTTGGAGCAGCTGGTTCATGAACCAACCAGAGGGGAAGTCATGTTGGACCTAGTCCTTAGTGGAGCACCAGATCTGGTGCAAGAGATAAGGGTGTTGGGGCCACTTGGCAATAGTGATCACAGCATGATCACGTTTGATTTAATTAGTGAAGGACAGATGGTAAGGAAATCCACAGTGCTACCTTTTAACTTTCGAAAGGGAGACTATGATAAAATGAGGAAAATTATAAGGACCAGTTACAAAGGTTAAAGACTTACATCAAGCTTGGGTGTTGTTGAAAAATATTATCTTGGAAGCCCAGACCAGCTGTATTCCATGCTTTAAGAAAAGTGGAAGGAAGTCCAAAAAACTGCCAGCATGGTTTAAAGGTGAGGTGAGAGAGGCTGTTGTTGCCAAAAAAGAATCTTTCATAAAATGGAAAAAAGAGTCAAATGACGAAAACTGGAAACAGCACAAGCACTGGCAAGTTAAATGCAAGGCATTGATAAGGCAGGCAAAGGGAGAATTTGAGAAGAAGCTTGCTGCAGAAGCAAAAATGAGTAATAAATACTTTTTCAAGTACATACGTAGCAAAAAACCTGTGAGAGTCAGTTGGTCCATCAGATGATGGAGGGGTTAAAGGGGCACTAAGAGGCAACAAGGCGATAGCGGAGAGACTGAATGCATTCTTTGCTTCAGTCTTTACTAGGAAGATGTGGGGATGTTACCCATTACTGAAGTGGTATTTAAAGGTGCGGAAGAATTGAAGAAAATATCGATACATCAGTTAAATGTATCAATAGTTGTATTACAACTATTAGATATGAAGAGTAGCAAATCACCTGGACAGGATGATATACATCCAAGGGTGTTGAAAGAACTGAAATATGAGATTGCAAACCTGCTATTAGTAATTTGTGAACTATCATTAAAATCATCTCTAATACCTGAAGATTGGAGGATCGCCAATGTAACACCAATTTTTAAAAAGGGTTCCAGGGGTGATCCGGGAAACTACAGACCGGTGAGCCTGACATCAGTACCGGGAAAAATGGTAGAAACCATCATAAAGAATAAAATTACTCAGCATGTAGATAGTCATGGCCTGATGGGAGACAGCCAACATGGCTTTAGACAGGGAAGATGTTGTCTTACTAATCTGTTATGTTTTTTTGAAGGAGTGAATAATCAGGTGGACAAAGGTGAGTCGGTTGATATTGTGTATCTGGACTTTCAGAAAGCCTTTGACAAGGTCCCTCATCAGAGACTTTTGGCAAAACTAAAGAGTCATGGGATAGGAAGCAGTGTACTACTGTGGACCAGGAACTGGTTAAAAGATAGAAAGCAGAGGGTAGGGCTAAATGGCCAATTTTCCCAATGGAGAAATGTGAATAGTGGTGTAGCCCAGGGATCTGTGCTGGGTCCGCTGCTTTTTGACATATTCATAAATGACCTGGAAAGTGGAATAACAAGTGAGGTTATCAAATTTGCAGATGACACAAAACTATTTAAAGTTGTTAAAACCCAAGAGGATTGTGGAAAATTGCAAGAGGATCTTGATAAATTGGAAGACTGGACATCAAAATGGCAGATGAAATTTAATGTGGACAAGTGCAAAGTAATGCACCTAGGGAAGAACAACCCAAACTATGGTTACACGATGCAAGGTTCCGCATTAGGAACCACCACCCAGGAAAAAGATTTAGGCGTCATTGTGGATAACATGCTAAAACCCTCCGCCCAGTGTGCAGCGGCGGCGAAGAGAGCAAATAGAATGCTAGGTTTCATAAGGAAAGGAATGGAAAATAAAACAAAGGATATTATAATGCCTCCATATCTGGCCAGCGGTTGATAGTACACCCCCACTGCCATCCCCTTCCCATTTTTACATGGAATTTCAATCCATAGAGATTCTACAGCAAATTTGTTTCCTGCAAAACTTTAATCTTTTGTGACTCAATGCCCTCTCTAACATAGAGCGCAGCCCCTCCACTAATTTGATCAGCTCTATCATTACGATATAGTTTGTACCCAGGTATCCCAGTGTCCCACTGGTTGTCCTCCTTCCACCATGCCTCTGAGAAACCAATCATATCTAACTTCTCATTTAGTGCTATATATTCTAACTCTCCCATCTTATTTTTTAGACTTCTAGCATTTGCATACAAGTATTTTAGAGACTGTATTTTCTTCATATTAATTGGGCTATTGGTAGGCATGGGTAATTTGGAATCTTTAAACTCTGTCTGCTCCATACTGAAGGGCATTTGGGCTACTTTACTCTTTTTTGGAACCTCTCTGCTTTTGGTAATATCCTTCAAGGATACATTCTTCCGAACCATGCGTTCTTGTGCGACTGTCGGCTTTCCCCTATTTAGTTTAAAAGCTGCTCTATCTGCTTTTTAAAGGTTAATGCCAGCAGCCTGGTTCCATCCCGGTTAAGATGAAGCCCATCCCTTCGGAAGAGCCCCTCCTTTCCCCAGAATATTCCCCAGTTCCTAACAAATCCAAACCCCTCATCATTGCACCATTGTCTCATCCATGCATTGAGACTCCGGAGCTCTGCCTGTCCTTTGGATCCTGCGCGTGGGATGGGAAGCATTTCGGAGAATGCTACCCTGGAGGTTCTAGATTTCAACTTCCTACCTAAAAGCCTAAATTTAGCCTCCAGAACCTCCTTACCACATTTTCCTATGTCATTGGTACCGACATGTACCAAGATAGCAGACTCTTCCCAGCACTATCTAAGACCTTATCTAGGTGGCGCGTGAAGTCCTCTACCTTCGCACCAGGCAGGCATGTTACCAGGCGATCCTCACATCCACCAGCCACCCAGCTATCTACATGCCTAATGATCCAATCACCAACTATAACAGCTGTCCTAACCCTTCCCTCATGGGCACATGGCCCTGGAGAAACGTCTTTGGTGTGAGAGGGTTTAACATCACCTGGAGGACAGGTCCTAGTTACAGGATCACTTCCTGCCACACCAGGATGATGCTCTCCTGTTACATGACCGCTATCCTCCATGGCAACAGGGATGCTGCCAGACTGGAGGTGGGACTTCAGGACTATATCCCTGTAGGTCTCGTCTATGTACTTCTCTGTCTTTCTTATGTATCTGCTTGTGTAAATTGTAACTTCTTTTGTAAATACTAATTGTAAATATTCCCTTCTCAATGTGTCTAAACCTTATCCCTGTGTGCTGTGAACTGTACTATTCCCACTAATCATACTGTGTGCTGTGAACTGTACCTCTTCCACTAATCATCCTGTGTATTGTAAATTATGGCCAGTACAGCCACTCTTTTTCTGTGTTGGAATACCGCTGCTGATCGCTGGAAGTAGCGGGATATAAGTGTACACTAAATAAATAAATAAAATAAATGTCGTCCAAGTCTGCTACTCTAGCCTCTAGAGAACAGACAGTTCCCTGAGAGCAAAGAGCTCCTTGCACCTAGTGCACACGTAAGACCTCTCACCACCTGAGAGAAAATTATACATGTGACAATGCGAAAGACTGGAAAGCCCCCATCTTGAA
Source organism: Ichthyophis bannanicus (assembly GCA_033557465.1). Lineage (NCBI taxonomy): Eukaryota > Metazoa > Chordata > Amphibia > Gymnophiona > Ichthyophiidae > Ichthyophis > Ichthyophis bannanicus. The sequence goes on from CM066033.1 coordinate 207,509,348, forward strand.
GCTGGACTGCGGTCTGCATCTTAGTTTTAAGCTTGTGTTTAGATCTTTAAGAGTTGCTGTGGATATTTATACTAATAAAATTGTACCTAATACTTTTAATATACCTTGTTCACATGAAGCTTAATTAATCTCAGGTCCTTAGTGTATGATTTGGATAACAAGCTGCACCTGAGAGCACCTCTTTTCTTTTAAGATGTGTAAGTACCTGTAAAGCTACGATTATCCGAGGGGTGTGTGGGTGTTGGGGAGGGAGGGAAATAAGACTTATTAAAAAAGGGCTGCTACACAGTACCCTGTCCTGTGCTTCTGAGGTAAGCTGTGACCAACTTCCTGGGTGATTAACAGTCCTTGCTTGGATAGAAGGAGTCTTTCAAAATGACCTTTTGACCTGCCACCTATTGAAAAAGTTTCACAGGTCTCTTGCCCCCTAGGTAGAAGGCCTCTTTGTAAAGGTCTCTAGAAGACTTTATTTGTTGCTCAAAGAATACTGACCCTGTTTTGCCTTTTATGCTAAGTTATATTCTGATTTGATTTAAATTAAGCTCTTTGTTGCTGCTAGGCTCTGACTTATTATGAAATTTAAACTAGAAGCTCTCTGCTGGGTTCTAAATTTAACCAGAAAGCTCTCTTCTGTGTTTTAATTTTAAACTAAAAGCACTTTCCTGCTCTTACTGGACTTGAATGAGTATTAAATTTAAACTACAAGCTCTCTGCTGGGTTTGAAATCTAACCAGAAAGCTCTCTTTTGTGTTTTAAATTTAAACTTAAATTGCTGCTACTAGGCCCTGACTGATTTAACAAATACACTGGGTTCACAGATTAATCAGCTTTAATCCAAAGAAGTCCCTTCAGAAAAATTCCCAGAAGTATATACTCACAATTGCAGATCTCTCTCCAGAAGTAGCAGTCCCCTTTTCTAGTCCTTCAATGAGGAAAATAGTTAAGAAAATAGTTAGGAAAACACTAAAAGGTGCAGTTGTAAAGGTGAAAGATTTACATGAAGCTTAGGTATTGTTTAAAAATATTATCTTGGAAGCCAGACCAGCTGTATACCATGCATTAAAGGTTTAAAGATGAAGTCAGAGAGGCTGTTGTTGCCAAAAAAGCATCTTTCAGGAAATGGAAAAAGGAGTCAAATAACAAAAACTGGAAACAACACAAGCACTGGGAAGTTACATGCAAGGCATTGATAAGGCATGCAAAAAGAGAATTTGAGACAAAGCTTGCTGTGGAAGCAAAAATGCAAAATAAAGACTTTTTCAAGTACATTAATAGCAAAAAACCTGTGAGAGAGTCAGTTGGACCATTAGATGACAGAGGAGTAAAAGGGGAACTAAGAAGGGACAAGGCTATAGCAGAGAAACTGAATGAATTATTTGCTTCGGTCTTTACTGAGGAAGATGTAGGAATGTTACCCATGACTAAAATGGTATTTAAAGGAGATGCTGTGGAAGAATTGAAAGAAATATTGATACATCGGGAAGATGTATTACAACTATTTGATAAACTGAAGAGTAGCAAATCACCTGGACCGGATGGTATACATACAAGGGTGTTGAAAGAACTGAAATATGAGATTGCAGACCTACTATTAGTAATCTGTGAACTATCATTAAAATCATCAGTAATACCTGAAGAATGGAGGATGACCAATGTAACGCCAATTTTTAAAAAGGTTTCCAGGAGTGATCTGGGAAACTACAGACCGGTAAGCCTGAAGTCAGTGCTGGGAAAAATGGTGGAAACAATCAAAAAGAACAAAGTTACTGAACATGTAGATAGTCATGGCTTAATGGGAGACAGTCAACACGGCTTTAGCAAAGGAAGGTCTTGTCTTACTAATCTGTTATGTTTTTTTGAAGGTGTGAATAAATAGGTAGAAGGTGAGTCAGTTGATATAGGGATATGTTTACTAAACCGTCTTAATGTTACCGGCGCTAGTTGCAGCGATAATGTGAAGAATGCCATATAAGGAGTGGGCGTTCCGGTCCTAAGGTAGCAAGAATCTGTATCGCGCGATAGTGGGCGCCTTGGCACGTGGGCGGGGAGAGGCTCCATGTACACTAACGCCGTGAAATGAAGGTCTGAAAATTAGCGCGAGTGAAAACCTCACGCTAGATGCACATTTGCAGGAGAGAGAAACCAGTTCAGTCAGCAATGTACAGCAAAGGCAGGGAAACCATGAAAAGTGATAGTAGTGATACATGTGCAGCAACATCAGAGTGCCCAAGTACGAGAGGGCACTACGGTGAGACTGCAAATGGGGTACAGGGGGCTGAAGGCAGGACATGCAGTGGGGCAGCTGTGACACAGGGTGGACTAGGCAGATGCTGAGGTGGCACATAGGAATTCAGAAACTGCAAATCAGCAAGCCAGCAACTGACTAAGGTCAAACACGCCCACGAGTGTGTGTCCCAGTGTCCCAGCGGACATCACCCAGCAGGTACCCCAAATGGCACATAACATTGACAGGCGGTGCTGGGGGGAAGTGCGGATGTCTATGTAGGCACCTCCACCCCAGATCCCACACCATAGGCAGCCGCCTACCTACACACTGGATGGCCTGGGACTGCGCACCACCAGCATATGAGCATGTCAGCATGGTGGGGAAGGGGTGCTGGTGGTGAAGGGGGTCGTGGCATCTGCCCACAGCAGACCAAGACAAAGCCCTGTTTAGGTGGGTGGCGTGCAGTGCAACAGACAAGGTCTGTCTGATGAACAGTCATGATATCCCCAGGGACTGATCTGCCTCTGTGGCAACAGTATGGTGCAGTACACACAGTCAGTGTGCCCTGGGGCAGAAGGTTGCAGGTTCAAGTCCCAGCTGTGGCTCCTGTAGACCATGTCCCTACATTTTACCCTACATAGCACATACAACATAAACGTGCACTCCCTAGAGCATCGGCCAACAGGGGCACAAAACCCCCCCACACAGGCTCCACTATCCAAAGCCTCATGGAGAGTCAGGCTGCTGGGCCCGTCACAGAGCAGCAGTTACCACCAAAGCACTACTATTAGCACCTGCATACCTTAGCAATGCCTGCACTGTGCTCAGGACTAGTGTGGCGGGCAGGGCTGCCAATCACCCCTATCTTTGCACAATGCTGAAATAGGAGTGGGAGTGTGTGTACGTCTATCCATTGTTTTGTGGCTGCCTGCTCCTCACTGGGCCCACAATGCTTACACTGTTTCCAGCGTTAGCCTGCCAATGTGTATAATGAGGAGCAAGGTATTGTGAGTATGGCCTAGACAGGGCAGACTAGGCAGGATGCATCTGCACAGGGTGTGGGGCAATGGCTGGGACATTGTAGTGCCCGACCACCACCTGCATGGATAGGGTGGCCACAGCATGTCATGCTGGGAGGTCACTCTCACCCTGACTGAGCAGTGACCATGGCATGTCATGGTGTTTCTTGCAAGTGATATCTGTGTGTTCTCTGTTCTGGGGCCCAATCACTGAGATACCTGATTGGTGTCTGTGCTTACATTGCACTTATGGGTGCACATAGTTCTCTTGGGAACATGCACTATGGCCTGGCTAGTGGACTGTATGCAGTTAGCATGTGTATGGCTGGAAAACCTTGCAGGGTGCAGCAGGTGCAGACTGACTGTGCCCTCTGTGGATGAATGTCAGATTTTGGTGGGGGGTAGCTGAGCTTTTCCAGGCCTACTGCCAGTGCCCTTGTGATAAGTACAGATCTGCATCAACTGCCTTGGATGGCACCCTTTTGCCAGCTGGACTGGGGTTGCCGGTCCTACAGCTCTTCATCATGTCCCTCTACTGCCTCCAATGCAAAGACGTAGAGTGTGGGTCTGTTGGGGGCAGATCCTGTCCACCACCTTGACCCAGTGAGGGCGGTTTGGTAGGTGGTGCTACATAATCCACATGTGAGTCCAGGCACCCCCCCCCTGCTCTTATAACATGTGACCATGGCAACCACACTGGATATGCACAATTCTGGGTGCATCATGGCCCACACAGGCTAGGGAATACAGATGGACACAGGATTATCCTAGGTGTGTCTGCAAGGAATACCTGTCACATACTGGCACTGATGGGGACCTGCAGCAAAGCCTATCTCAACCAACCCGGCTACTGCGGACCTGGTGCTAGCCACACCACCTCACCCTCAGGGTGAGCACAGAACCTACACAATGGCATGGTCTATAGCTACTCTGTGCCAGTAACACACACGGTCGGTTCCCCCTACCAAGCTGAGGTGCATACCCCATCTGGTGATCAGATGTAGACTGCTGTTCTTCGTGTGCATTGCATCATGGGTACTGGTGGGTTTACTCTATTCTGGTAACCACAGCAGACATTTCATGCGGTGACCTGCAGTCTCTGTGTAGCCAGCCATTGTTGTAATAAAGGCCATAGAGGTGTAGCCCACTGGTTAGTACAATGACTTCCTAGGCAGTGGTCATGGGTTCAATGCCTCTTTACTCTCCTTTTTATGCCTGTCCTACACAACTACTTGTCATTCCTGTAACAGTCGTATCTCTGCAGATCTGTGCTGCCAGCACATAATACCCTCAGCACAGTTGCCAACCATCCTTCTGTCCGTCTATCTGTGTCTGTCAGCTGTGAAGCGTCCTGTCCTCATGTGCAGGCTGCTACCCCATGTCCTGCACTGGTACCCTTTTCTGCATTGCGGCTCTTCATGATTGCCTCTCCTGCTCTGCATGGCACTACTACTCCTCTGTCCTCCTATCATTGCAAATATCTTGCCACCTCTATCTCCACTGGCGGACACGTATTCCCATCCTCTTCCACCCACTGTCATTGCAGCACTTTACATTGCCAACACCCTGCGCATCGGTACAGCTGCCTCCAATATGTTTGTCCATTTTACCGGCTGCCACATTGGCTGCACACAGATTTGGCAGATCCATCAGCTCCCACCTCTACTTCCTTCCATCACTTGTCCATTGCCTTTCCTTGGTGCTCTTTGCAGTGTTAGGGTTACATCTGTTTTTTGCCCTTACATTTCATGCTTGTCAGCTTGGGGCACCTTACTGCCCTTGGGCACCATATCTTGGGTCACCTTAACATCCTTAGGGCACCTTATATGGCACTTTAAGTTAAGGCACCTTATAGGGTGCCTTAACCTAAGGCGCCTCACAAGGCACCTTATAAAGCGCCTTGTCAGCCTTGTAATGTGTTTTGTTTCCCAGCTTTAACGTGCAATATCCCATTAACGTGCGCTAACTGGCCAAGGCGCCCTTTAATGCGCGTTACACGGCCATTGCTACATTAACGCCGCTACACCCACTTCCTTATATGGCATTACTCACATTAACATTGCACTTAACGCTGGTAACGTTACCGCGCTTTAGTGAACATACCCCTAAGACTGCAAAAATCTATTCAAAAACGAGAGTCATAGACTTTAGGAAAACTAACTTTGCCAAGATGGGCCAATACCTCAGGGAGTCGTTAGCTGGATGGGAACAGCTGGTGGAGGTAGAAAAACAGTGGGCAAAATTGAAAGGGGTTATTTTACCCTGCCGGTGTCGTCAAACCGACGGGTCCCCTAGATAAGCACTTTCCCTTATTGCCGATCGCTCATTCGTCTCCTGAGGGCGCCTCCCTAAGTTCAGGGGGAAGATCTCCTCCACCGTGTCCTTTCACTACAGTGCCTCCTGCTTCTACTGGGGAGTCCCCGGATAAGGTAAGAGGATTAATTGGTTCCTTCTCCTTGCCTAAACCGGTTGCTTCTGAGATATCGGGCGGTGCTGCTGCACTCTCGAATATATCTCCTAATACTGAGATTACTTTAAAAGATGTTTGGGGAGTTTTAAAATCTATTGATAGTAAGATTTCTGGTACTCTTGACTCTTTGGCTAAATTTTCTCAAGAGACTGTAGTCTCTTTGCAACAGTTAGATGGTAGGATGATTTTTCTTGATAATGCTGTTTCAAAAATGGAGGGTCAGATGGGATCGATACACGCTGCTCAGGCAGCTGGTATCAAGGACTCACTAACTCTCCATAATAAAATTGAAGCGATGGAGAATTCTGCACGTTCATGTAATTTGCATTTTCTTAATTTTCCTATTTCTAAGCTCCTCGCTCCTAGGATATTGTTAGATAAGTACCTTAAGGAAATTTTACTAATTACGGAATCTCTTGCAGTTTCCCAGTTGTATTATATTTCCCCTAGTGCTAAGAAAGTCAATCCGGTTGAGGGGGAGTTTGATGTAATTGAACCCACCATTTCAAACCTCACAGCCTTTCTTGAGGACTCCCTGGATATAATAGATACCCGCTCTACCTTGTTGGTGACATTTTTGACCAAAGACGTTAAGCAGTGTGTGCTGCGTGCTTTCTTTAAACACAAGACTGTTAAGTTTTGTGGCCACTTCGTTAACGTTTTTCCTGACGTATCACGCAGCGCCCAGCTTAGGCGTAGGCTGTTTTTGGCCTTAAAGTCTCAAGTACTGTCTTTGGGAGAATCTTCTTTCTTTCTTCGCTTTCCATGTAAGTGTGTAATTACCTGGAAAGATGTTTCATATATTTTCACTGATGTCACTCACTTAGAAAGTTTTCTGAGGGGAGAGCCAGACGAGACAGCACCCGATTTGAGGGGGAACGGGCTCCTGCTCCGGCGGCCCCGACGTCACCAGGGGACCTTTTAAAAGCCAGGAAGTGCGGTGAGCAGTGGGAGAGCCAGACGAGACAGCACCCGATTTGAGGGGGAACGGGCTCCTACTCCGGCGGCCCCGACGTCACCAGGGGGCCTTTTAAAAGCCAGGAAGTGCGGTGAGCAGTGGGAGAGCCAGACGAGACAGCACCCGATTTGAGGGGGAACGGGCTCCTGCTCCGGCGGCCCCGACGTCATCAGGGGGCTTCTTTATCAGCCTTATTCTTCAGCCGGAGGCGCGAGTCCGGGGGCAGCGATTTAAGGGGCTAGATACAAGGGGCGTGTTAGGCCCCTTGGGAGCCCCTTGGAGAACCGAAGGAGAAGCGTCGTAGAGAGCCCTAGACACTCAGTATTCAGATGGGTAAGCGGAAGAAAAAGATCATTCCTGAGGCCTCGGTTGAGGCCACGGTGGGTCCGATGGACAAACACGTTAAGGTACTGTCTGCCGCTGATGTGTCCCTGGGACCTGACTTTTTGACTTTGCGTTCTTCTGCTGCATCCCTGAGTTCCCCGGATCGGTCTCCTCCTTCTCCGCCAAGGTTTTCCTCCCCAACACCTTCAGTTTCAGTGGGTGGTCAGTTTCAGCAGAGTACTCCAACTGATTTGGGGGAAAAGCTGAGACCTGTTTCTTGGTCAGCTATGCCAGGTGCAGCCGAGGAGTTACCTGCAGCACAGGTTACCTTGGCTGACATCTGGAAAGCTGTTAATCGTATTGAAAATTCTTTGGTTCCCACTGTTAAGCAGTTGTGTGATTTCTCTTCTGAGACATCCACTAAGCTTAGTGAAATTGAAGGGAGAGTGGGGGGTATGCTTTCTCGTATTTCTACATGTGAAACTCAATGTCTCTCTTTTAAGTCTATACATTCCTCTAATGTAAAAGATAGTTTAATTATACACCACAAATTGGAATTATATGATAATATGCTTCGGGCTAGAAATATCCGTTTATTGAATTTTCCTGTTTGTCATCTACTCTCTCCAGAAATTTTGCTCCAAAAATATTTCAGGGAGATTTTAGATTTGACTTCTGCTGATTCTATTTCCATTTCAAAATTATATTACCTGACTGGACGTGGGGTTGCTCTTGGTTCCCCTGGGGAATTTGACATGGTTCAGGGTCGTACTGACCTTGAGCTTACCAAATTTCTCGAGGATTCTCAAGATATTATTTTGTCTCGTGCTACCTTAATAGTGACCTTTGTCTCAGATAAGGATAAGGTTCTTGTGTTACGAAGTTACTTTAAAAAGATGTCCTCTTTGTTTTGTGGTGCTAAAGTGCAGATGTTTCCGGATGTCTGTAGGGCTACGCAGCTTAGGAGACAGGCCTTTTTAGTCTGAAGCCTAGAGTTTTAGCCCTATCAGCTTCCTTTTTTCTTCGATATCCCTGCAAATGTTTAATTACATTGCAGGGTTCTAAATTTACCTTTATGGATCCCTCTCAATTGGAATTATTTTTGATAGGTAAAGAGAGTCAAAGTACAGTCCGGTGGTATAGGAGGACTATGTTAATACGCTGTCTTGTAGTTAGAGTGATGTAACTCTTATGTTGCTTATTTTCTTTTTCCTTTGAGTTTTTTATATATCTCCCCATTATTGTGGGCTAGGATTGAGTGTTGTTTGTTTAAGGTTTATGACAATGTATTTCTTATTTGAATATGGTTTATATTCATTTAATATTATTTGTATAATGACACTTTGTTTTGCTTAAATCTTGCTTCTGTAAGTTGGCGAAATTCAAATAAAAATAAATAAAAAAAAAAAAAAAAAAGAAAGTTTTCTGACTGAGAAGCGGAAAGCACTTGGTGTAGTGCAGAGTTCCCATAAATAAGTTGCTGCCTCCTTTTGTGGGCCTTGTGTCTTATTTTCCTAATTTGTGACTTGACCTAAATACCCAGCTAAGTTTCTTGATGTGGGCTATATCAAAGTTGTGGTTTTCCTGTCTGATGTTATACATCTGATTCAGTTATGTTTATTCTTGATTGTCTTTTGATTGTATATGTAAATGCAATTTTTGAAATTAATAAAAAAAAGAAAAAAAAAAGAAAAGAAAGGGGTTATTTTAAGGGAAACCAACCTATTTGTCAGAAAGGTAAATAAAGGTAAAATGAAAAGAAGTAGCTGAAAGGGTGAAGAAAAAGAGGGAGGCCTTCATGAAATGTAAGAGATCACAGAGAGAGGAAGACAGGCACCTATATTTGGAAAATCTTAGAGAGGCTAGCAAAGTAGTCAGGAAAGTAAAGATTCAAAAAGAAGAGGAAATAGCCAATGCAATAAAATGGGGGGATAAGACATCTTTCAGATATGTTAATGACAGGAGGAAGAGCAAAAGTGGTATTGTCAGACTCAAGGGTGAAGGGGAGGAATATGTATAAACTGATGAGGATAAAGCGGATTTGCTTAAGTATTTATTTATTTATTTTTATTTAACATCTCTTATATACCGCACTATTGACATCAGCGCGGTTCACATGGACCAAAACATATACATACAGGTAACTGTAGTGTATTTTACAAGTAACAGGGATTAGATAACTTGGAAAACAATGTAATCTAATTAAATCAAAAACATAAACAATGAACTATATACATTAAATGCAGTTAAGATTCACTAGGTCTGAAGATGGAGTGGCTATTTCTCTAGGGAAAGGTTTATACTGGAAAGTAACTTAAGAATAGGAAGTGCTTGAGACTTTTCCTGAATTGTACTAAATTGGTTATGGCTCTCAATTCTGGTGGGAGGGTATTCCATGCTGTTGGGGCATGAATGCTGAAGGCTCTTTTAGATGCTTCCTTGGTGTATTTGACTGTTATTATTATTTCTGTTTGTGTTAACAGATGAAGAACCAGGAGCAGGATCTCAGAAAACACCCACAAACAGGAACAGAAGTGAGGGGCATCTTGAACAATTTTCAGAAGACTGTGTTCCTGAGAAACTAGCTAAACTTAAAGTAGACAAAATGATGGGACCGGATGGGATACACCTGAGAATACTGAGGGAACTTGGGGACGTTCTAGCAGCTCCACTGACTGACCTATTCAATGCCTCATTGGAGTCAGGAGTGGTGCCAGAAGCAGAGGCGGCTCAAGGCAATCTGCTGCCTTAGGTGCAGAATGAGATGGCGCCCTCCCCCCCCTTAGAGGGGGGCGGGGGGATTTTTCAGAACTCCAATCAGGGACTGAACCAAACCAAAAAAACAATTAGATTATATGTAGGAAATGCAAGATGTTTGCACACAAGGCCGTACCGAGCTGCAATCGCGCCCAGTGTGATACAAAACCCAACAACAAAGAGCAAACCTATCATACCATATCATATCAGCACAAACTTCCAAAACTCACATAAGCAGCCCATCGCAAAAAAGCATCACTGTAAATACTACAGTGGGCCCTAGAACATCCATACACCTATTTGAAAAGCTGAACAAGTAAAAAACTACAGTACAGTATAGATCCCTATGTACAAACTCCATGTTAACAGAACACCAGTCCTCAGTCACACATTCACAACATCGACCCTCACCGAGTACAGTATAAGTAACCACAATCTAAAGTAAAAATAAAAATATGTAGACAAAATTTAAACTGAAACCCCAAGAAGCTAGAGTCCACATGCAGTGCAACATCAGATAAATAAGAGATGCAGTTCCCCAATACTGTGTAAAATATAAAGATAGCACAAAGTCCAATCACTAAAATTAAATTATTTTTTCTACCTCTGTTGTCTGACCATTTTATTCTTTTATCATGCTGGTCCCGATCTGAGGCTTCTGCTTTCCTGTCTTCTCTTAGCTCTCTTTCTGTGGTCTATGGTCCATCTGCCATTTCTTATCTCTTCTTTTGTTTTCTTCACTTTCTTCAATCATCCCATTTCCAGTTCCAGTAACCCTCCCCTGTATCAGCCCCCTTTCCAGTCCCCCCCTCCCAGTACCTTCCAAAGTCAACTGCCTTGCATTTCCACGACTGCCACTGGTGTCCACTCCCTTCCAGTCCCCCTCCTTCCCCACTGTCCAGCCCCTTCTAGTCCAAATAACATCCCATGAATCAGCTCATGTCCACTCTCAGTACCATCCCCCCAGTCAGCTCCCTTCCAGTTGCCCTACCCTCTGTCCATCCCCCTTCCAATGACATTCACACATCAGCTCCCTTCCAGCCTCCTCCCCATTACCCAGCTACCTACCACTCCCATCCCCAAGTGTCAGCTCCCTTCCAGTCCCCCTTCAGTACATCCCAGGTGTCAGCTCCATTCCAGTCCCCTCCTTCCCCCGCCATATCAGCTCCTTTCCAGCCCCTCCTTTCCCCGTGTCAGCTCCCTTTCTGCACCCTCCTTCCCCTGGCAGTATCCACTCCCTTCCAGTCCTATTCTCCCATCCCCCGCATCAGCCAGCCCATTTGTAGCCCTGGCCCCTAGTTTTCTTCCAGGGCCAACAGCACTCTCCTGCCCTCCCCCATTAGCCCATTTCCAGTGCTAGCCCATTTCCAGTCCTATCCCCCTTATCAGACCACTCCAGTCCTAGCCCCCCAATCAGCCCATTACCAGTCCTAGCTTATTTCCAGTGCTAGCCCCCCATCAGCCCATTACCAGTCCTACCCCCCCCAATAAGTCCATTTCAAGTCCTAGCCCCCCAATCAGCCCATTTCCTGTCCCAGCTCCCATAATCAGCCTATTTCGAGGCCTAACCCCACCAATCAGTACATTTCCAGGCCTAACCGTATCAATCAGCCCATTACCAGTTCTAGCCCCCCCCTCCCGATCAACTTATTTCTATTCTTAACCCCTCATCAGCCCATTTCCAGTTCTAACCCCCACGAAAGCCCATTACCAGTCCTAGCCCCCCTCCTGATCAGCCTATTTCTATTCTTAACCCCCATCAGCCCATTTCCAGTCCTAGCCCTCCCCCCATCAGCCCAGCCCAGCCTAGCCTGATCTTCTGAAGGGAAATTGAAGAAAAAAATAAAAAACAGTTGCAGAAGCTGCTCCTGCTGCCGCAGCAGCAGCATGAAGTGCCCTGCAGCCGCCACCTCTCCGGAAGAGCCCTGACAACTGCCACTTGCGCCGGCTCAGCTTTGCCGAGCCGCTCGAAGGGAGAGTGTTTCCCTTTCTCGCGGCTCTGTTAAAGCTGAGCCCACCGACACTGATGTGGGGAGAGGCTTTCTCAAAACTGCAGTCAGGGACTGAACCAAATCAAAAAGTTAATTAGATAATGTGGAGGAAATAAAAGATGATCACACACCACGGAACTAAAAGAGAGAGCGAGAACCACTGCACAGTTTATAACACCAAATTAAATAATTCATTTTTATTTTGTTGTTATAAACTGTGTTATGGTTGTTACTTTTTCTTTTTGAACATATATTTTGCATCCACAGAACCCCTCCCCCCCTCCCAACAATGGGTGCAGAGCAAAACTAGGACATCCACCCACAAAACTCAATATCTAATTTAATATCTGATTTTAAAAAATCTGATTCTGGCCATCTCACTAACAAACATTCTCCAGTACCAGGCATATTGTGAACTAATACAAAACCCTACAAAAGTCACCGATGATCTATAAGATCAAATCAACCATATCATACCAGCATAAACTTCCAAAACTCATACAAGGGGACTACCCAGATAAAAGCAGCACTATAAATACTGTAGCAGGGCCTAGAACATCCATACACTGATTGAAAAGCTAAACAAGTCAAATTACTACAGTACAGTTCCCTTCGTACAAACTCCATGTTAACAGAACTCCTGGCCTCAGTCACACACTCAGAACACAGACCCTCGCCAAGTACAGAATAAGCGAGGGAACCTAAAGTGAAAATAAAAATATGTAGACAAAAATTAAACTGAAAGCCCAAGAAGACAGACTCTGCATGCAATGCAATATCTGAGAAATAAAAGAAACTCATTTCCCTGTATTGTGTAAAATATAAAAATAGTGCAAAGTCCAATAACTCATTTGAAAATAAAATAATTTTTTCTACCTTTGTTGTCTGACCATTTTATACTCTGATTATGCTGGTCCTGATCTCAGGCTACTGCTTTCTTCTGTCTTCTCTTAGCTCTCTTTCTACGATCTCGACTCCATCTGCCATTTCTTGTCTCTCCTTTTATTTTCTTCACTGCCTTCCATCTTGGATATTGATTTTTTTCTTTCCACCTTTCTTCCATTTATTTCTCTCTCTCTCTAGCCACCCAGCTTTCACTACTCCTTACTATCCAGTTCTCAATCTCCCTCTTTTTTACACCATCTACCTACCGCTATTCAACCTTCACCCCCAGTCCTTCCATTCCCCAGCTCTTCTTCCCCTCTGTGTTGTCCAGCATTTGTCCTCCTGTCTCCTCTCCCCATTGTCCAACATGTCTCCCTACTCCCCCCATCCAAAGTTTGTCTCCCTGCTTCCCCCCTCCAGCATATCTTCCTGCCCCCTCCCCTTTTGTCCAGCATTTGTCCCCCGTCCCCCCTCCAGTGTTGTCCAGAATTTGTCCTCTTGTCTTTTCCCCTCCCTGTTGCCCAGCATATGTCTTCCTGCCTCGCTTCCCTGTTGTCTAGCACTTGTCCCTCTGTCTCCCCCTTTGTCCAGCATTTGTCCCCCATTTGTCCCCTTTGTCTAGCACTTGCCCCGTCTCTCCCTTTTGTCCAGTATGTCCCCCTATCTCATCCTTTGTCCAGCAGTTGCCCCCTGTCTCTCCCCTTTGTCCAGCATTTGCCCCACTGTCTCTCCCCTTTGTCTAGCACTTGTCTCCCTGTCTCCTTCTTTGTCCAGTATGTCCCCTTGTCTCCCCCTTTGTCCAGCATTTTTCCCCCTCTCTCCTCCTTTGTCCAGCATTTGTCCCCTTCTCTCCCCTTTGCTCCGCATTTGCTCCCCTGTCTTCCCCTTTGTACAGCATTTGTCCCGTCTATCCCCTTTGTCTAAGAATTGCCCCCTGTTCCCCCCCTTTGTCTAGCCCTTGTCCCCCTGTCGCCCCCTTTGTCCAGTATGTCCCCCTGCCTCCCCCTTTCTCCAGCATTTTTCCCTTCTCTCTCCCTTTGTCCAGCATTTGTCCCCAGTCTCTCCCCTTTGTCCAGCATTTGCTCCCTATCTCTACCCTTTGTCCAGTATGTCCCCCTGTCTCCCCCTTTGTCAGTCATTTGCCCCTGTCTCTCCCCTTTGTTCAGCATTTGCCCCCATCTATCCCCTTTGTCTATTAATTGCCCCCTGTTTCCCCCCTTTGTCCAGCACTTGCCCCCTGTCTCTCCCCTTTGTCTAGCACTTGCCCCTGTCTTTCCTCTTTGTCCAGTATATAACCCTGTCTCCCCTTTTGTCCAGCATTTTTCCCCCTGTCTCCAGCCCTTTGTCGAGCACTTGTTTCCTTGTCTCTGCCTTTGTCCAGCATTTGTCCCCTGTCTCTCCCCTTTGTCTAGCACTTGCCCCTGTCTTTCCCTTGTCCAGTATGTCACCCTGTCTCCCCCTTTGTCCAGCATTTTTCCCCCTGTCTCCAGCCCTTTGTCAAGCACTTGTTTCCTTGTCTCCGCCTTTGTCCAGCATTTGTCCCCTATCTCTGCCCTTTGTCTAGCACTTGCTCCCTGTCTCTCCCCTTTGTCCAGTATGTCACCCTGTCTCCCCCTTTGTCCAGCATTTGCCCCCTATCTCCCCCTTTGTCCAGAATTCGCTCCCTGTCTCTCCCTTTGTCTCTCTCTTGTCTTCCTCCTGTCCCCAATCCCTTCACCTGCATCACTCATCCGGCAACGGTGGGGACACCTCGGTTATTTTTATTTTAGATTTTGCCGCCTCTAGCCTGCCTCTGCCTTCCCACTGCTTTTTTCCCCTCAAGAATGCTTGCAGTGAGAAAACAAAAGCGGTGGGAAGTTAGAGTCAGGCTAGAGGCGGAAAAATCTAAAATAAAAATAACCGGGGTGCCCCCACCGCTGCCGGATGAGTGGTGCAGGTGAAGGGATTGGGGACAGGAGGAAGACAAGAGAGAGACAAAGGGGGAGACAGGGGGTGAATGCTGGAAGGCAGAGGCAGGCCAGAGGCTGCAAAATCTAAAATTAAAACAGAGCCGGAGTGCCGTCCCCATCAGAGTGCTGCCTTAGGCCATCGCCTCAGGTGTCCTAATGGAAGAATCGCCCCTACTGGGTTACATGAATTTTCAATTATTAAAATGGGGTCAAACGGGATAAAGGTTTGAAAAAGCACTGACTTAGTTCAATCTTGACTCTGCAGGGAGGATGAAAAGGGGATCATTACAGTAAAGCTTACAGCTTAGCATAACATGCCATTGTATTGTACAGAAAAACATCAATTTCCATAACTGAAACCCGATAGCCAAACAAAAGTTGGAAGATGAGTAAATGAGTTGATTTATTATCTGGTTCAGCGAAGAGAAAACTAAGAAAGGTAGTTTGCATTAATGATGACTATAATACCTTTGAAGTAACCATAAATTGTTACTTCTCCATGCTGGAGACTGCATAGGAAATTTAATGTGGAAAAATGCAAAGTTATGCACTTAGGGAAGAACAACCCAAACTACAATTACATAATGCAAGGTTCTACATTAGGTATCATCGTGGATAATATGTTGAAACTCTCTGCTCAGTGTGCAGTAGTGGCCAAGAAAGCAAATAGAATGCTTGGAATCATAAGGAAAGGAATGGAGCATAAAGGATATTAGAATGCCTCTATATCGCTCCATGATGTGACCGCACCTCAAATATTGTGTGCAATTCTGGTCATCATATCTTAAGGATACAGCACTATTAGCAAAGGTACAGAGAAGAGCAACCAAAATGATAAAGGGGGTGGAAGGATACCTCTATGAGAAACGCTTAAATGTTAGGGCTCTTCAGCTTGGAAAAGAGATGGCTGAGGGGAGATATGATAGAGGTCTATAAAATGATGAGCGGAGTGGAGTGGAATGGTTAACATAGATTGGGTTTTTATTCCTTCAAGAAGTAGAAAGACTAGGGAACATGCAATGAAGCTACAATATAGCACGTTTAAGATTAATTGGAGAAAATATTTTTTCACTCAACATATAATCAAACTCTAGAATTCGTTGTAGGAGGATGTAGTAAAAACTATTAGTGTAACCGGGTTTAAAAAAGGTTTGGACAAGTTCCTGGAAGAAAATTCCATTAACCATTATTAAGTGTACTGGGGAAATTCATTGCTTACACCTGGGATAAATAGCATGGAATCTGTCTACTTTTTGGGAATCTGCTAGGTACTTGTGATCTGGATTGGCCACTGTTGGAAAGAGGATACTGGGCTTGATGGACCTTTGGTTTGACCCAGTATGGCATTTCTTATGTTCTTATGGTCACCAAATCTATCATAAGGTCTGCCTTGCACATACGAGATAACCAAAGTTATCTTGCTACCCCTAATACTGTGAAAGGAAGAAGGATCGCGACTATACAATTTGTCTGAGGCAGATGGAGATGTCAGGCTCCAGTCCAAGCCCAAGGCATCTGCTGCGCTGCAACAGGTCACATGATTTCTTCCACCTGCTGCAGCTACAAGGGAGAAAGTCTCAATTAGCTCAATGGGGCAGTAGGTGAGCAGAAGTCTAGGATAGTTCAGATGATGTGCCTGCAATAAATCTTAGGTATTGATCAAAAAGAGTCATGGCAGACGGACAGTCTGTGGGGAAGAGCCAAGGCTTGAGTCTGAAAGGCAGAAGAATGTGTGGCAAAAAGCAAAACCTTGATGGCAAAACGAGCTAGAAAGCAACGTCTTTGTCTCTGCAGATATCTTTGAGTTGTGTTAGATGTTATCAGTGTTTGTCATTGACTGGCTAGCCAGAGCTCACAAATCAGAGTTCTCCTATCACGTGGCAGTCAGATGTACACTGTCATTAGTGATGAAGGCCAGAAGCAAGTGAAGACAGGTGGAAGAAATCATGCCACCTGACTACAAAGCAGCAGCTGTCCTGGACTTGGACTGGAGCCTAGCACCACTGTCTGCCTCAAACAGGTTGTATAGCCAACATCCCTCTTCCTTTGGTAAGCTTGGCAGTAGCCAGTTAAGTTCTGTTATCTTATAAGTGTGATATATTTGGTGTTTAGGTTTTCTTCTGGAAATTGATATTAGTTTTGTTAAGACTTTACATTAATAGGGTAGTTTTATAAGGAGCTGCCTAGAATTATGTGTCATTTATGTGCATATATCGTGGTATTTTAGTGAGTTATGTGCATAAGCAAGTATCTGAAGTGGGTGCTATTCTGAAAGTGCACACATCAGGCCGATGACACGTATGTTCACTGTGGGCATGTGCATGGGCATTGTTTGGGTCAAGTACTGGTAAGGCAAACAAGTATGTGTGTAAATGATAAAATATTATAATTTACGCGCATTCTTGAAAAATCTAGGTATGGGGATTTACTCTACACCTGGTGTAAATGATTGTGCCTTAGATTAACATGCATATTTGTCCACTTATGCTTATTTGTCCACTTAAAGAAAAGTAGGCATCTTTTTTTCTTTATAAAAGAGGTTTGAAATAGGTTACTGAAAACATCTGTTAACTAGGCAGGACTTTCTAAAATTACCCTCTAGCTGAGTAAACTATAAGAGCTTTGCTTGTAACAGAAACCAATATTGCTTCTAAGAAAGATGGCCTCATTGCTTTATAAGTCCTGACATATCTTATTTTTTGCTAATAAATCACAGAGAAAATAAGATGCCTCCTTATTCTTAACCAAGCAACTCCAGATTAGCTGGAAGAAATGTTGGTGGAATTTCCACTAGGCAATATAGCACCGCAAAACTTCCAACAAACACAGTGCTCACCCTGGGGATAACCCCAACAAATTGGGAGTCTTTTCTTTGGGACTGGGGATGCCTGATGAAGGACTGTATTTTTGTTGTTGTATACGCAGCTCCATGATTTATTGCTGTGGCATTTGATCTTCATGGCGAATCAGAGAAAGAACACCTAACTTGAAGCAGTAGCTAATCTCCCTATGCAACTTTTGGCCAAGCACGTTCACACATTCTGTAGTCTTAAAAATACATTACAACATCCTTGTTCTGATTGAGAGCATTCTTAGACACAGTTAAGAAGGTGTAAAAATCTGATTGTGCATGTTCTCTCTTGAGAAATTGCAGCTACGGCTGGAATTAGCTCAGGCACAGAACCATCTTGGGAACATGCTGCAAGAAAAAGGGCATCACTGCCAAAGTGCAGATTTTACAAGGATGCCAACCAACAAAAGGACAGTTTGTACAGTTTAATTTAATTTAATAACATTATTTATTATTTACCTTTACTATCAAAAGATGTACAAAGTGGAGAATGATCAATTTACATCATGCAAATATTATACATAAATTATACAATATAAAAGAACATAAATAAGCAACTCAAGAACAAAAACAATAACAATTAGCAGAACAAATAGCCAACATTAATTAAAATGTTCATCAAATAACCAGGTTTTCAATTTACCATGAAATTGCAGGTAGTCATTTAAATCTCTTAGTGCAACTGATAAATCATTCCATAATTTAGGGATTTTCCCTGAAAAACACTGATCTTGAATTTTAAATTGAGAAAAGGTATGGGCAGCTGGCAACGCCAAAAGACAATGGGGCATGTTTTTTAAAGATTGTGCCAGGAAGCACGCATTTGAGGTGCAAAATATAGCAGAGGCCCGCGTTAACTTTGGGTGTGTGTGCGTCCACGCTCCTGCCATTAGCCTGTGGCTAATGCATAACATTGTGCACCTAAAGCCACCCATTGAGGTGGAGTTAAGTGTTTCTACACTAATGGGAACAGGCACAGTTAGTACATGCTCGAAACATCCACGCTAACCACAATATGCCATTTACACCCATGTTTCACTTCTAACCTTCCCAGTCCCTGCCCAATCGGTTAGTGTAGGATTTTTAGCGTGGGGTCCAGTGCTGTTGCATGGTACACTTAAGCCCATGGCAAACGCCATGTAACCATTTGTTTATATGGGTAAACATGACCCTGTGTGAAGAAAAACTCAATGCCTTTTCTGAATAATAGCTAACTAACCTATCAGTCAGATATAATGGACCTAGACATTATTCACCTGAGCTTCAAAACCGAACATCATCAGCATGAATAAATGGATGAAAACCATTTGCTTTTAAAATGCAAGGAAGCGGTACGAGAATGTAATGTTTGGACAGAACAAAGGGCTACAAGCGAGTCTGAACTGTTAAAAGAGAAGGAAGCCTCATTAAAGAAAGACAAATTCAGGAAGTAATGATCAGAGAAGCGGAATTCGTCAGTAACGGGGCTGTTCAAAGAGCAGCTAATCGATTCTCAGGCCGCTTGCGCTCTGAATACTGTTGATGTTAGTGAGACAAAAGCATTACCCGGTTGGGAAACCAGCCAGATTGGAGGAATTTGGTTTAGCCAAGTCTCCACAAATTAAATTGACTGTCTAATTCAGAGAAAGTCCCAGTAGATAGTTTTCTAGCTGATCAATATGTTGTCAGCATCCTCAAAAGAGCTGTGCAGAGTAGTTCTGTGTGGACAGAGCAGAAAGTTTGCCTCTCCTTAAAGGAAAAGAGCAAAGGCTTTTGCTTCTATGTGGCAGCTTTTAACCCCTTGCTGCCCTCAGTGGACAGGGACTTTTATTTATTTATAGTATTTAGCTCACGCTTTTCCAGTAGTAAGATGAGTTACATTAGGGTACAGAAAGCATTTCCCTGTCCCCAGAGGGCTCACAATCTAATGGCGAGACCTCACTGAATAGATCAAAATGAATAAAGTTAGAGATTGCTGCATTGCAGTTTGACTCTAGGAAAGATACCCTCCCAACTCTTTTTCCCTGTCAGGGAGTGCCTTGGTACCCGTTCGTTTAGACAGGGATGTAGGGATTTCACAAAGGAAAGCCTTTGTTAATAAAGAAATCTCAGAATAGTTCTCTAACAAGCAATTTTCGCTTCCATATTGTAAGCAACGAGATAACAGAACATTTCTTGTTGACACCAGCAAATTTTCTGCATTGTGATTTTGCTGCAAAGGAAAATCTGACATATAAACCATTTTCCTTCTACAGACCACAATATAATCTGCACAGTAGAACAGCTAAAAAAACAAAATACCTTTCCCTACTGAAAAAAAATGTAAAATTTCCCTATACACAGGCAGAGCCAGGCTTCTGTTGCTCCAGGCAGCAGCCCCAAATGTGACGTCCCCCACTCCCCCCCCCCCGTGTCCTGAGCCACATCACACCACTGTCAGTTCTGTCTAATGGGGGGGGGGGGGGGCGATGGCGATGGCAGTTTAAAAACAGCGGCTTTGTCATTGCTTTGGTGCCTGCAGCAGTTCAGTGCTTTGGCACACATGGCCTGCTGCTTCTAATCCCCTTCTGACAGGACGTTGCATCAGAAGGAGATCAGAAGTCGCAGGCCATGCATACTGAAGCACATGGCCTGCTGTTTAATTTTGTGCTCAACAGCCAAATTCAATCACAGCTATTTATGTAAATAATAAGGATTAACTAATCTGCTGGCCCTAAGGGCGGTATAGTAAATTTTAATAAACCATAACCATAATCATATTTTCTTTCTTGTTTGTAGGTATCCAACAAGAATTCTTTGTGCCTAAGTAAGACCAGAAGAGTTTCATCTTAGCTGACATTCCCAGTGGAAAGCACACAGAAATGTAAGAATTATATAAACTGAATAAGAATTTGAGGTCACTTGACTACCACAAAAAAAAGGTTTCATTTCAGTTCCTATAGGAAATGTTCAGTAAGGGCTCCTATTGTGGCTATGTTTGGACCGAGTTGAATTTGTAAGCACATTCTAGCCTCGATGATCTATGTATGTAAAGTCAAATGATTGGTCACCTAAACCTCTACAATATGCAAAGGGGGGAAATCTTGATAAAGGTTCCAGTTCTGTGGAGAGCAGGGACTCATCTGCAGCTACGCTTTCCTGAGGGCTTTTAAAGGAAGGCAAAATTTTGCCCGCCATCCACTGTCAAGGAAGACTCCTGTCTGCCCGCGGGAGATCGCCGTGGGCATACAGAAGGAGTCCTCTGAGATCAAAGCCTGCAAGAGGTGGGATCCCTACGAGCAGAACAGGAGGGAGGCTGTGGGGGGGGGGGGGCACTAGTGGCGGAGCTTGGTCCCCCCCAAATGGAGAGGCTTTCCGCGGCCCCTGGAATTACATTCAAGTTAGGTGATAAAAGTTTTAAGCCCAGTTTTTTATTTTTTCTTTAAGAGAAAAGATCTTGATTTACCACTTTATTCTGCTCAGTCTGTCTTTTCACCTCAGAGCATATGCAGATTTAGTTCAGAAACCTTTGAAGCCATAGAGAGGATAGACTCTAGGCCCAAGTGATGTTAACAGTCTCATGGTAGCCAAACTTAAGTCTATGAAACTATAAGTGAAAGATACCTATAAGTAAAGAGAGAATTTGTGAACCTGCAAAGAAGTTCAGAGAAATCACATACCATTGGTACAACCATGAGTATGACAAGCAAAGGTGAAATTAGACCTACCTGCTAATTGTTGTTCCTTGAGGAACTCCAGTCCAGTCCCGGAATCTCTGGGGATATAGGTTCCTCCAGCAGCTTGGAGACTGAACAATGACATTCTTTGATGTCACCAGTATAAATATTCAAGGGACCGCCTCCTTGCTCCAGTTTACCTATTGACAAAGCAGACTCACCAGAGCAACAATTAAGTAGCTAAAAATAAAAGTTATTAAACTTTAACAAACCATAATAACATTTACAAATTTTAATTATAAACTAAGAAACAAAATGTGCCCTTAAAGTAATATTATAATTTTCCTATTATAGTCTGCCCTCCATCTCGATAGAAGAATAATAGTTTATAAAGATCCCCCCAAAAGTATCTCCCCCCCCCCCAATACAGGTCATTAAGCTTACCATGATCATACTATACCTCTTTGCTTCAGGACTGTAATCCAGTCAAACACATATCAGGGAGGGATGCGGGACTGGACTGGAGTTCCTCAAGGAACAACAATTAGCAGGTAAGTCTAATTTCACCTTCCTTATCGTCTCTCCAGTCCAGTCCCGGAATCTCTGGGGATGTATCAGAGCAGTAAAAAGTTTAATGGATGGGACCTGCTAAACCAGCCTGAAGCACTGCCGATCCAAAACAGGTATCTCTTTTTGCCTGTATATCTAATCGATAGTGTTTTACAAAGGAATTTAATGATGACCAAGTAGCCACTTTACAGATGTCCACAGGCGGTACCAAACTGTACTCCGCCCAAGATGCAGCTTGCATCCTTGTTGAATGCGCTTTAAGCCCATCAGGTATTGTCCTACCCTTCAACAAATACGCTGAAGCTATAGCTTCCTTGATCCACCTGGCAATAGACGCTTTGGAGGCTGTATATCCTCTTCTTGCACCTCCAAAAAGAACAAACAGCCTATCTGTCTTACGGAATTCCTGTGTTCATTTTAAATACGTCTTTAATGCTCTACAAACATCCAAAAGATGCAATCTTTTGAACTGAATTTCCTTGGCAGTATTTTGAAATACTGGTAAAGAAACCTCCTGATTGACATGAAAAGCCGACACCACCTTTGGTAGAAACGAAGGCACTGGTCTCAAAACCACCTTCTTTTCGTAAAATAATAGAAAAGGCTTTCTACAAGACAATGCTTGCAATTCAGAAATACTTCGTGCTGATAAAATAACTACTAGAAAAACTACCTTGACGCTCGTGACAACGGTTCAAATGGTTCGCGTTCCAAAGTTTCCAACACCAAATGTAGATCCCAAGATGGAACGCTTGGTCTACAAGGCGGCCTCAACAATGAAACCGCTCTTAAAAAACGCTTCACATCCGGATGCGCTCCTAGCACCTCACCATTTATTTTTCCTCTATAACAAGAGAGACCTGCCAGCTGCACTTTCAGTGAAGCAGCTGCCAATCCTTTCTCAAACCCATCTTGCAAAAAAGATAGAACTTGAGAAATAGACGCTTTTAATGCCTCCAAACCCTTATCTTCACACCATGCTTCGAATATTCTCCAAATTCGAATATATGCCAAAGAGGTAGACCTCTTTCTCGCTTTCAACAAAGTTGAAATCACCGCCGAAGAGTAACCCCTGGCCCTTAACCTTGCCCTTTCAAGAGCGAAGCCGTAAGTGAGAATCGAGCCACCTGTGGCATGTGTAGTGGACTCTGGCACAACAGATCTTCTCTCATCGGTAAAAGCCATGGACGGTCTACTTATAACCTTATGAGATCCACGTACCATGGTCGTCTCGGCCAATCCGGCGCTATCAATATTACTAGTCCGTTGTGCTGTTCTATTCTTTGAAGAACACGATCTATCAATACCCACGGAGGGAAGACATACAGAAGTTGCCCCTCTGGCCACCTTTGAATGAGAGCGTCTAGGCCTTCTGACATTCTCTCTCGCCTTCGACTGAAAAACCGATTGACTTTTGCCGACTTGAAGGTTGCCATGAGATCCATCACCAGAACCCCCTAATGATTTATTATCAGCTGGAATACCTGCGGATGCAGAATCCACGCTCCTGGATCCACTCTGACCCGACTTAAAAAATCGGCCTCCACATTGTCCACTCCTGCTACATGAGTTGCGGAGAAAGCTTTCAAATTCCTTTCGGCCCACACGAACAGCTGCTCGGCTTCGGCTTCCAGAGAGACACTGCTTGTGCCTCCATGATGGTTGATGTAAGCAACTGCGGTTGCGTTGTCTGATAGAACACAAACCGCCTTCCCCTGAAGATAACATTGAAAGGCTTCCAGAGCTAAAGTTACTGCCCTCACCTCCAATCTGTTGATTGACCAAACTTTCTCCTGCTCTGTCCATTGACCTTGAACAAGTCTTCCTTCGAAGTAAGCCCCCCAGCCCACAAGACTGGCATCTGTCATAAGAGTTATCCAAACAGGCGATTCTAGCTGCATTCCCACCTCTAGAATCCCCGGCTGTATCCACCATTGTAGAGCTTGACGCGTCTCTAGAAGGCAGGGCAGCGTCCTTGAGAGAGGATCTTTCTGATGCGACCACCTCCTTAGTAACACTCTCTGTAATGGTTGCATATGAGTTCTCTCCCATGGAACTAAGTCTAACGTTGCTGCCATGGTTCCGAGCAACTGTAAATAATGCCATGCGGTGGGATTCTTCCTGCTCAAGAAACTGCGCACCAGATCCCTCAATGCTAGAGCTCGCGTCTGAGGAAGAAATACCTTTCCTATTTTTGTATTGAATCAAGCTCCCAGGTGTTCCAGATTCTGTGACGGAATTAACTTGCTCTTTGCCATATTGACAACCCAACTAAGACTCCGTAAAAATTCCACTACTCTGGCTGTTGCCAACTCGCTTTCCTTTTCGGACTTTGCCAGAATCAACCAATCGTCCAGATATGGGTGAACCAGAATTCCTTCCTTTCTCAATGCTGCCGCAACGACTACCATTACCTTGGTAAACGTTCGCGGAGCCGTTGCTAAACTGAACAGCAATGCTTGAAATTGGAAATGACCCATAGGAACTGCAAATCTCAAAAATATTTGATGCTCCAGACGAATGGGAATGTGTAGATATGCCTCTGTCAAATCCAGAGACATAAGAAACTCCCTTTTTCTTACTGCCATTATTACAGACCTCAGTGTTTCCATGCGAAAATGAGTTACCCGAAGGCAACGATTTACCTTTTGAAGATCCAAAATTGGCCGAAAAGACCCTTCTTTCTTTGGAACCACAAAATAGATGGAGTATTGACCGGAACCGCATTGGTCTGGTGGTACCGGAACAACAGCTTTGAGCTTCAAAAGTCTTTGCAAGGTTTCGCGCACCGCAGCACACTTGATGCATGCCTTGCAAGGAGACTGAATGAACAAATTGACCACAGGGTGCTGAAACTCCAGAGCATACCCTTCCTGAATGATCTCCAACACCGAGCAATCGGATGTGATCTGAACCCAGGCTGAATAAAACTCCCGTAGCCGGCCTCCCACGGGTATACAATCCGCCTGGGCCCTCCTTACATCATTGTGATTTTCTAGGGTTTGAAGAAGAAGAGGAAGTTGCAAATCCCCTGTTTGCTCCTTGAAAATCCCGAAAACCCTGACTTCTAAAATATTGACGTCCTCTCTGAAACTGTCCAAAACGTGTGGAACGAAAACGACGAAAATCTCTGTACTGACCTCTAGACACCTGAATTGGACGCCATAGCTTCTGCCTGTCCTTCGGCAGCCTGCCGCCTTTAGACTCCCTTAAGTCTTTTACCAATTTATCTAAATCCTCACCAAAAAGTAGCTTACCTCTAAAGGGAAGCTTAGTGAGCCTTGCTTTAGAAGAAGCATCTGCCGCCCAGTTACGCAACCATAAATATCTTCTTGCTGCAACCACCGAGACCATACTCTTAGACAAACACCTAATAAGGTCATAATGAACATCAGCTAAATAAGCTGCCCCAGTCTCCAACCGGGATGCTTCTGTCGCAGAGTCTTCCCCATTATCTCCATGCACTCGCTGAGACCAACGAAGACAGGCTCTGGCTACCCATGCTCCACAAATTGAAGCCTGAATAGATAGGGCATTGACATCAAACACCTGTTTTAACAAAGTGTCCAATCTTCTATCATGATTATCCTTAAGGGCGGCACCACCTTCCACCGGAATTGTAGTCTTCTTGGTAACCGCCAATACTGCTGCATCTACCTTGGGAGATTTAAACAACTCCCAATCCTGATCCAGTAAAGGATATAAACGATCCATGACCCTGGACCCCTTTAATCCAGCCTCAGGCATATCCCATTCTTGTTGAATCATCTCCCTTACAAACCTGTGTAACGGAAAAGCCCTTTGTGTTTTCCTAAATGCTTGCAACAAAGGATCCTCCAAAGCAGAGTCCTCATCTGGCCCAGAAACTGGCATATTAAGTGCTTTAAGAGTTTCCATAATCAATGCAAGCAACTCCTCTCGCCGGGAAACACGAACTACTCTTGCCTGGTCCTCCTGATCCGTGAGTTTTCCTTCTTCTAATTCCTCATCAACTTCCAAATCTGGACCCAAAGGATCTGAGTGAATCTCTTCAGAAGTTATCGAATGCTCTTCTGGATCCTTCCCTGTTTTAACCTTCTTAACAGGGACAGCACCCTCAGCAACCTCCAGAAGAATACCCGGCTGCTTTTTCCTGAGTTCCCCTCCTGCAGAGGGTAGTGGACCCTTTCCAAATGTCTGCTGAAGCAGAGATACAAAATCTTGTGAAAACAACGCCGCCAAATCTGATGAAAATATTGATGGTACTTGCGGCACATCAGGAATGGAAGAAGACCCTGCAATAGGCTCTGGCAAGAGCTGCGGAGGCGAATTAACATCCAATAAAGATAAAGAAGCAAGCTTAGAACCCTCTACACTGGTTTCTAAAGCCTGCTCCAAATCTGGAGTCTCCTGGACGCAGGATCTACAAACACCTGAGTCAGACAAAGCTCCTCTCCTAGAGCCACAAACTAAACATTGCGGCTTAGAAGACATTATTTCTCTAAAGCTCCAAAGAAACACTTTAACTTGTATTAATAGAATTTTTTTTTACATGAGCATACTCAGCAAACAGTTCAAAAAAAGATTAAAATGACATTAAAATGACATTAAAATCATTACCTTTAAAAGAAACATCAAAAAATGAAGTTTCTGTCTTCCAAAGAAACTCACTTACTGTTTGCTGTTTTCACGTGCACGCGCCAAAGAGTGCGGCCTGCCCAGAAGCCAACTGTCATCGCCGAATAGCTGCGCAGCAAAGAATTATTATCTGAGTGCTGCAGCAAGAAGAAAACCCCCTTAATTACTTCAGGATAACCGGTCTCCCCACGCTAAGCAGTTTCAGCGTCGGAGGAGAAACCGGAAGCGCCAGACAGCAATGAAGTTAAAAACAAAGTAATACCAGCTCCGGCAGTACGATCAGATGTGCGGCTCTCAGAGAACTGCTTTCAGCTGTATCGACTCTGCCGTTTTTTTCGCTCCTCACCTAAGGTAAGTAGGTTCGGGAGACGAAATTTTATTGAATGAATTGAACCACTCAAAATAAAGGCAAATAAATAAACACGGCTTCTGGCAGACAGAGAAGAAAATAAAAAGGAGGGGGGGGGGCACACCTCTGAATTCCTAAGCCAGAGCAACCCAATTGAAGAATAAACAAATAAATTTAACTAAATAACTTTAAATAAATTTAAATAAATTTAAATAAATTCAAGAAAAACTGCTTAATTGTCCCTCCAGTGAGCCCAGAATCTCTAGGCTCATCAACCTCCAGCTGCTTGGAGACTGAACAAACTGGAGCAAGGAGGCGGTCCCTCGAGTATTTATACTGGTGACATCAAAGAATGTCTTTGTTCAGTCTCCAAGCTGCTGGAGGAACCTATATGCACAGAGATTCCGGGACTGGACTGGAGAGACGATAAGGAAACAAGAGTTTGAGTTTTCTTGGAATTTGGATTCACACTCCAAATATGAATGCTATCTAGTATCAAACATGATGCCACAGAAGATTTAACAGAATTAATTGCTACTGAGAAACTAGATATCAATGCAGAAATCGCACAGATACAGATTTGTTCATGCAACATTACATCGTGTATATGATAAAGGAATTTAACCATAGTAATATTTATTTTATTTTATTTTATTTAACAGTTTTTTATACTGCCCTGTCTTCCATTCAGTATAGTAGTGATGGCAGATAAAGACCAGCACAGTATAAGGTCTACCCAGTAAGGTGCCAGAATTGTAGAGTTGTACATGCCGCTCCAGGCAGGTTACCCCTTTCCATTTAGAAGTCTAATGAATAATATTAATATCCAGAATTATTACTGGGAGCTTAGCCCGCCCTGTGGAGTTGTGCTGTGAGACATACCCAGGTTCCTGATCACCCAGTCTCAAATCATTACTCAGAAAGTCTTTGTGTCATTGGATCCTCAGCACATAATACGGAAAAATTTCAACTTCTCCAACATTTGCTCATCCAATACAAGTCATAAGTGCACACAGATAATACCATTGCTAATGTATAGAACATGTATGTTTATGTGCCATGTTTTACTAGGTACTACTACTTTGTTTTTACTTACATTACAGTTAAGTGTTGTTGCCTTTACTCTAACATACTAAATATTGCATTGTATATATGCAATTATTTAGCCAAGGTTACAGTTATAATTATTAGTACAATTATTGATTTGACTTGACTGATGCCTTTGCAGTATTGATTGACCTGATTTGTGGGTCTTAGAAGTATTAGTTATTGAATAGTTCTTACTTTACTTTACAAGTATTTGGCTAATAGCTTGATGATCATGTCATTTGGTTCTGATTTTCACAGGGGTATCCTTAGGTTTATGAAGGAATGTGCTCCATTGTATCTCCTCACATCTTAGAAAAAGTGAGGAGAAATGTAGAGCAGCAGCCTTGGGTCACCTGAACCAAACTGACATGGCTTCTGTGCATCAAAGGCCTCTGGACTTGCGACATTGCACAAATTGCAAGCTACCTGTGTGTATTACCAACAGAAGAGTTTGTTTTTTATTTATTTGATTTGACTTGATTTGTATTTAAATAAATAAAGTAAATACATAAATAAAATAAATTGCAAGCTATCTGTGTGCATTGTTGAAAGAAGAGCTTGTTTTTTGTTGTCCTGCTGTGTACGTGCAGCGAGGTAGGAGTCCCAACATTCTCAATCCTGAAACTGGCTATGAAGACCTTCAAGATCTACAATATTGCAACCATCATCCACTTGAATCTGGAAGGTATTATTTCTGGTGACAGTCACTTCAGCTTGCAGAGTGAGCTTCAGGCTCTAGTAGTTCATTTACCTTACACAAAATTTTTTCACAACAGATTGGTGCTTCATACTCATCCCAGGTTTCTCCCAGTCGGTCATAAACAGTCAGTTGTCCTTCCAACATTTTTCCCAAAACCCCACTCCCACAAAGGGGAAGCTGCGCTGCACATGTTGGACTGCAAACAGACTTTAGTTTTTAGCTTGCAGCGGACAGAAGTCCATAGAAAGTCCACCCAACTTTTAGTTTCTTTTGACTTCGGAAAGCTAGGTGCTGCCATCTCCAAATGCACTCTCATTTTGACTTGCAGACTGCATCTCTTTCACTTATGCCTAGGCAGGCCTTGAGGGTCATGTCACAGCTCACAATGTCAGCGCTATGGTTGTGTTGTGGCCCACTTGTGCTCGGTCTCCATGGAGAGAGATGCAAGGCTGCAAAGTGGACTTCAGTTCATACTTTCACTTCTCACTGTTGTTTAGATGGGGATTCCTGACAACAGCAGATTCAACCAATCAGTACTGCAGAAGTTTCTCGGGGAGTAGAAATGTTGCCAACATAAAAACGTTATTAGCCCCTGTTGGGCAAGTTATCTCCCTTTTTGTTCAAGATAGCCTCTAGCTAGAGATTCCCATATGTGAGGACTTTTTTTCCTGCTTGTCCATGGAGAAAGCCTAGTTATTCACCTGTAGCAGATGTTCTCCGTTGACAGCAGGAAAAGTCCTGATAACCCTCCCACCTCATTCAAGACCTTACACAACCGCTGACTGCTAAAACAGCTAATCAAGATGGTACCAGATACTCGATCAAGAAGGAAGCAACATCAAAACAACCTCTCGACCACATCCATCAAGACCAGCACCTCCAACAACAAAGAGCGTTCAAATACTTCAGCCTGTCCCTCTGGAACTCACTCCCATATAATTTAAGATCAACTACAGATACCTCTGACTTCCAAAGAAATCTAAAAAATCACCTGTTCACCGAATACTTTGATACTCCACTAGAACACAGCATTAACACTCAAAACCTCTGCCAATCGCCCCCTCACATTATCGTATACTACCTTAAGCTGTTTCTTATACCACTAATATAAATAGTTGTTGAAATGTTACAGAGTTCAACTTTGTGATGTATTTACGTAGTTATAATGTTAACTGTTCCATGCAAATTGTTGTGTTTAATGTAAATCGCCTTGATAACAATGAAAGGTGGTATATAAAAAATATAAAATAATCAAATATTTACATAAATAAATACTTGAATATTCTTATCCTCACTATGGTTTTTGTCTTTTAATATATATTTATATTTGTGCTTTCACTCTGAAACTATGAATTATTTCTTCTTCTATTTAGTTAGATGTTAATTTTCCAACATAAAGCCTCTTTTACATGAAGAACAGTGCTTTAATAAAACTGTGTGGTCGTATGCATGCATAGAGAGCGTGCTTTTACGTTTACATGATCTGTGTATAGGTGTTCTCCAGGAGTTTAGTTTGGGTAGAAGGAAGGCAGAGTTGTGATGTACACACTTATTTTACAAAATATGCGGGTTTCGCAGAGAGCACCCCCACACATAGACGTTTATACCAACTTCAGAGCAGGTGCGAAAGTGTACATGACCTGTTTTATAAAGGCATGCCATCACCTATGTTACCTTTATAAAACAGGAGCCATTTTTTGGACTCCTCACATAGGTATCCTGTATAAACATAAGACCTTTACTCTAATGGCCTTCGTGGTAGCCCAAACCTATTTTTAATGCGCTCTGAGTTCTTTGGTTGGAAAAGCGTGAAATAAGTAAATAACGATGATATACCAATAATTACAGCATATCCTCTTAAAACAAAAGATATCAGAACCAGGAAAGAATCCACGTTTCCCAAAGACCAATATAGCTATAAGCACTCTGCATTACCGCACTCTGATTCATGCCTTCCTATTTCCCTTTTCATGGTAACGAAGTTAAAAATAGATTAAAAAAAGGAATTAACCACCTGTATTTATTGGATTCTGGCACTCTCCACATTTGCACACCATTCAGCGTTCCAGTTCCAACAACTACGCTGAGGTTCGATTTCTCATAGACGTCACTGCAGAGCTTTTGACTAGGCCCATGAGAACCACTTGCGCCGCAGGTAGTGAACAGCCATGAACCTGGAAAACAAGTAAACACTATTAAGTACCTCAGCAGCTACTATGGAAAGCAGGGGGGTCCTTCACAACCATGCAATGGCTCAGTTTCAGGATAGAGGCTTCAGCCTACTTGTGGCTCTTTGACATTCACCTCCTGATGCACTGTTAGTATTTATAGTACTGGTTTTAGGTGGACGAAGCATGACTATAAATACCACAAATATGTTTGCAAATCAGGAATGAAAGGACTAGGCCACAAGTCCTTCTGGAAATGGGATCATTTAGCAGCTGTGACTCTTACATGTACAAGTTAAAATGTTGCAAATAGAAGAAACTACTTTTACCTCCAACACAGCATAGTACATAGCACATTTGGTACACTCATCACTCATTCACTCTGATTTTGTCCTCTTATTTTCACCCTTTCCCTGTTATGTTATATGATCAACTTCATGGATAAATTTATCCAGACAGCAGCTGAATATCCCCACACTCTGGATTTATTTAGGCACCATCCTTAAACACTCTTGGCCCTTTCTCAAGTTAAGCAGATACATTTTGGCTGTTTGTTGATTTATGTAGACAAACTTCATGCATTTACTGTCCCGGAAAACTTAAAACTATGCACTTATGAGGC
Organism: Ichthyophis bannanicus; assembly: GCA_033557465.1. Lineage (NCBI taxonomy): Eukaryota > Metazoa > Chordata > Amphibia > Gymnophiona > Ichthyophiidae > Ichthyophis > Ichthyophis bannanicus. The sequence goes on from CM066033.1 coordinate 207,540,529, forward strand.
TGATCCTAAAAATTTGTAATGAGAGGAATCTATAAGTGGCATCTGAACCCCAAAAGCATGTGTAAGTATAACAGATGCTGCTAAAAGTGAAATTGTCACATTGCTAGATTCTATGCACTTTTGTGGAAAGTCATTAAATGCTATTATCTCTTGTAATAACTTCAGTCTCCCAAAACGCATCATTAAATTTGAGCTACAGTTATTTACAGACCACCTAGGAGCTAAATGAAACTCTTGAAATGGATCTCTCTGACTGTACCAGCAGAGTGACTGATCTGTTTCAGAACTCATTTCTGGAGTCTAGATGTGCTGACGAGCAATGGACCTCCTGACACCCCCCCCCCCCTCCCAAAAGCATGGACTGTTCTTACCCCTGCATGTGCGCACTGGTGGAAAATGAACAAACCCTCCATTAACTTCCACTGAGTTAAAGATCTTCCTGCCTGCTGATTGCCAAATGAGGGTGATTTCACATTTTCTAAAGACATAAGTGAAATTTGATAGCTTTCATGGGCATAATGCTGAATATTTCCAAGGGAGGTGATGGCATTGGGTGGTGGAAACTGACCCCTGGCAAAATAGCAACTTTTCAAGATGAGGATGAATTGCAAGGTTTTGAGGTTAATAAAGAGTTAATGAGATAGGGAGGAGAATGATATATATTTTTGTAGTTTTTTACAAAATGTGAACAGGGTTAATACCTAAGGCCAAAAGGAAATGTTTCAACTCTATTAACTCTAATATGAAAAGTGAAGATTTTACTTGCACAGTGTAGGTGTTTATATTTGGGTAGTGGGACCCAGTCCATCCTCCACCAGTTATGTAGACATTTAAGCAGAAATATAATTTTTAATACAAATTCATTAGAGCTTATGGAAGCGATTTTAGGAGAGTTTGCACTTGTAACTAGCAGATTTAGATGACTTAGAAAAGGCAGCATTTACACATAAACGCCACCACACACAAATTTTAAGAAGGTGCCCTCTGAGCATGGTTTGGGAGGTCATAAAAAATCTATGTTTATTTTAGAACAGCAACCCACATATATCCAGAAAAATTCCCCCATGGGCATTTACAACTGTTTTGAGTCACACATAACAGACAGCTAACCTCATTTGCATGTGGGCTTTGGAAGAGGAATTGGGGAAGGGGGGGTGGGGTGTATAAGAAGCTCCCATCCCCAGTACTGATATACCTCCAACCAGACTAAGGACATACCCCTTTATACCTGAATATACCTGGAAGGATGTGGCTGGGGACAGCCTTTTTATCTGGGAGGGAAGGGACAGAGTGGGGGAGAGAAGAGCCTGAGGTGTTTCAGAGTACAGAATGGTCACTTACCTCTAAGGAGACACTGTGGGAAGGTAGGAGCTGAAGTGTTTCCATGGTGGCCAGCAGGCTTGTGGTAGTAATGCTGTGAAGCCAGAGTGAGGAACTTTAGAGGAGGGGAGAACTGTTTCTCTACTACTGCTGTGAACTCCTTATATATAAAGCATTTTTCCTTTAACCCTCTGCCTAGTTCCATGGGGGTTTGTGTCCTGCCTGCTTGCAGCATACTATAAATGGTGGCAGTTGTGGGATCTTCTTCTTAACTGAAGGACATAAGAACACCCTGCGTCCCTTTGGGGCTCAGACCTCCACCCCGTGGAAGAGGGGTTTAAGTATATGCCTAAAGGGGTAAGCCCTACCAGAGTTAGGGCACACCTTGTGTATAGTTAGTGCCGGACAGGCAGGAGTTTTTTTTCTTTCCCCCTTCTCCTACCCGGATGGGTGGGAACTGGTGGAAGGACAGCAGCAACCATAGATGCTACAAGAGTTCTTGCAGGAACAAGGGACCAAGCAACAGCAATTACTACAAAGGTTTTTGGAACTACAACAAAACTCACTTGCACAAATGTCCCAAATACTCCAGGGAAGGCAGCCACACCTGCCAGTGCCACCCTGCTGAAAATGGCAGAGGGCGAAGACCCGGACTCCTTCCTGACAAATTATGAATGCACCGCCCTGACTGACTTGGGGAACAGAAGAGAGTTGGCTATTTACCTAGGGAACCTGTTGACAGGAAGCTGCCAAGCTGCCTACCAAGAAGCCAGCCTGGATGGAAGGACCCCCTATGTGACAGTAAAAATCGCTATACTGAAGCGAGCAGGTTGTATGCCAGAAGTCTGTCGTCAACGGTTCCAGAAGGGAACTCGGTTACCTTCAGAGAACCCCCAGAGTTTCTTCTATAGGCTGAAGGAGGTGGCACGTAAGTGGCTACAGCCAGAAGATAAGTCAGGAGCAGAAGTAGCCAAAATCATCCTGCTTGAACAATCTTTAGAAGGCTTGTCTTCCCCTATGAGACAGTGGGTGTGCCAGTTTGCCAAACTGACCCTGGACAGTGCTGTAGAGATTGTGGAAGGATTTTATGAAGCACAGCCAGTAGCTGAGACACCCAGGATGAGGGAGACAAGGCCAGCCGGATCTCAAGGGGGCTGGACATTGAGACTGGAACTTTTGAGGACCACTGCACAAAAGGACTCCATGCTCCCCAGCCGCCCAAGCAGCTAGGGTCAGCTATCTGACCTGCTTCAGGTGCAGAGGAAAAGGTCACTATGCCTGCAAGTAGCCCATAGAAATGGAGGAACCCATGGACACACACATTACGGCCTCACATGAGTGTGGTATTCTGAAAGCATCCATAACAAGCCATGGGTTGTTTGTAATACTGGTGGAACTTGAAGGCACTCACCTGCAAGCCCTCATGGATTCAGGAAGTGTAAGGACTCTGGTCAGCAGGGTCACCAGGACCAGGCATCAAATTAATTATGAGAACCTTGTGACTCTAAGTTGCATCCATGGTGATCAGTGGGCCTATACGACGATGCAAGTGGAGCTAAAAATGGCTGCAGGAGTGGAGACCCTAGAAGCAGTGGTCATGGCCCGTCTGGTCTTTCCAGTGTTTTTAGGCCGGGACTTCCTTAAATTCATGATGTATGGGACTGGAGGAAAGGCAGCCTTGATGAGGCGACTGAGGAGAACTTCCTAGAACTTTACCTCTTAGAAGTTTGGGATATATTTGTCAGGAACTCCAAGAGCCCCAAGTCCTGTAGGCAACATCGGTGGGAAAGGGCCTGCCATAATGCACATATAGGGGCAGCTATGTATGAGAGCTCTGTGGAGGAGGGAAGTACCCCAGAGGATGCTGTAGACAAGTCTCGGGGGAACCTAGCAACTCAATGGGAGGCCCTGGGAGATGAGAACCTCCCACTGGGGTGGGCTGGTATAGGAAACCCGGGCCAGTTTCAAAAATTCCAAAGGGAAGATAACACACTTAAGAATGCCTGAGACCAAGTTCACGAGTTAGAAGGGACCCCAGTAGCCAGCCTGGACCTTTCCCCGAGGGCTTCTCCATACTTTTTAGTATTGCAGGATCTCCTCTGTAGGGTTACCCAGGGAACAATAGTGGGAGAAGAGCTAGAGCAGTTACTGGTTCCCCAAGCCTATCGCCTGCACATAATGGAGTTTGCTCATAGTCATCTCCTCGGGGGGGGGGGGGGCACCTAGGGGTGGACAAGACCCAAGAGCAGATTCTGACTCAGTTTTACTGGTTGGGGCTTTACAAGTAGGTGAGGCATTTTTTGCCAGTCCTGCCCTACCTGCTAACTTCACAGTCTGGTAAGTGTTAGACTTGCCCTTCTTGTGCCCATGCCCATTGTTGAGACCCCATTTGAAAGGGTTGTGATGGATTTGGTGGGACTGTTGGAGCGTACTCCCGGGGAAATAGATTCATCCTGGTGGTCATGGACTATGCCACAAGGTACCCGGAAGCGATAGCCGTGCGAAATACAAGGACCACTATATTAGCCGATGACCTTTAGGAGATGTTTTCCCAACTGGGGATCCCAGCTGAAATCCTTACAGTCCAAGGAACACCATTTGTCTCTCATGTAATGAAACAATTGTGCAACCTATTGAAGATCAAAACCTTGCAGACCTTAGTATCTTATCTGCAAACCGATGGCCTGGTCGAGCGCTTCAATAAAATATTAAACAGATGTTGATGAAGTTCATGAATGAAGAGGGGAAAGACTGGGACCTGTTACTCCCCTACCTTCTGTTTGCTATCAAGGAAGTACCCCAGAGCTCGACTGGGTTTTCCCCCTTTGAGTCGCTGTACAGTTGACAGCCCAGAGGGATCATGCAGATACTGCGAGAGACCTGGCAAGAGGAACCCAACCCAGCTGGAATCTATGTATTTATTTATTTATTTAACAGGCTTTTATACTGCTTTATCATTTCAGGCAAAGCAGTTTACATTGTAACTTCAACTTGGTAATAATGTACATTAAACAGTGACATTGATAACTTGGATTTTTTTCTGAGGCAATGGAGGGTTAAGTGATCAATGCCACAAGGCATGCTAGTGGGAACTGAAATCTGGTCTCTGGGTTCCCAACCCAGTGCTCAACTATTAGGCTACTTGTCCACTCCAGTGGATTATGTCCTGCAAATGCAGGAATGTATAAAGAAAGTGGGAGCATCAGCCAGGTAGCACTTGGAAAAGCCCAGGAGAGTCAAGTCCGGGCCTATAATCAGGGGATAGTGCAGTGGACCTTCCAGGCTGGGGATTGGAAGCTGCTGTTACTCCTAGTCTCAGAGAGTAAACTGTTTTGTAAATAGCAGGACCCATATGAAGTTGTTGAACAGATGGGGCCCGTCAATTACAAGGTTGCGCAACTGGATAAAAAGAAAAAGCTGGCGATCTACCACGTCAATCTTCTGAAGAAGTGGACTCCGGCCCTAACAATGATGGTCAATGAAGAGGAGTTTGAGCCCATCATACAGCTATCCTCTAAATCGGGCCAAGTTCTGTTTGGAGAACACCTGACAATTACCCAGAAGGGGGACTTAGAACAGCTGGTCCAGAGGAATAAGAATATGTCCTCCCAGGTTGCAGGATGCACCAGCCTCACCTACTACAATATCATCAAGGATCCCAGCGTGACGGTATACCAATGACCCTACCGAATTCCTGAAGCACAGAGGTAAACCATGGCAAAGGAAGTAGAAGAAATGCTGAAGTTGGGTGTGATAGAAGAATCACAAAGCAACTGATCATCCCCCATTGTGCTAGTGCCTAAGCTGGATGATAGCATCCAGTTTTGCACTGACTTCTGGAAAGCAAATGTGGTTTCGAATTGCAATGCTTATCCCATGCTCTGGGTGGATGACCTTATTGAGTGCCTCGGGGGAGCCCGATTTAGTTTGACGTTGGATCTGACAAAGGGCTATTGGCAGTTTCCCCTAATGCCGGCTGCCAGGGAGAAGACCGCATTCTCAATGCCCCAAGATCTATTTCACTTCAAGGTCTTGCTTTTGGGCTTCATGGAGCTCCTGCTACGTTCCAGCAACTGGTCGATCGCCATGTCCCTGTTTAATGATCGATCGATGGTCCCTGTTTAATGTACATTACCAAGTTTAAGTTTCAATGTAAATCACTTTGATTGAAATGATAAAGCGGTATATAAAACCTATCAAATAAATAAAATAAATAAATAAAATAAATAAAATACTAAGACCCCATGGGGGATATGCAGCCCCCTACCTCGATTACATCATAATCTACCGTCACGACTGGAGAATGTACTTGTCCCATCTACAGGCTGTACTGAAAAGTCTGAGGAAGGCTGGCCTGACAGCCAACCCAAACAAATGTTTCCTGGGAGGCAAAGAGGCCCAATATCTAGGATATATGGTGGGGAATGGTCAAGTATGACCACAAGTCAAGAAGGTGGAGGCCATTTCCCAAATACTGGTGCCTGTGAATAAGAAATAAGTACAGGCCTTTCTGGGTATGGTCAGATATTATTGCTGGTTCATTACGCAGATGATGGCAACTGCCAAACCCTTGACCCGGCTCCTCCAAAAGAAGGCTCCAGACAAGGTCCTCTGGACTACCGAGTTGGAGGAGGCCTTTGGGAAGTTAAAGGCAGCTTTGTGCTCTAGAGCAGTTCTGGTCAACCCAGACTTCACAAGGCCCTTCATCGTCCAAACAGACGCTTCAAAAGTGGGTCTTGGGGCCATCTTGACCCAAGATGTGAAGGGTGAGAAACACCCAGTGGCATATATTAGCCAGATGTTGCTGCCCTAGGAACAAAAGTATGTTATGATTGAAAAGGAGACCCTGGTGATCAAATGGGCCCTAGAGACATTCCAGTATTATCTACTGGGGCACCCCTTCACGTTGGTCATGGAGCATCAGCCATTCAAGTGCCTGGCGCAATATAAGGACACCAATGGTTGGATCTTGTGCTGGTTCCTTGCCCTCCAACCCTTTCCTTATGAGGTCCAACATCAGGCTGGCAAGGCACACCTGAATGAGGACTTTCTGTGCTGCTTGGGCATGTTGGCGCCACTGGCTGCTCATCCTCATAGGGTTGCACTGAGGGAGAAAGTATGTGATGGGGTGTATGAGAAGCTCCCCATCTCCTGTACTGATATACCTCCAGCTAGACTAAAGACATGCCTCTTTCAGCACCAGAAGCCGGGCTCCTTTAAGGAACCCAGCTTGAATATATCTGGAAGGGTGTGGCCGGGGATGGCCCTTTTAACTGGGAGGGAAGAAACATAGAGATGAAGAGTTCCAGAGTATGGAGTGACCACAAACCTCTAAGGAGACACTATGGGAAGGAAGGAACTGGGATGTTTCCATGTTGGCCAGCAGGCTTGTGGTAGTAATGCTGTGAAACCCAGAGTGAAGGTACTTTGGGGGAAAAGAAAACTGTTTCTCTACTAGTGCTGTGAAACCCAGAGTGAAGAATATGCAAGGGACCTAGGCAGTGCATGGCGCCTTCCAATGCCTTCCATTCCTGGGCTTGATAGGAACCCATCTCATCAGCAAATATGGAGAGGAAGTTATATTCTGCAGCCTCTTTTTGTTCTGTGCCAAGGAGATCAGGACATGCAGCTGATTGGTCTCTGGTTTAGGATTCATGAAATCCCCTCTGCTAGGTGGTCCTTTCATGATGAAGCAGACTGTGCTCATTTTACCACACGTTAACACCCACGGTAATTGCCACAGCCCCATTGTACCATGCTTTAATTTATTTATATTCATTTGTCAAGCTTGTATACAATCTTTCCCAATTAGGCTACAAAGGATAATGGTAAATAGTAAATATATGAAACAACAATATTAGGGAGCTGTCTTCAATACCAAAATGTATCATTGGTATTGGACAAGTATCGTTTTGGATATATAGCCAGCCTTAGCACCTCTGCAGGTGATAGTAAGGAAATCCACAGTACTACCTTTTAACTTTCGAAAGGGAGACTATGATAAAATGAGGAAAATAGTTAAGAAAAAACTAAAAGGAGCAGTTGCAAAGGTTAAAGACTTACATCAAGCTTGGGTGTTGTTGAAAAATACTATCTTGGAAGCCCAGACCAGCTGTATTCCACACTTTAAGAAAAGTGGAAGGAAGTCCAAAAAACTGCCAGCATGGTTTAAAGGTGAGGTCAGAGAGGCTGTTGTTGCCAAAAAAGCATCTTTCAGGAAATGGAAAAAAGAGTCAAACGATGAAACCTGGAAACAGCACAAGCACTTGCAAGTCAAATGCAAGGCATTGATAAGGCAGGCAAAGGGAGAATTTGAGAAGAAGATTGCTGCGGAAGCAAAAACGCGAAATAAAGCCTTTTTCAAGTACATTTGTAGCAAAAAACCTTAAAGGGTTAAAGGGGCACTAAGAGGCGACAAGGCGATAGAGGAGAGACTGAATGAATTCTTTGCTTCGGTCTTTACTGAGGAAGATGTAGGGATGTTACCCATGACTGAAGTGGTATTTAAAGGTGCGGAAGAATTGAAGGAAATATCGATACATCGGGAAGATGTATTACAACTATTAGATAAACTGAAGAGTAGCAAATCACCTGGGCCGGATGGTATACATCCAAGGGTGTTGAAAGAGCTGAAATATGAGATCGCCACCTGCTATTAGTAATCTGTGAACTATCATTAAAATCATCTCTAATACCTGAAGATTGGAGGATTGCCAATGTAACAGGAATTTTTAAAAAGGGCTCTAGGGGTGATCCGGGAAACTACAGACCGGTGAGCCTGACATCAGTACCGGGAAAAATGGTAGAAACCATCATAAAGAATAAAATTACTCAGCATGTAGATAGTCATGGCCTAATGGGAGACAGCCAACATGGCTTTAAACAGGGAAGATCTTGTCTTACTAATCTGTTATGTTTTTTTGAAGGTGTGAATAAAGAGATGGACAAAGGTGAGTCAGTTGATATAGTGTATCTGGACTTTCAGAAAGCCTTTGACAAGGTCCCTCATCAGAGACTTTTGGCAAAACTAAAGAGTCATGGGATAGGAGGCAGTGTACTACTATGGATCAGGAACTGGTTAAAAGACAGAAAGCAGAGGGTAGGGCTAAATGCCCAATTTTCCCAATGGAGAAATGTGAATAGTGGTGTACCCCAGGGATCTGTGCTGGGTCCGCTGCTTTTTGACATATTTATAAATGACCTGGAAAGTGGAATAACAAGTGAGGTTATCAAATTTGCAGATGACACAAAACTATTTAAAGTTGTTAAAACCCAAGAGGATTGTGGAAAATTGCAAGAGGATCTTGATAAATTGGAAGACTGGGCATCAAAATGGCAGATGAAATTTAATGTGGACAAGTGCAAAGTTATGCACATAGGGAAGAACAACCCAAACTATGGTTACATGATGCAAGGTTCCGCATTAGGAACCACCACCCAGGAAAAAGATTTAGGCGTCATTGTGGATAACATGTTAAAATCCTCCGCCCAGTGTGCAGCGGTGGCCAAGAGAGCAAATACAATGCTAGGTATCATAAGGAAAGGAATGGAAAATAAAACAAAAGATATTATAATGCCTCTATATCATTCCATGGTGAGACCGCGCCTTGAATATTGTGTGCAATTCTGGTCGCCGTATCTTAAAAAGGATATAGCGATATTAGAAAAGGTTCAGAGTAGAGCCACCAAAATGGTAAAGGGGATGGAAGGATACTCCTATGAAGAAAGGCTAAAAAGGTTAGGGCTCTTTAACCTGGAAAAGAGATGGCTGAGGGGAGATATGATAGAAGTCTATAAATTAATGGACGGTGTGGAACGGGTAAATGTAGATCGATTGTTTACGTTATCAGAATATAGAAAGACTAGGGGACATGCAATGAAGCTACAGGGTAAACTATTTAAGACTAAGAAAAGAAAATATTTTTTCACTTAACATGTAATTAAACTCTGGAATTTGTTACCGGAGGATGTAGTAAAGGCTGTTAGTGTAGCTGGGTTTAAAAAAGGTTTGGACAAGTTCCTGGAGGAAAGGTCCATAAACCATTATTAAGAAGGGACCCAGGATATCAATGCTTGACCCAGTACAAGCATTGTGGAACCTGTGTCTTTTGGGGAAACTGCTAGGTACGTATGACCTAGATTGGCCACTGTTGGAAACAGGATACTGGGCTTGATGGACCTTGGTCTGACCCAGTATGGCATATCTTATGTTCTTATGTTCATGTTCATGAGCTGTGACAAGAGTGGAGTGATGCTCTAAGTAAATGATAGCTTGCTCAAAAAATTATTCATCGTAAGGCAAGTAATGAAAAAGGGCATATATAGAGCTAAGACAATGGCTGCAATCATGCCAGTTTGATGTCTCCAATGATATAAAAACTTTTTTCTAATATTAAGTTTAAGGATTTGGGCCCTCATTCTGCAACGCAGGTTGCAGGGCTGTACATCCTGCCAGGACATGCAGCCCTGCAATCCGTGCTATGCAGATTCTGCAAAGACTCTCCTCACACTTCTTGTGCTACAGGACGGGGAAAGTTAGTGGGGGTGGGAGGGGGCCGAGAGGGGACGGAGAGGGGGTGGGTGCCTGGCAGCATTTACCGGGCCGATTCTAAGGTGGTTTAAACTGCAGTTCTCAACCGATTGGGCCTGGGGAGCCACTATCAGGGCCGGGGCCAGGTGTGGGGGGCCTCCTCTACCCGATCCAGGCTGTAGGAGGCCAGCCGTGGATCGGGCGGAGGCGTTTTTGTGCGGCCAGAGTCGGGACAATGCATGGCGCCTGCAGGGAGGACGTCCCCGCAGGCAGAAGGGGCATGCCTTATTCTGGTACCTGTGGAAATGTTTTGTTCCTGTGGACCAGAATAGGGTCTTAATGGCCCCCGTCTTCAGCAGGGGATGGCCAGACGGCCCAGGTATGCCCCTTCCAGAATCGGGCTCCGTGTGTTTTATTATGATGTATTGGATTATAGTTTTCATTTAGGAACACTATAATCCGAAAATTGCTTAGACTGCCTTTATAAAATAGGCATTTTTTTGGACATCTGACATAAAAATATATAATTACCCCCTATATACCTAAGATAAAACAGCATCAAGTATAATAAAAATACCTCAGGAAATATACTTTACTTTTGAATCTCTATGAACAGAAATTCTGTGTATGATGAGGAAAAGTATAGCAATGGGCGTACACCACCATCTACCTAACAAGATGGTGAAAAAGCGTGTGAGAATAGCAGAGATTAAATAGGCTACTAAATCTGGCCTCACAGTAACTGACCAAACATCTCATTAGGGCATACTAAAGAAGTTATTTTTCTAGACGCCATGCTTCTTGGAATAGTTGATCCTAGGACCAAAGAGGGGAAGAACTTCATTAAGCCTTTGAATAGGTGACCTGAGAGTTGGATCAAAGATGAGCTCTAGATATGATGCATTTGGATTTTAGCAAGGCCTTTGACACAGTTCCACATAGGTGACTTATAAATAAACTGAGATCCCTTGGTATGGCCCAAAAATGTTTAAGTGGGTTAGAAACTGGCTGAGTGGAAGGCAACAAAGCATAATGGTAAATGGTGTTCATTCTAAGGAAAGGGGTATTATTAGTGATGTGCAGCAGGATTCACTTCTTGGTCTGGCTCTTGGCAATATTTTTGTAAGTGGCATTACAAAGAGGCTTGGCAGGAAGGTTCTGCCATTTTGTTGGAAATAACTCAAGCTACAACAGGATAGCTATCCTAGAATTTGTGGAAAACAAGAGGAGGCATCTAGTGAAGCTTTAGAAATAGAGGTTGACAGCTAAGATATGATACCCAGGGCAGAATGTACCAAGCAACACCAGGAATGTCTATTTCTCTGCCTGATTTCAGTAACATAGATGTCCTCAACGTGGACTTCTGCACTGGTGGCCACATAGACGTTCCCCTCAGGAAAGCATGGGGCGGGGCTGTCCATCTCATGCAAGCATAGCAAAACAAAAATTCCTCCTTGTCAGTGTTTGATATCAGCATGGAAAAATAGGGAGCATAAGTGGACCTCTTTCTCCACACCCTTCAGATATCTGCCTGAGAAAACTAGCACTTTTCTGATGCCTGTTCATGCCTTGAGCAGGTATAAGGTTGGAGTTGGCTTGGAATGTCCAGGGTGTTTCTGAAATTGGACAAAGACATCCAGGTTCTGGGAACACCATGAACAAGCCTACTTCACACCCCTGCTCAAACTTGGACATCCTTGCCCTGGGGACAGGGGCAGTTTTATCATTAGGCAAACTGAGGCGGTTGCCTCAGGCGGCAGTTTCTAGGGGGCGGCACTATTTGGCGCTCCCTAGAAACTGCCTATGATAGAACCACCGATAACGTAAAATCAAATGAAAGCAGCCGTGGGAACATTTATCCGTTCCCGCGGCTCTGCTTTCAAACTGCTGGTTCACTGCCTGCCTGCCTTCAATCTTCCTGGAGCCAGCGGGGGGGGGGGGGGGCCCGAGGTCATCTTCCGCTTCCCTTCTGCTTCCGTTGCTGCTGGCTGCTTCAGCTACGGAAGCAGAAGGGTGGTGGAAGCGATGACCTCAGGCCCCTCCCACTCCGCCGGCTCCAGGAAGATTGAAGGCAGGCAGGCAGCGACCCAGCAGTTTGAAAGCAGAGCTGTGGGAACGGAGAAATGTTCCCGCGGTTGCTTTTATTTTAAAGGATAAATAAGTGAGGTGAGGGGGGGAGGAGGGAAGGGAGCAGACACAAGGGGGGGGCCTGGTAGGGAGCAGACACAAGAGGGGGCCTGGAAGGGAGCAGACACATCGGGGGGCCTGGAGGGGAGCAGACATGGGGGGGAGCTGGAGGGGAGCAGACATGGGGGGGGGAGCTGGAAGGGAGCTGACACCCGGGGATGGTACTGGAAGGTGGATGAACAGGGGAGAGGGGGAGCTGGAAGGGAGCTGACATGGGAGAGGGCACTGGGACTGGAAGTTCGCTGATACCTGGGATGGTATTTTAACTAGAAGGGGCTGGACGATGGGGAAGGAGGGGGACTGGAAGAGAATAGACACCAGTGGCGGTACTGGAAAGGCAAGGGGGTTGGTACTGGGAGGGGAGGCTGTAAAGGGGGCTGATACTAGGGAGAGTTACTGGAACTGAAAAAATGCTGATGGAAGAAAATGAAGAAAGCAAAAGGAGAGACAAGAAATGGCAAATGGACTATAGACCATAGAAAAAGAGCTAAGAGAAGACAGAGGAAAAAGGAAACCTCAGATCGGGACCAGCATGATCAAAAATCATCAGACAACAAAGGTAGAAAAAATAATTTTATTTTCAATTTAGTGATTGGACTTTGTGCTATCTATATTTCACACAGTATGGGGAACTGCAACTCTTATCTGGTGTGGCACCGCATGCGGAGTCTGGCTTCTTGGGGTTTCATTTTAATTTTTGTCTACATATTTTTATTTTTGCTTTAGGTTGTGGTCACTTATTCTGTACTTGGTGAGGGTCTGTGTTCTGAGTGTGTGACCAAGGCCAGGTGTTCTGTTAACATGGAGTTTGTACATAAGGATCTGTACTGTAGTAATTTGACTTGTTCAGCTTTTCAAATAGGTGTATGGATGTTTTGGGGCCCATTGCAGTGTTTATAGTGCTGCTTTTTTCTTGGTAGGCCCCTTATTGTATGAGTTTTGGAAGTGTATGCTGGTATGGTATGGTAGATTTGGCCTTGCTGATCTTAGTGACTTTAGTAGGGTTTTATATTAGTTCCCAATATGCCTTGTACTGGAGAATGTTTCTTGTCGGTGAGATGATCAGAATCAGCTTTTTTTTTTTTATATATATTGAGTTCTGTGGGTGAATGTCCTACCTCTGCTCTGCACCCATTGTTGAGGAGGGGGTTCTGTGAATGCAAAATGTATGTTCAAAAAGAAAAAGCAAGCACCATAATGCAGTTTATAACAAAAGACAAATTATAATTAGAATTATTAATTATAATTTGGAGTTATAAACTGCTGTAGTTCTCGCTCTTTCTTTTAGTTCCTTGGTGTGTGAACATCTTGCATTTGCTCCACATTATCTAATTGGCTTTTTGATTTGGTTCAGTCCCTGACTGGAGTTTTGAGAAAGATCCCCACCGGGGGGGGGGGGGGGGCCGAGGGGGCGGGGGGGGGCGCATGCCGGGGGGGGAGGGGCATGTGCCGGGGGGGGGGGGGGCAGATGCCTTGAGCCGCCCCTGCCTGGGAACATCCAGAGAGCTGGCTTCTAAAATGGCTCTGGGATGTCTCCATACTTTTGATGTCTCCATGCCTGTTTTCAGACATCCAAATCATGAATAGGGCTTCTAAAATAACTCTCTTAATGTTATAAAATGCAAAGAACCCATGTTGTAAAAATATTAGTGCATGCTAAAGTGAAACAAATGATAAAATGGAACAACAAAAATATAAAATTGATGTGAAAGTAAATAACGATACAAGGATACATTTTTTCTATGCACATGTTTTAAAATCAATACAGAGCCGGTGGTCTCATTTTTGCTGAGAGAAATTTAATACAACAGAAATCAGCACTCTTATTTCTCCATGGAATTTGAGCTTATAGTTTTGCAGGCGTAAGACAGAGTCTCTGGCAAAGCTAATTCATTTAATAATATTGCATGCAAGACATGGCTCTTAACGTCCGTGTTTCAGCAGTCTTCAGAGAAAGCATGTTGCTGTACTATTTAGCATAACGTTCACTGAAGCACATCAAAGATGATTATCTTCAATTTCCCGAGCAACTCATTATGATTAGATACTAAGACCTATGTGTAGCATTCATCAATAAAATATTTGCTGGTACTTTATATTTCCAGGGATTAATGCTGTGATGTGAATAAGCAGTATATTTCAAAAGCGTCTTGCTCAAAAAAGGCAGACTGCTGTCCTTTGAGGAATTTAATTGGAATCACTACTAACAGAAAGGTAATGGAGCATCTTGATTCTAGCAGAGAGGACCCCATACAGTAGGGTTCTAACACAAGAAGGCCATTCTTTGACACTGAATATGGAATTAGAGCAATGGCTAGGTAACTTTAACCTTGAATTTTCAGGCTTGAACATTAATCAACTAAATATTTGAATATCTGGTTAAAGACAACCTGTTAAGTTATCTGATTATCTTTAAATGGATATTCCATGGCCAAATATCAACTCCCTTAGTGTATAGCAAAGGGGAAGATGGTTATTTTCAGATGATGAACATAGATATTTTCAGACATCTCACACTGTGCCGTCCACCTCAATAATAAATTGAAAGAGCAGCCAACAGTTGAAGAGTAGTGGTTAGAACAATGGGCTCAAACTAAGGAAACCACACTTCACTCTTTGAGATCTTGAGCAAGCCACATAACCCTCCACTGCCTCAGATATAAATGGACAGGTGCATTTACCAATCCGCTTCATTAGAAATAGCATGTGTTATTGGCCCTTAATATGGGATCTTTCTTCAACGCATGTTGAATAGTGAACTGCAGTGCTTCTCATAATTAAGCAAAATGAATAACAAATTTTGTGTTGAATAATACAGTTTGCAATGCTTATGGAAAGATATCATCATCTCTAGAGCTGCTATCTTTTCTCCCCAGAAGCACTAGGCTGCTAGCACTTGGCTAAGAGTAAGTTGAAAAGGCTTTCAAAATAATACCGTCCAACACTCCCAATCCCCTTTCCAAAAGAACCCCCAAACTTCCATCCCCCAATCTTCGAATAAGGGAGTGCTTTCTTCTTGGGTAGTTTGACCCCCCTAATGTTAACACTGTGAGATTGCTACTAGGGGAGCTGAAGAGGCAATACTGAATCAGGAAGCTACCAGAACTGGAGCATTTGGGCATCACTCCTGCTCAGCCTACTACCCACCTAGAAGACCCCTCGTAGGTAGTGGTTACGCAATTGGGGGATTGGTGGGTTAATTTTTTAAAAGGGATGTGGTGGGGTTTCAGAGGGACTATTTTGGAAATGGGATCTGGGGTTGGGATAATACTGATAAAGGATGGGACGATTGGGGGAATGGGGGTAAGAACATAAGAACATAAGATATGCCATACTGGGTCAGACCAAGGTCCATCAAGCCCAGTATCCTGTTTCCAACAGTGGCCAATCTAGATCATACGTAACTAGCAGTTTCCCCAAAAGACACAAGTTCCACAATGCTTGTACTGGGTCAAGCATTGATATCCTGGGTCCCTTCTTAATAATGGTTTATGGACCTTTCCTCCAGGAACTTGTCCAAACCTTTTTAAAACCCAGCTACACTAACAGCCTTTACTACATCCTCCGGTAACAAATTCCAGAGTTTGATTACACGTTGAGTGAAAAAATACTTTCTTTTATTAGTCTTAAATAGTTTAACCTGTAGCTTCATTGTATGTCCCCTAGTCTTTCTATATATTCTGATTGATAGGGGTGGGAGATCCAGAGGTTATTACTGAAAGAGGATTTGGTGATTGGGGGTCCTGGGTGGAGAATTTTAACTAAGGATGGGGGGGGGGGGAGGGGTTCTGGTCTCTTGGCATCACACACTGGCCACTTTAAAAGACAGTGGGCTTGATTTGGGGTCTGCTATCTTTGTGTTGCTGGGAGCTGGAAATGAATGATATTCTTGACTGCACGATGCAAAAAAAAAAATGTACTACTGGATTCACTAAACTGAAGTACTGAGGTACCAAAGTCATTGAATCTCATGGCAATATTTTGCATGGTAACATAGCACAATAATGCACTATTTTACTGTGGCTTAACACATAGGCCTTTAGATTGTAAGCCCTCTGGACAGGGAGGTACCTTCTCTACCTGAATATAATTCTCTTTGTACTACAGCCAAATAAATTACATTGAACTGAGGTCATGTAAATCAGGAATTGCTAAGAAAGTTGAGATTTGAGATTTCATTCCAGGTCTGGTTGTTAGACCCATCTCTGAAACATCAGAGGTGGGCGGGTCTAATCTAATTTTGTGCTGGAATCCCTGGTGTTCCCTTCTCTCCCCTCATCACACCACTCTACCTGGAACATGTAAGCTGGGGTCAGTACTGAGATGCATATCCTCCTGTAGCTCCTGCTCACTCTCATTCCTTTTCTCGTTGCTTTTGTTGATGAACAAGTGTCTGGCGTAAGGATGCATGTTGCGCAGTGAATTTTTCTCATTGGCTGGAAAGACAAAAGAGAATAAAATGGCCATTATGACAATGTCTGGTGCTCCTTGGGTCACAGAAAAAGCAGAATTTACAGTTTTGCACATTGCTTGACTGATGGCTGTAGTTTCGAAGAAAGGTTATGTTGGTATTGATTGCTATTAGAATTGTAAGAAAAACATAAAAAACAGGTCTACAACTGTTTTCTATCTGGTGGGGGTCATGCTTGATCTTAAAAATCAGGACTGTACTAAGCTAGAAATATGTCCTCGGCGACTAACACATCTGGTGTCCCCTCCACCCCAACCATATGCAGAAACTCACTCTTTTTGAGCTTTCTGGAAGCCCAGTGATGGTATCAGTGCCCATTTTGTACTTGCACCCTGTGCGACCATACTGCTCGCATAATCCTTGGTATGGCCCTGTTAAAAACAACTATCCTCAATCCTTACTTGTTTCCTTCTCTCAGGCAACTTCTAGATAATTAATATCTCAATTTTTGTTACTTGTCTCAAAATGTCTATTCTCATCATTGTGGTAGGCTATGGCCTACGATAGCCTGTAAATATGAAAGGCCTGTAAGTTAGGCCCTGATTCTAACCCCCATCTTAGTAAAGAACCAAAAATCTGTGAAAGTCTGAGAAAACTGCTTTAAACTGCT
Source organism: Ichthyophis bannanicus (assembly GCA_033557465.1). Classification (NCBI taxonomy): domain Eukaryota; kingdom Metazoa; phylum Chordata; class Amphibia; order Gymnophiona; family Ichthyophiidae; genus Ichthyophis; species Ichthyophis bannanicus. The sequence continues at coordinate 207,557,647 of CM066033.1, forward strand.
TAATAAGAAGTTTCTTATGAATTCATAAAACTTTCATTATTCTCTTGTGTTCTGAAGATAGAAATGTTTCAGTGCTTGCATTCCTAGAGCTAGAAACGACCTTGCAGTAGAATTGTATCCATATCTAGAAACTGTGCCATTGTTAGAACAATCCTAGAGGAGAGAGCAGGGTGCTAGGCCCAGGAGGGATCTCTGATTGGACAAATGCAGGGGGCGTTGGAACCAATAGAAAGTTTGCATGTATCAAGCTGAAAAGAAATGTATAAAATGAATATGTCTCTGTAAGAACTTTGCTCAGTCCTTTTTGAAGCTTGACTATCTGGGCCTTGTGCACAATAAATTGGCTTGGACCCTGCAATTGACTCCTGGATTTATTCATTGTCTGCACTTCGCTGCTTCATATTCTCATTAAGTAATTTTTTGTTCAGCTTAGAGTCAGGTCTTCTACGGTTCTTCGACTAAAAGGGGCACCTCTTCTGTCCTAGAGGGGTTTATTCTAAGCCAGACTGAGCAGCAGCATCTCACTGGATACACCCTTGTGCTCCATATGGCTTCCCAGGATGAGTCGTCACTGACACACTTGGTGTGGACCCTCCTCAACATCTAGGGACATAAAAATGTAGTCGAGCCCTTCTCATTCTCTTCTGCATTTGTGGGTAGTTTATTGCAAAAAACAAACTTCCATCCACAAAGCTTCTTCTTGTTCATCCATCTCTTGCTCATATGCTCCCCATCCCCCTTACCCTCAGTATTTTGCTGTCTCTCAGTTGGATTGCCTATTAATGCCTTGCGTAGCCACTCTTCACCTTCCTCCCTTTGTTAAATTTCCATATATCATGTGCAATACACAGGATACAAGCAATACTAGTCTTTCAAAAATAGACAAAGGACAAACAAAAGAGAAATTAGTTAACTGATAATGTTTAATATATTAGATTAACTGTTCTTCGAGAGCGGTCTTGTAGACTCCAATTAAAGGACAACAAGAATACTAGTGACGCAAAGGAGGACATCATGAATGATCATTCCATTCATAGAGAAGGGAAAATATTTACATAGAAACATAGAAACATGATGACAGAAAAAGACCACATGGCCTATCTAGTCTGTCCTTCCATATCAACAACTACAACAGTCCACTTTTTACCTTTAGAGATCCTCTGTGTTGGTCCCATGCTTTTTTGAATTCAGTTACTGTCCTCATCTCTACCACCGCCACTGGGAGACTATTCCATGGATCCACTACTCTTTCCGTAAAGAAATATTTCCGCATATCACTCCTGAATCTATCTCCCTTCACCCTCATCCCATGTCCCCTCGTAGCAGAACTTGCTTTCAATTGAAAGAGGCTCTCTCCCTGAACATTTATGCCACGGAGGTATTTAAACATCTCAATCATATCACCTCTATCCCGCCTTTCCTCTAAGGTGTACATATGAAGATTCCTAAGTCTGTCCTCATATGCTTTATAATGAAGCCCACTAATCATTTTAGTAGCCACCCTCTGCACCAACTCCATCCTGTTCACATCCTTTTGAAGGTGCGGTCTCCAGAATTGCACACTATACTCCAAATGAGGTCGCACCAAAGACTTATACAGAGGCATTATCACCTCCTTTTTTCTGCTAGCCATTCCTCTCCGTATACACCCAAGCATCCTTTTAGCTTTTGCCGTCGCCTTTTCTACCTGTTTAGCTACTTTAAGATCATCAGACACAACCACGCCTAGGTCCCGCTCTTCTTTAATGGACAAAAGTACTTCACCTCCTATACTGTATTGCTCCCTTGGATTGCTGCAGCCCAAATGCATGACCTTACATTTTTTAACATTAAATCCCAGCTGCCAAATTCTGGACCATTCTTCAAGCTTAGCTAGATCCCTCCTCATGTTATCTACACCTTCCTGGGTGTCTACTCTATTGCAGATTTTGGTATCATCTGCAAAGAGGCAAACCTTACCCGACAGCCCTTCCGCTATATCACTAATAAAGATGTTAAAAAGAATCGGACCAAGGACAGATCCCTGGGGCACACCACTGGTAACATCTTTCTCCTCAGAGTGAGCTCCATTTACTTGTACTCTTTGTCACCTCCCATTCTTCTAGTAGATGGCAAGGAATCAGTGGCTGAGACATCAAGTAACAACTTAAGCTGTTGAAACAATTTCAATTGCATGGCTCTAAAAATGCATATTACTCCCCTGATATGTTAATATGCATTTACAATGACCTGTAAGAAAAAAAATGGGGCCTATTGCCACTGCTTGAGTATGTACAGAAAGGAAAGGCCTCCATCTTGCCTGCACATTCCTAGATACGTTAGGAAAGATGGAGGCCCTAGGCCCAAAATGTGCTTCCCCCTACAATGAAAAAACTTTCGCTCAGAAAACCTTCATCCATCTAGAGAGCTAATGTTACTAATAGCATTGATGAAACATTTTCAGAGAGAAGATGTGCGTAACAATTGTAAAATGTCCCAATTGTTCAACCGGACAGGCCTCATCTACATTAGTTTGAATCTTCTTCTGTGAAATATAATGTTTTTTTCTATAGGAAGCAACATCTCACCTGCAAATATTTTTTAAACATCTTACAGTACAATTCACCTATTTTACATTTTTCTAGAAATCTGTTGGTCTCTGCATGTATCTTCTAATAGAGTTCTCAAGTTATCCATCCTAGATCTGAAGATAGTATTTTCCTTACCCAATATCTGGTTGACTATCACTACAGTACATCCAAAATCTGCTAATCTAGAGAATCTAATCTGCCATTATGTGGACAGTGAATTATCATAGGTCACCCACTTTCCTTGAAATTCCTTAATAGAAATTGCAATATCATTAAAATGCTTTGTAACATATTGTTCCAGGGATTCAGTAGCGAGCTAGACAGATTCTAAAGTGATCCCTTTAGGCCAACCTGCTCCACTGCATCTTACTGTGGGCGATGCGAGCAAGTACACTCATGGATTATAGAATATGATAATTTATGCGCATACATGCAAAAAATAGGCACAGTCATTTACACCAGCTCTAGGGTTGCTGTAAGTGATCCCATCTTAATTTAAGGCACATTCTCTGCCATTTATGCTAGCATTTTATAAAGTCAAGTTTGCACCTACTTGATGTTATAAAATAGGCATATAAAGACACGTGATAACACACTTTAACTAGGTGCAAGTTTATAAAATTACGCTCCACATACAAACACTCAGTGGGAAGACAGCTACATCCCTGGGTACCAATTTGCTAAACTTTTTTCCCCATAGACATGGTATGAGAAGAAAGCCTTATTAAATCAGGCCTTCAGTTAGAAAGAAGTAGCTACAGCTCTTTTGTGTTAATCACTCTGCTTGAAATGTAATTATAGCACTTAAAGAGACTGGCTACAGCTCAGAAATATAAGAGAGAGAATGTGCCACTGGAATCATGAAATGCCTGCAGATGAAAATTCAACATTTTTCTTGCATGGAGACCGTATCCGATTGTGAGACCAAGCAACACCTCGATAGCTCTTGGTAGAAAACGTGAATTCATTTTAAAAGGCATTTTAGTGGGTAAAGCAGTATTTTGTGTGTAGTAATAGCTTTTTATAAAATTGCCTGGAGCATATATATGTAACCTTGTGCACATAAAACCAGGGACGGTGCAAGGATTGGAGGTGCCCTAGGTGGGCCTCTCCATCCTGCCGCTTCCCTGCCGTGCCTCCTGTTCCCATTGCCACCACTGCTGCTCCTCTCTGAGGCCAGCAGCAGCGGCAATTGCAAGGCAACTGCGACATAGCACTTATCAAAAGCTCTGGGGCTGTGTTGCAGTTTCTGCTTGCTATCATCAGTCGCTTCCGTGCCTCTCCGACACATACTTCTGGTTTGGTCTAGTTTGCCCAACGCAAGCACCAATCCTACATACAATTTTTATATATAGACGTTTATTGAACCTGAGCAGAAGTATTCCCATAAGAGAGGAGAGGAGTTAGTGCTTATGACAATAAAATTATAAAATACACATGGCCTCGCATAAAATAAATAATTGGTGCATATTAAATTGCAGGTGTAAATATGTGTATGTGTGTGCTTTCTGTAGGGTAATTTTCAATGGGAGAGGTTGTGTATACTTTCCCCCTAGTAAGCTGGTATTTATTTATTTAGCTGCATTTATATCCTGCTTTTCACCAGGTCAAAGTGGTTGGGGGATACATTTAACATGAGGGGATATGAGACACATACACTAATACTTACAGGGAACACGGGCAATGGAGGGTTAAGTGGCTTGCCCAAGACCACAAGGAGCACCTGTGGGACTAGAAACCCCAGTCCTTCTGGCCCAAGGTTGCTGTCCTCTAGTGGGATTTGAACCACCGACCTTCCGGCCTGTAGTATCTTGCCCCAACCACTAGGCCACTCCTCCCTCCTGGTATAACTTATGAACATACTTGCCACCCAAGTTAGACCCCCCTCTGCAATGTATAAAACCTAAGCATCTAAAGAATGCAAGAGGGATTTATAAAAACATGTACTTCTCTGTTAAATCACCAAGTTTGGTTTAATTTAACAAAAAAGTATACAAATTAAAGAAATGAAAGATGCTGGAACAAAGCTATTTAAAGGGAGTCTAAGAATATAAGGCCAGAGAAAAGAAACAGAGCCAAAACGCATGGCAAGGCTCACATGCGCACAAGGATACAATAAGGGCCACTGTTAGTAAAGCCCAGGGATCGGTTAATGTATGTTTTAACGAGCAGCAACTGGCAGCTGGAGACACTAACGAGCAAGCATGCCAGCCACTGCATGTTAAAATACATGGTGACTGGCCATCGTGGGATGGGGAAGGGAAGTAGCAGAGTGTGGGGGTAGAGAACGCATTTCTGCAAGCGTCAGGGCAATTGGCACATGCTCAATGCCAATGTGGCTCTTAATGCAAGTTCCCCTAACAACACCTCTATGGGAGACCTTAGATGAACCCGCCTTACTGGAGTGCACATCAGGGTAGCCTATCGCACGTTAACTGGCAGGAACATGCTGAGACAGTTAATGCAGAGGCTTTGTACTTCACATGTGTTTGTTTGGGGATAAGTGCAAAGCCTTACCAGGCTTACTGAAAGGGGCCCTAGATGGACTTTGTCTTTTGGTTCCTTTTCCTTTGGAAGAAAACATACCATGCAAATAAAGGAATGAAAAGTTCTCTCACTTGTTAGATAGCAGTCCAGGCTGAGAGATGCGTTATCCAAGGCAATAATCGCATTGGAGTCTTTCTCCCAAAAAGTAAGGATCTGAAGACTGAACCTGTTCAGATGGAAAAAGAGGACTGGTTAGTTAAATATTTAGGAAAAGCTGTCACACACAGTTGTGTATTATGTATGTGAAAGAGATGAGGTTTGCTTAGAAACATCGACACTAAGGGGTATGTTTACTAAACTGCATTAGTTTGATTCGCGTTAGGAGCCGCTGTAGAGCCAGAAATCCCAAATAAGGACATGGGTGGTACATCGTTACCGATAACGCGTGTTACAGAAATTAACGAGCGTTAGAGGGTGCCGTGGTGCGTTACCGCACGTTAAACCTAAGAAGGCGCACAGACACAAAACACTGAAACAGAGCTATAGCACAATGGTTACTGCACTGACTGATGATACAGGCAGCATGGGTTCGATTCCCCAGTGTGCCTGATGCATAAGGCTGGCTGAGACATCACCCTGTACATTTAAGTAGTGAATGAGGAGGCATTTTATGTTTATTTTCAGTAGTGTTGCCAGCAAACACACCCTCACAGTGGCGTAACCTAAGGTGCCGCATAAGGCGCCGCATAACGCACTCCATAGGCTACATTATAAAGTGCACTGTCCGCTGAGGCACCCCATAATGTCCCCTATAGAACACCCTATAAGGCACCTTATAGGGCACCATATAAGGTGCCGCATGGGGCGCCTTATGAGGCACTGTAAGGTTACAGTATACTGAGGGGTTGTCGCTGGCAACACTAATGTACATTAAAAATAGACAATGCTGCAGACAGCCCTATAAAATAACCACATGGTGGGTTTGAACCCATGACCACTGGCCCCACAGGTAGTGAAGGAACCACTGGGCTACAGCCCCACAGCTGCTAACACCCCCCTGGCTGCCTACTGAAGGGCGTCAGGCCACCACCCAAACCGCCTGCTGTGTTGGCCAGGATCTGGGTCAACGCACCCATACCCATGGTGCACTGCACATGCAGATCAGCAGTCCAGAGATGAACACAAGATGGGGTGTGCACCCCCACAGCACCCTGGCCCGGTAGGGCAAGATGATCGTGTGCGTCACTGCCACAGAGTAGCCACAGACAGTCACATTGTGCAGGTACTGTGCACACCTTGAGGTTGAGGTGGGGCGCCCAGCAGCAGGTCCACAGCACCTTTCATGGCTGAAATACGCCATGCTGCAGGTCCCCATCAGTGTGTGATAGGTAGTTCCGTTAGACACACCTAGGATACATCTGTGTCCTGCTGTATGTCTCGGTCATGTCTAGTCCTTATGGGCGATGATGCACCCAGAATAGTGCATATCCTGTGTTGGTGCCATGGTTACCTGCTGTAGGTGAAGGGGGGGTGTATGGACCCATAGGCAGATTATGTACCACCACACAGCCCACCCTCTGGGGCTCAGGGTGGGAAACAGGAGCACCCACCAATAGATCCACAGTCTACCTCCCTGCAATGGTAGCAGTAGAGGGGACCATCAACCCCAGTCCTGCTGGGGAACAGACAGAGCACTACACATCCATAATGCAATGGCAGACAGAAGGCCTGGAAATGCTCAGCTGCCCTTCACCATTATCTACCATTCTCCAGCAGCAAACCTCCAGCCACTGCACCCTGCAAGGTGTTCCAGCAAGACACATACTAGTTGCAGACAGTCCGCCAGCTAGTCCATAATGCATGGTCCTGGGGGAGATGCATGCACCCAGAACAGGAATGTCAGCATACACACCAAGCAGATAAGTCAGTGATTAGGCTCCAAAAGAGAACCCATACATATCACATGAGAAAAATGACATATAGCACTATGGGGGAACCTAGCCATGCAATGGTCACTGCACAGTCAGGGTGAGAGTAACCTCCCAGCAGGACATGCTATGGCCACCCTGTCCGTGCAGGTGATGGCCAGGCACTACAATGTCCGAGCCATTGCCCTATGCCGTGTGCAGATGCATCCAGGTCAGGCCACCCTATCCAGGCTATTCCCACAGTACCTTGCTCCTCATTATGCACATTGGCAGGCCAATACTGGCAACAGTGCTAGCAGTGAGGGCTGTGGAGGGTGTTGGCAGCCACCACACACTGGATAGACAGACACACACTCCCCACACCTATGCCAGCATTGTGCAACTATAGAGGTGTTGGGCAGCCCAGGCCACCACACCAGTCCTGGGCACAATGTTTCAATAGAATGGGCATCATGTTTTTAATGGTTTATCAACCTTAGTAAGTTTTATAAGGATTAAAATAACTGGTTTATCTTAGGAAGCCTTCAACATATGGAGCTGTCTTGGTGGGAACGTTTTACAAAAAATAAAAAATAAGATATTTACAAAATAGTTTATAAAAAAAGTTGTTGACATGTGTTAGTTTCGTTCCTTTTAATTTATGATCATTATGTAAGAGATTGTTTCATAAGGTTCCTAATTATAGCAATACTAGTGCATGGAGGATCAATCGTCAACTTTTAGGTAGTCAGCTGTGTTAAATTAACTTCGGAACATCTAATAGGGGTTTAAAAGCAGAGTAACAATATCTGTTCCGCATGCGCGGCGCTTTCCCATAATAAAAAAGAGAAGGGTGAACGCGGGCAGCATGGTTGGATGTAAGGGGCCTGTTTACTAAAAACCGCCAATGTGCGCTGCCGCAAAATAGCGCACTGAAAGCGTATTTAAGAGCGCTTAAGCGCCCCGCAAATGTGCGAGGAACCCCTGCACCCTTGCGCGTCACACTAACGGGTGCCGCACAAGTACGGGCCCGCAAATGTCCGATGGAGGCGTGGAAAGGCTAACGGAGGGCGGAGGAAGGCCCCGGAGGGGCGGAGAGAAGGGGTTAATGGGCGGGGAAGGGGAGGGGAGAGGCGCCCCGCACATTATCGTGGCTGAAGTTCAAAGGAAAAATAGCGCGAGTGAATCACTCGCGGTAGAATGCATTTAAAGGGAAGAGAAACCATTTCCGTCAGCAATGTACAGCAAAACCGGGGAAACCTGCAAAACGTGAGCAGTGTGATACATGTGCACAGCCCAAAAGTGGAATTAAAAATAGAAAAGGACCACAACAAAAATTGTAAAAATAGGAATTCAGCTGGGGAACAGTTATAGTAATGGGCAAAACTAAAAATCACACCCAGGAAAGCTCCAACAAAAAGAAATGAGTTTTGGAAAGGTGTACGGAGCGGAGACTCTTCCAAAAAACATTTCCTTTTTGTTGAAGCTTTCCTGGGAGTGGTTGCTATGTTTGCCCATTAATATCACTGTTGCCCAGCGTGGTGATATTGTGTCCCCCATTTTCCGTGGTCATCTCCGGGGTTTATGTGCACTTTTGTCACCAGACAGGGTGCATGTGCCCACAGTAAAAATGCGTAGAGCAGGGTTTGTGACTCCATCCTGCCAGGTTTACTACCTCCAGGGGCTGCACTGTTTCTGTGGCCAGAGTGTGGTGCAGCAGACAGAGCCAGTACCTCTAGGACCAAAGGGTCCAAGGTTCAAATCCCAGCTGGGGCACTTGCCAGCCCAGTCCCTACATTTTACCCACCACTAAACAAAGATAGCACAGACACCCCTGTATTGCAGGGAACATAAGCATGGGGAAAACACCCATATTTTACCCAACACCACACACACACCACAACAATGGGCATTACCTACAGCCAAGTCCCCCAAATGCAGTCCCGTACTGCCACATTGCAATCATGTCATCTGCTTTTTCTGAGAGAAGCTCATGCCAGCATGTGGTGCAGGGGGCATTGGCTGCTAGCCACAGAAGACAGAGGCCTAGCCATGTGCAGGCTGCCACAGTCCACTGCAATAGACAGGCCCTGCCGGATCCACAGTCATGGATAATCCAGGCAATCTGTGGCTACACGGTGCATGCAAGAACAGAAGGTCACAGGATCAAAGCCCAGCTGGGGCTACCACCAATCCTGCCCACATATTTTTTTCCCACAACTAAACAGTGATAGTAAGGACACACCTTTCGTGGCGAGGACATTTGCAATGGTACTACGTCTATGTTTTACCCCACTGAGCACAGACACCATGAACAGGGGCAGTACCTAGAGCAGAATCCTCCAAATACAGTTCTGGTGGGCCACACACCAGTCAGGTTCCATGCTGCCACTTATACAAATGCCTGTGCTGTATATCTATGCACCACCCCCATGGCATGTAGATGTAGCTCATGCATATTCATGAGGGACAGCAGGAAAACCCGAACAGTGTGATGCAAACCTGGACTGGAGTTGGGAATCTCTGCTGTAAAGCAGCAGCCAACAGGGCCAGACACACCCACACCCACACCCACAGGCCCCATTGGCCAATGTCTCCTGGAGAGGCAGAACATTGGACCCTGCATGCATCTCCCAATACTAGCACCTTCATACCTTAGCAATGTCACCCTACACCTGAGGTATACGGTACACAGCTCTGAGACATTTGCTAGGAGTACTGGCAGATAGATATCCATACGTTACGCACATACTGCTAGTTGACCTCATCAGAGCAATCAGTTAGGTGTTTGCGGGGCGTGCTCCAGGCCTGGCCTCTGACGGTGTTTACCACCCTGGGGAGTGACCCCCAGCAGTACTGCGTACCATATCCATGCCTTGCCGTGCCCAGGACCGGTTTGGAGGGCAAGGCTAATTACCGCCTCAATAGTAGCACCATGATGGCATAGGGGGGGGTGTTGGCTGCAAGCCCCTTCCACAGCCCACACTGCCAGCACTGTTGCCAGTATTGGCCTGCCAATGTGCATAATGAGTAGCAAAGGACCATGGGTACATCTCAGACAGGGTGGGCTGACCAGGATGCAGCTGCACAGGGCATAGGGCACTGACAGGGACATGGTAGTGCCCGGCCACCACCTACACAGACAGGGTGACCTCTGTATGTGCTGCTGGGGGATCACCCTCACCCTGAGTGTGCAGTGATGGCAGCATGGCTAGGCACACCCATAGTGCTATATTGTGTTTTTCTCATGTGATATATAAGGGTTTCCTGTTGAGGCCTCTTCACTGACTTATCTGCTTGTGTGTGCTGCTACCCCAGTTGTGGGTGCATGCATTTCCATCAGGACCAACCAGCAGACTGTGCACAGATGGTATGTGTCTTGATGGAGTGCCTTGCAGGGTGCAGTGGCTGATGGCTTGCTGCAGGAGACTATCAGATAGTGGTGGGGTGCATGTGTGAATATCCAGGCCTAATGTCTGTCTATTATTGTGTTATATGGAGCTGCTTGGACTGCCCTGTAGGGTGTCTGTTCCCCAGCAGGGCTGGGTTTGATGGTCCACTCTACTGCCATCAGTGCAGGGGAGGGTGGGATGGGGATCTGTTGGTGGGAAGCTGTGTTTTATCCAGGGGGGGGGGGGGGTTCCCCACTAACTGGGGCAGACAGCAATCTCCAGGATGTTTATGCAGCACCTACCTATTTCACAGATTATTGCTGCTTTGGAGCTCTGGCATAGCCGCATTCAGCCATGGAAGGTGTTGTGGACCTGGTCCTGGGCGCAGCATCAGAAACTCAGGGTGAGTACAGTAACCGCACAATGTGATGGTGTTTATCTACTCTTTGCCGTTTGTCCACCCACTCAGGACACCCTACCAGGCCGAGGTGCTGTGTGGGTGCACACGGACACCTCCCCCTACCAGGCCGGGGAGCTTTAGGGGTGCAGTTCCCATCTTGTGTGCATCTGTGGACAGCTGATTTGCATGTGCAGTGCATCATGGGTACGGGTGGCCTAACCCTATCCTGTTTACACCAGCAGACTGTCTGTGCTGTGACGTGCAGGCTATCTGCAACCAGGCAAGGGCTTGCTTGCAGCTATAGAGCTGTAGCCCAATGGTTACATCACTGCCTGTGTAGCCAGAGGTCATGGGTTCAAACCTACAGTGGGGTTCTGTGATAGGGTTGTCCAAAGCATTATTTTAATTTACTGTACATATGTTGATGCCTGCAATAACACCCTCAGCGTACTGTACCCATAAGGTGCCTCTGAGGGTGCTTTATGGGGCGCCCTATAGGGCACTTTATGGTTGGCATCCATATAGGGTGCACTATACATTATCCTGTGTCGCAACATACATGCAGCCCTATAGGGGACATTCTAGGGTGCCTTGGCGGACGGTGCACTGTAACATGTGCCTTATGGGCCGCCTTATGTTAACATGCTGTGAGAGTGCGTTTGCTAGTAGTTATCACAAAATAAAATTAAAAAGCCTCCTACAGCACTCCACAACATAAAACATACTGCCTCAGCTAGCCTTTTTCACTGGGCATTGTGAGGGATTGAACCCCTGGTCCTTGCACCATTGGTCAGTGTCTTAACCATTGTGCTGTGGCTGTGTTCCTTTGCTTTAGCATCAGCGCGCCACCTTGTGCCCATCAGCGCACCGCATCCTGCTGCCCACAATTAACAGTGCGCCACCTTATGCCACCCAAAATTAACAGTGCGCCGCCTTATGCCGCCCAAAATGAACAGTGTGCTGCCTTATGCCGTACAAAATTATGTTGCCTCCTGACATGCTTTTCCACATTCAAGGTGGTGCCTCAGCCAGCCTTTTTGGGTTGTGCACACTGGGGGATTGAACCCGTGGCCCCTGCACCATTGGCTATTGTCTTCACCATTGTGCTACTGCTCTGTTCCTCTATATGCCCAGCTGCGCCCCACTTAGCCTTCCCACGCGCTAATGTGGGCCCCGCACATTAACGCGATGCACACACGTATGGTCGTTTTTTTTTCCTTTTTCGGCCTGAACCGCCCACTCCTTATATGGCACAGGCACACTACCGCGTCCCCGCACAATTTCGGAGTTTAGTAAACATACCCCTAAGTAATTTCTTAGTTTAAAAGTTTAGTTTAGTTTGAATGTGTTTTTAAGTAGATTTTAGAAGTAAGTTTTTGTCATACACTTTATTTATAGGATAAAGGTCTCCTGAAGAAAATTGTATGAAACGCCATTGAGGCGCCAAAGTTGAGCGTCGAGACCCTGGAGATTCAAGTGTTATAGAATCTGTAATTTTAGACACAATATTTTGTCTGGGCACATTTTGGAAGATCTGAAGTTTTGAATTGTGATAGTTGTCTATTGTATATTGTCTAAAGAACAGCCTGGAAAAATATTGCGATTTGGAATGCACATTGAAGTTGATAAAAAAAGAAGGATAAATAAAGAAGAAAAAAGTTTTTGCCTTACATTTTTGAACGTATCTTATTTAGAATCTGGGCACAGTGCAGGCATGGCTATGGTACGCAATACTGTAGGAGTCACTCCCCAGATTGGTAAACACTGTCAGACACCAGACCTGTAGCACACTCCACAGACATCAGAAAGGTTGCTATGATGCAGCTCACTCAGAAAATTGTACTTAACCTAGGAATTGCTATCTGCCAGTAATCATAGCAACCTTTTGATAGATGTGTACCATATTCCCCGGTTTAGGGTGGCATTACTAAGGTATGCAAGTGCTAGTATTGGGAGATGTACGCAGAGCCCAAAGTCCTGCCTCTCCAGGAGGCTTTGGATAATGGGACCTGTGGATGCGGGTGTGTCTGCCCCTGTTGGCTGCTGCTTTACGGCGGAGGTTCCCAACTCCAGTCCTGCGGTGCCAAATACTGTTCGGGTTTTCATGCTGTCCCTCATGAATATGCATGAGATACATCTGCATACCATGGGGGTGGCACATAGAAATGCAGCACAGGCATCTTTATCAGAGGCAGCATGGATCCGGAATGGTGTTTGAACCTCCAGGACTGCATTTGGAAGACTCTGCTCTAGGTAATGTGCATGTTTATGGTGTCTGTGCTCTGTAGGGTAGAATGTAGGTGTTTTGGGCATGTTTACGTCATCTGCAATAAAGGTGCTGTCTGTATTAGCAAGTTGTAGTAGTGGGTAAAATATGGGGACTGGGTTGGCAGGAACCACAGCTGGGACTTGAACCTGTGACCCTCTGCTTCTGAATACACTGGTTTTGTGCACTGCATCACCTTGTTGTCACAGAGTCAGTACATTCCTTGGTGATACCATGGCTGTTCATCAGACAGGGCCCGTCTGTTGCAGTACACGGCACCCACCTACACAGGGCTAGGCCACGGTCTGCTCTGGGCAGCTGCCACTGCCCCCTCCACCACCAGTATCCCTCAGCCACCATGCTGACATGCCCTTCTGCTGGTGGTGCGCAGTCTCAGGCCATCCAGTGTGCAGGTAGGCGGCTGCCAATGGTGCGGGTTCTGGGGTAGGGGTGCCTGCATAGACGTCAACGCTTCCCCTAACCCCGCCTCCCAATGTTCCGTGCCCTTGGGGATACCTGCTGGGTACTATCCCCTGTGACACCGTGGGAAACACACTCGTGCCCATGTAGGTCTTCAGCAGTTGCTGTCTGGCTGCTCTGCTGTTTCAGCATTCATATGGGCCACCTAGGCATCACCCTAGTCCGCACTGTGGCCCAGCTCCACCACAGCATGTGCCGCCTGCGGCCCACTGTATCCCCTTCTCCGGCATCTGTCCAGTTGCCATTCCGACATGCCCGCCCTGATGTTGTGGGACATGTGCACGCCATAGGAACCCTGTCCGATGGTGGGGAAAACCCTGAGCAGCGCTATTTCACTGTGGGCTCATTCACCTTGTATGGGGACGGAGTATAGACCCTTCCACGATTTATATCTTTTCTATGGAGCTTACTCGGGGGGGGGGAGGGTTGATGTTTCTCATTGATACCACTATTGGCCAGCTTGGTTATGGTTTTTTCCAGTTTGTTGGGGTCATTTTCAGTGTTTATGTGCCCTTTTGTTCTGTGCACATGTATCACACTTATCACGTGTTTTAGGTTTCCCTGCCTGGCTGTACATTGCTGACACTGAAATGGTTTCTCTCCCCTTTAATGTGCATTTAACGGCAGGTTTTCATTCGCGTTGGAATTGAGCTCTTCAGATCAGCGCGTTAGTGTGAAGGGAGCCTCTCTCCGCCCATTGACCCCTTCTCTCCGCCCTCTCTCCACCTTCTGCGGTGTTTTACCGCGCCGCGGGAGTTTACGATCGTTAACTACGGTTAACGCGCGTTATGTAACGTTAACGATCGTTCGCACGTCATAACGCGCGTTATGACACGCGAATGATTGTTAACGTTACATTACGCGCGTTATGTACCGTTACCGCAGTTTAGTAAACATACCCCTAAGGGTCCTTACGGAAAGAGAATGGGTACAAAGCACAAAAGGATCAGCGTAGCCAGTTATATGTATAGCGCCCCCTTGGGTGCGCTTCTGGGTCTGGGCCCGGCCTGGCTGGAGTCCCCTCAAGGGCGGGCTCTGTCAGTTCTTGTTAGTTTGGCGTCTGTTGCCTCCACCTGGAGAAGAAAGGTGTTAGCGGATAGGATTTCCCGCCTTTCGCCCAAGGAAAACCTCTCATAACCTCTGCTGTGAACAAGGCTTGCTTAAATAGTATTTACAATTTATTTACAAAATATATACATCAAGTATTGTGATAAAATAATGCAGTATATATAACCCATATTATGATAAGTGGTTCAAGTAGGTAAGGTGAAAGAGCAATACAGGAGAAGAGATAAGGCAGTTCAATCAACCAACTATAACCTTATATGTAATGACTTAAATAAACCTTTAAAGATTATGGATTTAACCTTATTAATCTGTCTCCTAACTCCCCTCCCTTTCCCTTTTCCCACCAGCCCCAAAGTCTCACCCACCGCTGGAGCTCTGGACCAGTGGCTGCTTGTGAAAGGAGAGGTTTTGTAATTCTGTCCAATCGCTGAGGCTGTAGCCTTGGCTCTGCCTCCTCCAATCTGGAGAGGGTTTTACACTTTTGCCCTCTCTGGAACAACTGTTGCAGCTCTCCCTTGAGCTGATATGCCTCTGGACCACCTGGATCTTGTGCCACAGCTCTCCCCTGGAGCTGATTCTGCTGCCACAGCTCCCTCCGGAACTGATCCAATCCACTGCTATAGCTCTCTCAGGAGCTGATTCTCCACTACTGCAACTCCCCAATGAGCTGATCTGCTGCTGGACTCCTAAGTCTCTCCATTACCATCTCTATTCCTTAGGTTGGGAGAAGATTATCTGCCCCCATTTTCACTCCTATCCCACAAATCTGTCTAGGCTTCTAGAAGACTTTTTAGAGCCATCTTTGGGGAGAGCGGGCCAGCGGGCCAGCCGGCCAGCCTGCCTTTTAAGCTTTTTTTAGATAAAAAGGCCTGATACCTCTAAATCCCACTCTTCCTCCAAACCCTTTTCTATACAAGGCTGCAGGTGCCAGTACCAAATGATATCATTTCTCTTAGGGTGAGCAATTTCCACCAGCCCCAGAATTTGCTTCTCCACCTTCTGTTTAGTGTATTTGCACTTTATTCCCCTACACTATTCTCTGTAGATTTACAGTTAAATTTTAATATTAGAGATAAATATAAGCAAATATTACCCTTGCTCCTTCAGCACAGACAGTGATTTGCATATGCCCCCTAAATGTTTACTTTCCAGCTCTGCTAGCCCAATGTCTGTTACTACAGGCTGCTGTTTTAATGTTGCCCCTCATCTGACCTCCCCAGCAGCCACATCTTCAGCAATATACAGTGACCATTTATCGTTGATTCTACATGATTGAACACACTCTCAAATACCCACCTTTAGAGGGGTTTCATATGGCAGCAGTAGTAACATGAAACTACCACTAGAGGTCATAGGCACCATTTTGAACCCGGTGCCAGCAAGGGTAGGGGTGACTGGGGATTGCTCCTGTCCCTATACTATTAGACCCCCAAGGATACCTAAAGATAGGCCGGAGAGGTTCTTATGAAAGGTGGGGGTATCCCCTTTGCTTGGGGGGAGGAAGAAAGGAGACCTCTGGACTGAGCTTTCTTTAATACTGTGCCATTGCCTTTAAGAGAATGCTAGGAGCATTGGGCTGCTGGTAGAAAATATAACACCAGCTGTGAGTCAGCTTTATTTTTCCAGGAATAGTGCAGCTTACACTATTCAATGCAATTATTTGCATAATAATGAGGAATAATGAGGTATTTTGGATGCATGCTTTGCACCTCATTATTAGTCAGCATGGGTTGCTGTAAATTAATGTGTGCTAAAGTAAAATGATGCACGATTTTGCCTTTTAATGTGCATTAAGGACAAAAATCATGTGTTATTCCCTTAATGCATGTTAGTAACTACCCCCCCTAAATCCTTTCCCTGACCTGAACATGTCTCAGGACCCACTTTTAGAGCGGATAGGTTTAGCCACTCTGCACGATACAATTTCACCCAGTGGGATCTAGTCAGTCAGGTATGTCAGGAAATTTCAGAGACTGAACATCTCGGGAGGAGAAGTTGCAATACGATACAGCTTTAGCAATCCTGCCCCACGATCTTTTGTTCTGATTCATGGGCACCTAGTTATAAAAAGAATGTAGTATGCAAAATCTCTCTCCACAAGGGTGGATTACAGCTTGTCTTTGACAAAATAATCAATTTTTTCTTTCCATCTCCCACCTTAAATTCTGTTTTCTGAAATAACTTACAATGAAGGATTAAAGTGGACCTCTCCCCTTTTCCTCCACCGTCTTCTCGTTACAAGCTAAAGAAGGGGTTTTGACTCTGTTTCTCAAGAACACTGCAGCTAGATGGGTTTTGAGCATATCCAGAAAGACTATGCATGAAATATATTGACACATAGGGGAGGCAGTGCATGCAAATATACCTCTCATACATACTCATTGTGGGCCTCCGGAAATATCGATGAACTAGGAGAAGATACCCAAGAATAACTGATAATATATATTTTATTTACTGCAAATTCCCATGCAGTTTCAGGCACTCTCCTGTTTATCTGTGCCGTTGGCAAGCAGGGACTCAAATGCATGGACCTGAGTGGGATAATCATCTCAAAATGCAACGGGGCCAACTCTGTGCTGCTGGAGAAATCCAGCCCCTGCTTATACCCCCATAACAATGATATGGCTGAGGACTTACCTGTACACACAAGCTAAACATGATTAGAATTGAATCCAAATCCCACGAGAAAATAATAGTTATTTAAAACATATCAAGGCAGTGTACAAAGCAAACGTACATAATTTCCAGAAAAATAGAGAACTCAGAGGGAAGACGTGCATTTGACAGCTTTCTAGCTGCTATTGTGTAGCTGGCCGGGGGGGGGGGGGGGGGGATGTGCACTGTTTTTCTCTTCTGACTTAAACAAGCCTGGCTGAAAATACACAAGCGATGGATGCCCTCGAGTACTGAACACAAGAGGGCAGCAAAGTCATTTTACCCCTGTTTTTTTTTTAAATTTAAAATTTATCAACAAATACTTTGTCATTACATATCTTTAACATACCTCATTAACATTCACCATCCCAACAGGGCATCTCCAAACCTTTCCTTATCCACATCCTTAATATGGTAACTTTTATTATAAACCTTAGTCAACCCCCCCCCCCCCTCCTTCCTTGCCATATTCCTCTATTAACCCTGATCAATTTATTGCTTCCCACCTTGTATAATTCCCCCATACTTTTAGGAACTTTGTCGGCCTATTGTTTTTCAGTGCCGTTAACTTACTTAAAAGGTATACCTGGGCCAAGGATGCTCTATACTCCCCAACTGTCGGTACTGAGCTCTGCTTCCATCTTCGTGCTATTAATATTCGAAATGCAACACACCCTAAATTGAGGAACATACTTTCCAAATTATTTAAATTCCCCGGTTTTATTCCCAGCATTGCTACCGCAGGTTGTGGAGTGACGTCCTTCTCTAATATCGTACTTAACAACTTAAACACCTCCTCCTATACTGTCTACAAAGTCCCACAATGCCACCGTAAATGAAGATGTCACCAATTAAGATAAATCCCTCCAAGCAATCTCAGGCTATAGCCTGAGATTGCTTGGAGGGATTTATCTTAATTGGTGACATATTAGTCTACCCTCTACTGAATGACCAAATAAGTATTGGTGGTCAACCATAAATGAAGATAACACACCCTAGCACCTCATTCTCTCCAACATTTATCATTCCTCAGCTTATACATACAGTACACTTTTTCCAGTGTCAAATGCCACCTGTACATTATTTTGTAGTTATTTTCAATGAGGTTAGCCGCTAACAGCCCCTTATATCTGTTGCGAAATATGCATTCCCACTGAGTCACATCCCAACATTCTCCAACATCTTGTTCTCATTTTTCCTGGAAGCCCCTTTTGGAGCCCTCCCCCTCCATCATATTATAGAAACTAGTCACAATTTTTTTCCTTTGCTCCATCAAAACTAGTTTTTCAATTTCAGTCGGGTCTCCCCTGAGCTCTGGTAGTATTTTATGTCGAATATAGTGACTTATCTGGTTGTATGGGTAATTGTCTGCCTTATCTAGTCCATATTGCTTCATGACTATTTGAAAATCCATAATCTTTTTCCCATCTAAAAGCTGTCCTATGCGGGTCAATCCCTTCTTGCCCCATTCCTCAAATATACTTTTCCCCATTGATGGAGGGAAATTTGGGTTCCCACAAATAGGAATCAAGCGGGGGACCCCTTTTGCTCCCAGCCAAATATATTTCCATTTCTTCCACAAACTCCAAGCCCTCTGTACATAGGGATTTTGAAACCGCTCTCCCACTTTTTTCTCTATAGGTATCCACATCAATTCTCCTAACTTCCCCCCTGAATAATTCCTCCGTTTCCATTTTTACTCACTCTTTTACTTCCTCCGCACCCCATTCCACAATGGCACTAAGCTGCGCCGCTTCTACGTATCTTTGCATATCAGGTATGGCCATCCCCCCCATTCTCCCTCCTCCTAGTAAGAGTCTTCCAAGCCACTCTATTCCTCCTCCTCCACCTATAAATTTCATAATAATCCCTTGTACTTGTGCTAAAAACACTTTGGGCACCTGCAATGGTAAGGCCTTAAAGAGATAAAGCCATTGTGGTAATATCATCATTTTGATCACCGAGATCCTCCCCAACCAGGATAATTTGTTGCTTCCCCACATTTCCAGCTCTTTCCTCATCTTTTTCTCCATCACCCCAAAGTTGGCCCGGAACATATCTATATCATTAGCCATTAGATATATTCCCAGATATTTCACACTGTATTTGGCCCACTTTAATGGAAATTCCCCTGTATTTGTTGTTGTGTCACTGCCATTGCTGTGATATTCAAAATTTCAGACGTCGAAGCATTTATTTTAAAACCTGAATATTCCCCAAATTCTTTTAGAATCTTATAACTTGCTTTCAGTGATCCCTCTGGCTTCGTCAACATAAATAAAATATCATCCGCAAATAGTGATAT
The DNA here is from genome assembly GCA_033557465.1 of Ichthyophis bannanicus. NCBI lineage: Eukaryota > Metazoa > Chordata > Amphibia > Gymnophiona > Ichthyophiidae > Ichthyophis > Ichthyophis bannanicus. The sequence continues at coordinate 207,577,177 of CM066033.1, forward strand.
TTTACTCTCTGAGTTCTCTCCCTTAACCACACATATATCTGGACATTCCTTCACCCGCTGTGCCAGAGGTTCCATGGAGAGTACAAAAAGGAGGGGTGAGAGCGGGCACCCCTGCCTAGTTCCCCTGCCTAATTCAAATGCTTTAGTATATTCCCCGTTGATGGCAATCTTTGCTAAGGGTTGCATATTGTGATACAGCGGACCCTCTGGCAGAAAGAGAAAAAGTTTTAAATTTTGAAAAAAACAAGCTTCACATGCAATTTCCTGAAGGTCCACATAGAGGGAGCAGGAGAGCCAGCCTGGAAGCAGAGGAACCACGCCTCTATGGGCAGGACCTAGAATCAGTTAGTCCCGATTTAAGCAGGGACAGTGCTGAGTCAAGGAGAGTCATCGGCGTCAGAGACAGAGTTGGAGTCGGTCTCAGACCCAGAGCAGCTCGAGGAGTTGAAGCAACTTGGGGAGCAGGCCAGAGAGTAGGCCGAGAAGCAGGCCAAGGAGTAACTCAGAGAGCAGGCCGAGGTGAAGGCCAAAGAGCAGGCCTAGAGGAAGGCCAAAGAGCAGGCCGGAGAGCAGGCCAGAGACAACTGGAAGGAGCAGCACTGCAGAGAGCAGCCAAGGAAGGAGGTGCTCTCCCTTCCAGCCTGAGAGAAAGCCCTATCCAGGGATAGGGTTGCCAACTGGCCGGTTTTCAGCCGGCCTGGCCGGTTTTTCCACGGCCAGGCCGGCTGCCGGCGCAGAGGCAAAACCGGCCCTTTAAAAGCCGTTTTTTTTGCTCTGGCCGCAAGATCGGGAGCGGCCAGAGCAAAAAAACCGGCTTTTCTCCGCTTCAGAGGGAGCCGGGGAAGCCCGCGCGAGGCCCCGGCTCCCTCTGAACAGCCACCAGCGTGAAGAGCCTTTACCTTCACGCTGGCGGCTGTTCCTGTGAAGCCGCGAATGCTGGGAAAGGTTAAAGGTTGCCCTTTAACCTTTCCCAGCATTCGCGGCTTCACAGGAACAGCCGCCAGCGTGAAGGAAAAGGCTTTTCACGCTGGTGGCTGTTCAGAAGGAGCCGGGGCCTCGCGCGGCTTCCCCGGCTCCCTCTGAAGCCTCAGACAGCCGCGATGCTGGTCGGGGGGGGGGGGAAGGACTGCATTGGCTGTGATGGGGGGGACCTGGACTGGAAAAGGGCTAAGGGGGGGGGGGGACGGACGTGGACGGGAAAGGGGCGAAGGGGGGGACTTGGACTGGAAAAGGGCTAAGGGGGGGGGGGGACTTGGACTGGAAAAGGGCTAAGGGGGGGACTTGGACTGGAAAAGGGCTAAAGGGGGGGGGACTTGGACTGGAAAAGGGCTAAGGGGGGGGACTTGGACTGGAAAAGGGCTAAGGGGGGGACTTGGACTGGAAAAGGGCTAAGGGGGGGGACTTGGACTGGAAAAGGGCTAAGGGGGGGACTTGGACTGGAAATAGGCTGTGATGGGGGGGGGGGACCTGGACTGTAAAAGTGTTATGGGGGGGGACATGGACTGGAAATGGGTTGTGATGGGGTGGAGGGGACCTGGACCAGAAAAGGGCTATGGGGGGGGGGAAACTTGGACTGGAAATAGGCTGTGTGGGGGGGGGGGGGAACTGGACGGTAAAAGGGTGTTGGGGGGGGGGACATGGACTGGAAATGGGTTGTGATGGGGGTGGAGGGGACCTGGACTGGAAAAGGGCTATGGGGGGGGGGAACTTGGACTGGAAATGGGCTATGGTGGAGGAAGGGGGATCTTGGACTGGAAATTGGCTGTGATTAGGGGGGCTAGGACTGCAAATGGGCTGTGATGGTGCGGGGGGACTCGGATTGCAAATGGGCTGTGATGGTGCGGGGGGACTCGGACTGGAAATGGGCTGTGATGGTGGGGGGGGGGCCTAGGACTGGAAATAGGCTGTGATGGGGGACTTGGACTGAAAATGGGCTGTGATTGGGGGGGGGAGCTAGGACTGGAAATGGCCTGTGATGTGAGGGCTAGCACTGGAAATGGGCTGATGAAGAGCTGGAATAGGACTGGAAATTGGCTGATGTGGGGCATGGGAGAATGGGACTAGAAGGGAGTGGATGCTGGGTGGGCCTAGAACTATAAGGGAATTGATTTGGGGGGAGGACTAGAATGGATGGGGAATGAGAATGGAGAGGGGAAAAAATATTTTGTGTGGAAGAAAAGTCTATGATGGGCCGGTATTGGGAGAGTAAGAGGGGCTTGAGAATGGAAGGGTGAAATTTAAACGGATGATAAAGGAATAAGGAAAGTATTGGGGGAAAGAGCAAAAGGGAAACAATCAGTATGTTAAAGCAGAAATAGAGAGAGAATGGAAAACATCTAAAAGAGAAGAAAGGACAAATGGATAGCTCGCAGAAGACACGAAGAAACCAGAAGAAAGTGACTGGAGCAATTGCAACTGAAAAATAAAACGCCCAAACAGAAGGTAGAAAAATACTTTTTATTTTGAATTTATTAACTGGAATATGTCTGGTCTGGGAAGTGTGTATTGCTAACATCTTTGCGTTTTTGTTTAGTGCAAGAGGAAATTACTTTATAGTTTTATTTCTCCAGTGTTGTACATTTCATGTTTGGATTTTGGGGTTCCCAGTTTAATTGTTATCTGACCAAGGAAGTTAGCCTACACGTATCCTCGGTAATTTTTGTGGGTGGGGCTGGGGGCGGGGCAGGGGTGGGACTAGGGGCGTAGAATGGGTGGAGCATTGCGAGCCACAGGTGTCGGGTTTTTCTCGGTGAAAAAGTTGGCAACCCTATCCAGGGAGAAGGGCTGGGACACAATCTGAGAAAGAGATATCCAGCTGAAAAGAATACCCAAGGAGAGAAAGGTACTTTTAAAGATTTTTATAGAAGTAACCTGAAGGAGGAATGGAAAACTCCGAGGCCTGGGGAACAGGGAAGAGCTGAGAGGGCGCGGCCATTAGCCAACTGCCACAGGGGTGGAAGTGAAGGACAAGCGCATCAGCTGCAGCCATGCCTCAGAGAAGTTTCTCCCCATTCTAAAGAAAGAAAGATACACAGGGAATACTTGAGCCTGCAAGAATTGGAGGACAATCGGGCTAGGCCTCAAGCCTTTCCTGTAAGAGACTGCAGGAAGTTTAAAGGTAAAACAGTTGTTGCCTGCGATTGCTTGCCTAAACCTAGCACAAGAGAGAAACAAAAGAATGAGTTTTATCTGTATGATAAGGACACTTTTATGCAAAAAGTAACAGATAATCTCTCCAAGAAGAAAGCTAGTAATGCTAAAGGCTGGGACAAGCGAACTTTTAAACCTGTAGCAGATGAACAGCCAGGGTTCTATACCATAGCCAAAAACCGACGCCCCAAGCTGACAAACCAGCATTGGAACACAGTATGGCATGCTTTCAGAAAGCCCGAATTCAACCCTCCTGAGGTTTCAGACTCAGATCCCTCAGAGATGGAATGGATGCCAGGGGAATCAGAGGTTGATGAGGCAGTTGAACCTATGGATTGTATTTATTGTACAGTAGGAAAGCTTTAAGCTGTTTGGAGCAACAGAATGTATGAAGAGAATACAGGATGCCTTATGTTTTAAGTTTCTGTGAAGATTAACAATGTTATTTTGAACGTTTTGTGTGAGTTGAACCTGATACAAGGAATGATACAGCCCTGTTATTGTCTTAACCGCATATTTTGAACCATTTTGCGTAAAGGTGAAATAAATGCCTTTTTCCTTTTTCCCTACACTTGGCTGAAAGTCGCTTTATTGGAAGTTGGCAACGAGGTTGGCACAGAGGGCCGCTACCTCATGACCCTCGCAACAGGCCAACCCTAATACCCCTAATCTTATGCGCTCCCCAGCCCCGGTGGAACCACTACGCCGCCACCAGAGGGGGCTGCGGGGGACAATATATATTGCTTTAATTTTATTTATTCATTTATTTAACTTTCTTCTATACCGCGCTCTTTAATATCAGTGCGGTTTACATAAAACATATTTTGTGCAGTGTAGGCGATCTACACTGGACGTACAGTAAACGGGATTATGTACAGGTTTTAACAGGGTAAACTAAACAAAATCACTGAAATATGATATGGAACATCTCTAATATTTACATACTATAATATTTAATCCAATTATTATACCCCCCTTCAATCCCCATATGCTCCAGCACTTTTAACAAATACGGCCAAGATACGCGATCAAATGCTTTTTCCGCATCTATGGTCAGGAGAATCATTTGATCTTCCCTCCTCCTCCCCTTCCATATGGTATTTAATACTTTCTGGATATTGTCTGCAGTTTGCCTACCTGGCACAAAACCCGCTTGATATTCATGCACTAGTTGCGGCATAAAGGGTAGCAGTCTATTAGCTAATATCTTTGTGAAAATTTTAAAATCTGTCCCTAATAGTGATATGGGTCTATATGAACCACATACACTGGGATCTTTCCCCTCTTTTGGTAATACTGTTATACCAGCTGTTCTCATGGTCTCTGGGATTTTCCCTCCATCCTTAAAAGAATTGTATAATCTGGCCAACGGCTCACATAGGATCTCTTTAAAGACTTTGGGGTATGTTTACTAAGCAGTCTTAACGTGCAGCCGGCGTTAGTGTGCAGGATGCCATATAAGTGGGCGTTCTGGTCTTAAGATAGCATTTAGGGCAGTGGTTCTTAACCAGTCCTCCTTGAACCCCTAGGCCAGTCGGGTGTTCAGGGTAGCCCTAATGAATATGCATGAGATATATATGCATTAGAGATATCCTGCCAACCTGACTGGTTTGTGGCTCTCTAGGGCTGGATTCGGAGACCCCTGCCTTACACCTCTGTCATTTAAGAATGTGAGTGGGCAAGGTGCAGATCTCCAAGACATCAAAAAGGTTAGATAGAATTTGTCACATGCCTCTTTGCTTCTCACCACCACCAAAATATTGTCTATTAGACAACTTTTTGGTGGTGGTGAGAAATGAGGAAGCATGTGACACATTCTGTCTACCCTTTTGATGTCTAGGACATCTGCACCTTGCCCACTCACAATCTTAAATGACAGAGGTGTAAGGCAGGGGTCTCCAGATCCAGCCCTAGAGAGCCACAAACCAGTCAGGTTGGCAGGATATCTCTAATGCATATATATCTCATGCAGATTCATTAGGGCTATCCTGAACACCCGACTGGCCTAGGGGTTCAAGGAGGACTGGTTAAGAACCACTGATTTAGGGTTATCGTGCGATAAGGTACTTTTCGTTCGATAGAGGGAGCCGTGGCACGTTAATGCGTGTTAGCCTTAATTAGGTGCGCTGACGTGCAAACACAGCAATAGAGGTGTAGCACAATGGTTAATACATTGACTGATGAAACAGGGGTCATGAGTTTGATCCCCCAATGGGCTTGATGAGTAAAACTGTCTGAGGTGTTACCCTTTACTTTAAATCAGTGATGTCTGAGGCATTTTCTTTTTTTAATTTAAATTAGTGCTGCCAGCAAACACACCCTCACTGTGCCGTAACCTAAGGTGACGCATAAGGCACCCTATAAGGCACTCCAGAGGGCACATTATAAAGTGCACTGTCCACTAAGGCACCCTATAATGTTCCCTATATGCGCCTTATAGGGCGCTTTATAGAGTGCTTGAGAGGGCGCCTTATGAGGCACCTTAAGGCTACAGCACTGTGAGGGTGTTTTTGCTGGCAGCACTAATTTAAATTAAAAAAGAAAATGCCTCAGACAGCCCTATCAAATAACCCCACTGTGGGATCAAACCTGTGACCTCTGGCTTCAGAGGCAGCAAAATAACCAGGGGACTACAGCTCTATAGCTACTAACAAGCCCCTGGTAGGCTACAGAAGGACTGCAGGTCACCACACAAACTGTCTGCTGTGGCTATCAGGATAGGGTTAACCCACCCGTACCCATGATGCACTGCACATGCAAATCAGCAGTCTACAGATGATCACAAGATGGGGTATGCACCCCCACAGCACCTCGGCCTGGTAGGGGGAACTGACCGTGTGCACCCCCACAGCACCTCAGCCTGGTAGGGGGTACTGACCATGTGTATTACTGGCACAGAGTAGCTACAGACCGTCACAGTGTGCCGGTACTGTGCTCACCATGAGGGAGAGGTGGGGCACCCAGCACCAGGTCCACAGCACCTTTCATGGCTGAAATATGCCATGCTGCAGGTCCCCCATCAGTACTAGTGTGTGTGATAGGTAGTTCCTGCAGACACACCTATGATGTACCCAGAATAGTGCATATCCTGTGTTGGTGCTATGGCCACATGATGTAGGGGAAGGGGGGATTATGTACCACCCCGCAACCCACTCTCTGTGGCTCAGGGTGGGAAACAGGATCTCCCACCAACAGATCCACATTCTACCTCCATGCAATGGTGGCAGTAGAGGGGACCATCAAACTCAGTCCTGCTGGGGAACAGACACCCTACAGGGCAGGCAATGCAGAGCTATACACATCCATAAAGCAATAGCAGACAGACAGTAGGCCTGGAAACACTCAGCTGCCCCCCCCCACCCCCCACCCCCCACCCCCCACCCCCCACCACACCACACCACACCACACCACACCACACCACACCACTATCTGACATTCTCCAGCAGCAAGCCTCCAGCCACTGCACCCTGCAAGGTGTTCCAGCCAGACACATACTAGCTGCAGAGAGTTTGCTAGCTAGTCCATAGCACATGATCCTGGAGGAGATGCATGTACCCAGAACTGGGATGTCAGCATGCACACCAAGCAGATAAATCAGTGATTGTGCCCCAAAAGAGAACCCATAAATATCACATGAGAGAAGCATTACATAGCACTAGGGGGGAACCTAGCCATGCCGTGGTCACTGCTCAGTCAGGGTGAGAGGGATCTCCCAGCAGGACATGCTGTGGCCACCCTGTCCGTGCAGGTGGTGGCCGGGCACTACAATGTCCGAGCCATTGCCCTATGCCCTGTGCAGATGCATCCTGGGCAGGCCACCCTGTCTGGGCTATACCCATGGTACCTTGCTCCTCATTATGCACATTGGCAGGCTGACACTGGCAACAGTGCAAGCAGTGTGGGCTGAGGAAGGTGTTGGCAGCCACCACACACTGGGTAGACAGACACACACTCCCACATCTATGCCAGCATTGTGCAACTATAGAGGCTTTTGGCAGCCCTGGCCACCGCACCAGTCCTGGGCACAGTGCAGACATGGCTATGGTACGCAATACTGTTGGGGTCACTCCCCAGGGTGGTAAACACTGTCAGACACCAGACCTGAAACACACTCCATAGACATCAGAGAGGTTGCTATGATACAGCTCAATGAGCAGATTGTGCTTAACCTAGGGATTGCTATCTGCCAGTAATCATAGCAACCTTTTGATATATGTGTACCGTATTCTCAGATTTAGCATGGCAGTGCTATGGTATGCAAGTGCTAGTAGTGGAAGATGGTGCTGCATGCAGGGCTCAACATCCTGCCTCTCCAGGAGGCTTTGGATAATGGCGCCTGTGGGTGCGGGTGTTTCTGCCCCTGTTGGCCACTGCTCTAGGGCAGAGGTTCCCAACTCCAGTCCTGATGGGCCAAACACTGTTCGGGTTTTCATGCTGTCCCTAATGAATATGCATGGCTACATCTGCATTCCATGGGGGTGGCGCATAGAAATTCAGCACAGGCATCTTTATTAGGGACAGCATGACACCTGAATGGAGTTTGTCCCTCCAGGACTGGATTTGGGAAACTCTGCTCTAGGTATTGCACATGTCTATGGTGTCTGGGCTCTGTAGGGTAAAATATAGGCATTTCAGGCATGTTTATGTTATCTGCAATAAAGGTTCCCTCTTTATTACCATGGTTTAGTACTGGGTAAAATATGGGGACTGGGTTGGTGGGAGCCAGAGTTGGGACTTGAGCCTGTGACCTTCTGCTCCTGAACACACTGGCTGTGTGTACTGCACCACACTGTTGCCACCGGGATGGTTCATTCCCTGGGGATACCATGACTGTTTGTCAGACAGAGCCTGTCTGTTGCAGTGCATGGCACCCACCTAAACAGGGCTAGGCCATGGTCTGCTGTGGGCAGCTGCCACTGCCCCCTCCACCACCAGTACCCCTCTGTTGCCATGCTGACATGCCCTTCTGCTGGTGGTGTGCAGTCTCAGGTCATCCAGTGTGCTGGTAGGCGGCGGCCTATGGTGTGGGTTCTGGGGTAGGGGTGCCTGCATAGACGTCCACGCTTTCCCCCCAGCACCGCCTGCCAATGTTCTGTGCCCTTGGGGGTACCTGCTGGGTACTATCCCCTGTGACACTGTGGGAAACACACTCATGCCCATGATGGGCCCTCATCAGTTGCTGTCTGGCGGCTCTACTGTTTCAGCATTCCTATGGGCCACCTAGACATCACCCTAGTCCGCACTGTGGCCCAGCTGCACCACAGCATGTGCCGCCTGCAGCCCTCTGTATCCCCTTTTCCAGCATCTGTCCAGTTGTCCATCCCGACATGCCCACCCTGCTGTTGCAGGACATGTGCACGCCATAGGAAACCTGTCCAATAGAAAGGGAAAACCTTGATCAGCGCTATTTCACTGTGGGATCATTCACCTTGTATGGGGACAGAGCATAACCCCTTCCAAAATTGATATCCTTTTTGTGGAGCTTTCCCGGTAGTGTTTTTTGATGTTTCCCATTGATTTCACTATTGCCCAGCTTGGTTATGGTTTTTTTTCCAGTTTGTTCAGTCATTTTCAATGTTTATTTGCCCTTTTGTTCTGTGCACATGTATCACACTTATCACTTTATGTAGGTTTCCCTGGTTTTGCTGTACATTGCTGACATAAATGGTTTCTCTTCCTTTTAAATCTGCTCTAACGCGAGGGTTTCACTCGCGTTAGTTTTCAGCCCAGGAATCCACAGCGTTAGTGTGCAGGGAGCCTCTCCCCTCCCACTCTCCACCCATTGACCCTCTCTCTCCGCCCCTGGGGAGCCTTCCTCCGCCCTCTGGGAGCTTTTCTCCGCCTTTAGCGCTTGTTTGCGCCGCTGAGCGTGTTAACGCGTGATAAGGAGCCTTATTGCCTAGTAAAGCGCCATTATCGCGTGATAAGGCACCTTATCGTGCGACAACATGACAGCAGGGCAAATAGTGCCCTTTAGTAAACATACCCCTTTATAAAACGTATTAGTAAAGCTATCCATTCCTGGAACCTTATTTGATGGCAAAGCCTGTATCACCTCACATATTTCCCTCTCCCGAATGGGTTCAGAAATCTGGGCAGCTTCTTCTATTGTCAGTTTAGGTAATTCAGTTTCTAAATATTTATCTATATCTTCCCCCTCCTTTATATTTCCTGCCGTATATAGCTGCTTATAGAATTGCACAAACCGTTCTTGAATTTTTCCCCTCGTTCTTACCTCCTGCCCTCCTGCATCCAGAAATTTTAGTTATGAAATTCTTATTTTGACGCTGCTTTAGCCTATATGCTAGCCACTTGGTAGGTTTATTACCTAGTTCAAAGAATTGCTGCTTCAATTGGTTTTTGGCAAACTTAATATCTGCTAGTTCTAATTCTCCCAATTCTCTTCTCGCTTTCCTTAGTTCCTGTAGGTTTATCTCACTTAGATCCTGTTGTTTTTGTAATCCCTCAAGTCCACAGATCTTCCCCCTTAAATTTTCTTTATGACTCTCTTTAATTTTTTTCATATATGTCCCTGCTGATATCAACTCTCCCCTCACCAATACTTTCAAACATTCCCACAGGGTCTCATTTTTACAGTTATCTCTATCATTAATCTCCCAGTAACTTTTTATGGACTGTCTTATTCTTTACACTACCTCAGGCTGTTCCAGTAATGATTCGATTAATATCCATCCCCTCTTCTGCTTTCCCGGATTCCCCATCTTGCAGTCAATCCATACTGGCGCATGATCCATCCAGATTCGTTCCCCAATTTCACAATTCTCAATCTTCTCTAACAAGGCTTTAGAGACACAAATTATATCTAGCCTGGAGAACGACTGATGGACTGGGGAATAAAATGTAAAATCTTTTTCCCCTCCTTTCAACTCCCTCCAGGTATCCTGTAATCCTAAGTTTGCACCCATTAATTTTAACTTCCTCCTACTCTTTGCACTGCCCTCACTAAACCCTTTTGAGTTATCTAACTGGGGATTGATAGTCAAATTAAAATCACCCCCCATAATCACCTGACCTTCCGCAAACTGCTCCACAGCAGATGCCAAACTCTCAAAAAATACCCCCTGTTAAGCATTCGGGCCATATGCATTTACTAAAATAATCCATTGCTCTTGAATTTTCAATTTTAGCAGAAGAAATCTGCCTCCTTTATCCTGCTCTACCGCATCCACCACATATGGAATTCTCCCATTAATCAGAATTCCCAGTCCCCCCTTTTTCAAATCAATTCTATTGGACGCATACCATTGCCCTGGGAATTTCCTATGTGCCACCCTCCACTCATCAGCTTTCCTCAAATGAGTTTCTTGTATGAAGATAATGTCTCCTTTGAGTCTAATAATTTCTTTATACATTCGTTGTCTTTTAATTGGTGAGTTTAAGCCCTTCACATTCAAGGTTAATACCCTTAATTTAGCCATTTTCCATAAGAAGCTGTCTTCAAGCTGTAGCTTCTAATCTGGCAAGAAAGTCCCCGTTCCCCCCTTCCACTTATCCCTCCTCTTACCCCATCCCCCTCCAGACTTGGTCATCTCCAACTTTCCCCCACCTATAAGGCATGACATACCAGACCCCAAATCAGTATATACACACATCTACCTATACCTGTCTCTTCTACACCATTCATATACCTTATCTCTTCACTTACTCCTTACTCAAGATTTAAACATATGGCTACTCCCAATTACAACATGTCCACAGCTGTGCATCCTTTCAACCTCTCTCTTCCTCTTGTGCCAAATTCTTCTTCTGTCTCCTTAGACGCTTGTCCCCCTGGGGCGCCCGTCTCCAGCTGCCTTCTTCTTCTTGCCTCTTCGCAGCCTTGATGCCATTGACTTCTGTCCCCTCCATCCAGCCTGCCTGTCGCATGAAAATTTTAGCTTCCCCCATAGTGCGGATGTGGGATAACACCCCTTCCATACTGAATGGCAATCCGAAGGGATAGTCCATTTATACTTGATTTGTTCCTCTCGCAGTCTCTTTGTTAGGCCTGCTAATTCCCTCCGTTTCCTCATAGTAATCACGGACAGGTCTGCATACACTTCAATTCTCTGGTTCTCCCAGGTGATTTCTGTTAATTTCCTAGCTGCACTCATAACAACGTTTTTTGTTGCATATGCTTGAAAACAGGCTATTATATCTCTTACTCGCCCCTCTCTCCGAGGACCGAGTGCTCTGTGTGCACGTTCTATTCTCTAACAAAGTTCAGTCCCATCCATACCAGCCTGCTCCACTATTTGATGACTTATTTGCTTCACCAATTTTATACAATCTTCTTTGTCTTTACTCTCAGGCACTCCACGTAATCTTAAATTCACACGGCAAGATCTATTTTCCAGATCTTCCATTTTTGCCCACAGCTCTTCCTGCTCCCCCACCAGGACTTTCACTGTCTCTTGCATGTTCTTTAAAGTACCTTCTTGCTCTTCTACCTTATTTTCCACTTCTTCTAGCCTTTGCCCTACCTCCCGCACATCCACTCTCAACTCCTCCATCCAGGTTTGCACCTCAGCTTTAAAGTGGGCTAGGTCCTGTCTTATGGTAGTGAACCATCCATTTAGTTCCCCTTTCAGGCCCTCATTCTCACTTTCTCGTTGTTCAGCCACCATGCCAGCTTTACTCGCATCTGCCCCCATCAACTCACATGGCGCCGTCATCTTGTTTTTCCCCCCGCTCGTGGCTTTAAACGCATATGCTTTCAGGTCTGCTGTGTTCTTTTTCGGCGTTGTCATCTCTCAGGATTACCCCCAGCCTCTGGTAAAGGGTCCCGAGTTTCCCACTCTTCAGGAATCGTCTTTTGTCCAGGTAATTCAATTTTTCCGACGGAGCTCTACTCTTAAGCTGCCGTCTCGTCCAGTGACATCATTTCCTCCCCATCATTTTACCCCTGTTAACTGGCTTTGGGGTATGTTTACTAATGAGTACTAAGCAGTTAACGTGCATTTGAAAGCCTGGCAGCCATCAGAATGGGCCGGCAGTAATGTTACCACATGTTAAAATAGCCAGTGCATGAAAAGTTCTGCGTTAACAGCTTAGTACATGATGAGGCAGAGGACAGAATAGGCTACAGGTGGAAGGCAGGTGTGGACTACACTTTGTAGTTACCGCCTGGTATTTAGTGCGCAGTAACTGTCAATTTTGCAGTTAATGCGGATTCACGTAACATCTCAAGAGGGGGGTTCCTGGTGTCTAGTGGGGAGCAGGAGTGATTCCCAGTTGCTCCTGCTCTGTTAGAGTTCCAGGTTCAAAATGGTGCCCTTGAACCCTAGCGGTATCTCGCAAGGATCTCCCAGATCACCAAACAAAACAACAATTTATAAACCTTTATTTGATAATGCACATACTGATTAAGTAGATGTATTTTTGCATTTTAGGAATCCATTTTTCAGCCAAACTTAAATGCCCACGTTTCCAGCTGAAAACTCCTCTTAATTTAGGAATGTAACACTTGTGCTTCTAAATTTAGGTCTGCCATTCATTTGCCTAATTTATGAGCCTAGTGTTGAAATCAGTGCTTAGCTCCTATTTTTTCCTGCCCGTTGCCACACTCGTTGGTACTTCTACAGTTAGGCATTTTGTAAAATTTTGAGTATAAATTTAGGAACAGCCCTAGTAAACATTCAAAGAGGCCAATTTAGGGATCTAACTCTCAAAGAAAGGAACATAAATTCTTTGACTATCAGGCCCTATACATATAATAAACCGATAAAATACCCTTAATGCAAAAAAAAGAGAATAGGATAGGAAAAACACCTGTTCCTGCCTCCCTGCAGTAGTCCCTCTGAAGCAATTAAGCAGAATATTGTGGGAAGCTGGACAATTTCCTGAGTTGCCACTGCTCCCAGAAACAAAGGGCAGGCCAGTTTCTACAGCAGTCACTATGGCACCAATTCCTCTTTTGTAATTCTGTAATTTATTGTCCAGAGGAAAAATGGATTCAAGGATCTATGTGGGCTCGAGAGAAAATGTACTAATTGTCATGGCACAGCTAATAATAGCACAAAGAAGTAATCAGTCCTGCACCTGTACAGAAGCAATAGATTCGAATGAAAAGTAAGAGGAACAAAGTCATCACACACAAATCAAAGCAAACTTCAATGTCTTCCCAGATTGCTGAATGATACAACAAACATACATATATCATAATGTGTGTATAGATTATGAAGATTTATTTTGCCATTTTATCACGGCCGGCCCCACCACTAGACATCCGCTTAGGGAGGAAAGGTCAGAAGCGGTATTTTGACCACTGTCCTGACTCCTTCACTATCTCCTTCCCCTTGCTGTGTTCAGGACTGACCCATTCCCTATCATTGTTGCTGAATACAGTGGACCTCATAGCTCTAGCATTCTCTCTAAGATGGCTTTGTCCCGCCTGCTATGACTCAAACTTCCTGTCGGAGGCGGCAGGGGAAGGGTGAGGCTGGCCTAGAGAGCACACTAGAGCTCCGAGGCTTGCAGCCACACAGATTTTACTTGCAACTGTGGTTCAGGAGAAGAACTGAAGTAGGGTGGCAGTGGTGACAGGGGGATGGTAGGATCCAGCACAAGGTGGATCATATGAGGCTTGTGAATAAACTGAGCAGCTTGCAGATGGATCCCAAGGTGGTGAATTGGATCAAGAACTGGTTGACTGACAGGCTACAGTGGGTAATAGTGAATAGAACTCACTCTGAAGAAAGGAGGGTGAATAGTGGAGTGCCTCAGGGATCTGTCCTGAGACTGCTACTGTTCAGTGTCTTTGTGGATGATATTGCCAAAGGGTTAAAAGGAAAAGTTTACTTTTTTGCAGATGACACAAAGATTTTCAACAGAGTGGGCACTTCAGAGGGAGTAGACAACATGAGAAAAGATCTACAAAAATTAGAACAAACAAATGCTTAGCAACTGAGATTTAATGCAAAGGAGTACAGAGTGATGCACTTGGGATGCAGATACCCAAAGGAGTTGTGCACCATAGAGGACAAGAGGCTGGTGTGCATGGACCAAGAGAGGGACCTCAGAATGATAGTGTCTGAAGATCTCAAGGTAGCGAAGAAGTGTGACATGGCGGTGGCCAAAGCTAAAAGGATGTTAGGCTGCATACAGAGAGGAATAACCAGCAGGAAGGAGGAGGTATTAGTGCCCCTGTACAGGTCATTGATGAGGCCTCAGAGTACTGTGTTCAGTTTTGGAGACCGTATCTACAAAGGATATAAAAAGACTTAAAATGGTTTAGAGGAAGGCAACCAAGAAGATATGAGTATTGTGCTAGAAGGCATATGAGAAAAGACTTGAAGACCTATGTATACCTTAGAACAGTGGTTCTCAACCCAGTCCTCAGGGCACACCTAGCCAGTCCAGTTTACAGGAGTCCCACAATGAATATGCATGATATTGATTTGCATACAATGGAGGCAGTGTATGCAAATCAATCTCATGCATATTCATTGTGGGAATCCTGAAAACCTGTCTGGCTAGGTATGCTGCGAGGATTGGGTTGAGAACCACTGCCTTAGAGGACAGGAAAGACAGAGGGATTATGATACAGGGTATTAATGAATAAATAAACCTTTTTCAAAGACGGGGAACCTGTAGAACTAGAAGACATGAAATGAAGCTGTAAGGAGAACTTAAAAGCAACATCAGGAAATACTTTTCCAGGGAAAGGGTAGTGGATATATTCTAGAGTGCCCTCCTGAAAGAGGTGATGGAAGCAACAGTGACAGAATTCAAAAAGGCATGGGACAGACACACAGGATCACTATATAGCAAGAGAATGGAATCAGTGTAAATGTAAGTAAGTTTATAAATAGAGAGGGGCATCCATAAGGGGAGTAACTTGTCCAGAGCAGTAGGTGCAATTCTACAACTCTAGCCACTTGACTGGGCAGACTAGATGGACTATGCTGGTCTTTATCTGCCATCATTCATTCACAATGATAAGAGTTAAAGAGAAAATTCCAACCTCGAACAGGAATGCTAAAAGACACTCAAAGATCCATGTTGAATGATGCTGAGAAGTTCAAGGAAAGGTGGAAAGAATATAGCGAGTAATTATACCATAAAGATCAAGTGGATCAAAAGCTGTACCTCACAATCAGGAACCTTAGATAAAGAAAGAAGAAACTGAAGCAGCAATGAAAGCATTATTAAAGAACAAAGCAGTGGGCATTGATGGAATTCCCACTGAAGTATTACGGTAATCAGATGCAGATGTTACAATACTTACAAGGCTCTTCCAGAAAATTTGGAAGACAACATCATGGCCAATTGACTGGAAAAGATCTGTGTTAATACCAATACCGAAGAAAGGTGATCCGAATGACTGTGGAAATTATTGCATAATCGCATTGATCCCACATGCCAGCAAAATTCTACTTACGATAATTCAGTAGAGACTACAACTATATCTGGCATGAGAACTGCCTAAAATGCAAGCAGGGTTCATGAAAGGGCAAGAAACAAGAGACATCATTGTGGATGTGAGATGGATCCTTGAAAAGACAAGAGAAAAGCAAAAAGATATCTTCATGTGTTTCGTTGATTACAGCAAAACCTTTACGATATATTAGAACACCTGATAGTTCTCATGCACAACCTTTACATTGATCAAGAACCAACACAGTTTGAACAGAACAAGGAAAACCAAAATTGTTTAAAATCGCAAAGGTGTATGACAAGACTGCATACTTTCCCCATGCCTGTTCAATTTAAATGTAGAGTAAATCATTAGAGAAGCAGGACTATATGAAGACATCAAAAGTGGTAAGATTTGTAGAACACTCATCAATAACGTCACTATGCTAATGATACATTACTCGCTGAAAGTGGAGATGTCATATGGCTGCAAAGGCTGCACAGTGAAGAAGAAAGACAGGAAAAAAACTGATGCCTTTGAATTACAGGGCTGGCAAAGGATACTGTGTATACCATGGACTGCCTGAAGAACCAATCAATTGGTACTGAAGAAGATCAAATCTAAGTTTTCCTTGGAGACCCAAATAACGAGACTTCAACTTTCATACATGGACACATCATATGAAGAAAACAATCATTAGCGGAAGATATCATGCTTGGCAAGGTTGAAGATTAATGAAGACCGGCAATGCAATGGATTGATACAACAACAGTAGCTATGGATGCCACTCTATCAACACCTGTCTAAAGATCAAACACAGTTTAGGACAACTATCCTCAGTGTCACCATGAGCTAACATCAACTCGACAATACTTAACAACAACATGGATCAATTTATTTTTCTCCATTCAGAAGTGAAGCTAAAAATGCTTTTGTTAATGCACCTTCATAACACAGCAGACATTTCAGCTAATCCCAGAATTAAGATGGCAAAAAAGGCCACCTAGCTTTTCATTGAAGACATATTTTCATATGTGGCTCAAGTCTATCAATTTTGAGCCTCATATCATGAGCTCTTGTTCTAGAACTTGCTTTCCTCTGGGACATATTTTATGCAAACCATTCAGTCTCCCAGTTCAGAAGATGAAGGCAAAAAAACCAATAATAGAACCTGCTCCAACTATGTGTTTTCTTACTGTTCCCCTTGACATATCATGTTTCCCAGCTGTTTTGTTGTTTGTCTTGACTAGATTGTAAGCTCTGATGAGCAACGACTGTCTCTTACATGTCTTTGAACAGCACTGCATATGCCTTCTAGCACTATACATATAGGGCCTGATTTTCAGTTGGGCAGGGCTAAGTGCCATAGTCATATAGCCCCGCCCATTGACCCCTTAACCCTGGATTTTCACTTTTGCGGCGATGTAAGTGAAAATCTGGGGTTCGCCGCACAGCCAGAAAGCTGCCGAGACTAACTGGGAAGTAATGATTTTGGATGCTGCCTGGTTAGCGCCAGCACCTTCAAGATAGGTGAGGGTTTTCCTCACCTATCTTTAAGGTGCAGAGTGCTAACCGGGCAGCATCCAAAATCGCTGCTACCCGGTTAGCACCATTCCTCACCTCACTCCACCCCAGAATGCCTCCAACACACCCCGATGCTAACCAGATAGAATTGGGGCACGGAGGGGACTTAATTGGGGATTTTTAAAGGCACTACCCATGTAGGTGCCTTTGAAAATCTCCATTTAAGGCACTTACATGGTTAACATGGGATGTTAACCGCATAAATGCCTTCAAAAACAGGGCCCATAATCAGCAGTATTGTAGTTGTTAAGTGCCGTTGAGTCGGTGTCGACTCCTGGCGACCCTCTGGATAGTTGACCTTGTGGGGCCTGGTAGCCCACAAAGGTTTCCCCAACAAATTGCTCAGACAACTTCTGCTTAGATGCAAAGCTCTTTATTCGGTATACCAAAGCAAAATAAAGAGCTTTGCATCTAAGCAGAAGTTGTCTGAGCAATTTGTTGGTGATTGGCAATATTTGGGGAAACCTTTGTTTGGTCTTCAGCCAAGCGGCTCATTGTTGATAGAGTGGTATCCATAGCTGCTGTTATTGTATCAATCCTTCTACCCTTCCAAGCATTATGTATTTCTCTAATGATCTCTATCTTACAATTTAAAATCGATCAACCAGATTTCTCTCCAATTATAAGATGCTTTGAAGCGGTAGCAGATTGGCTCCTCTCTCAAAATCTCTGCATTAAGCATAGCAAAACAGATGTACTATTCATCTCGCGAAACCAGAAGTTCACGCCACCCCCCTCGCTTCTAGTCAATAACATTGAACTAAAGTCCAAATCTACAATTCGCTACCTGGGCATCACCCTCAACCAGCGGCTTGACAGTCAGCACATGTTACAAACACAACTAAAGCAATCTATCATAAGATCTGATCACTACGCCATCTCCGCCCACTGCTTGACTTCCCTGACTACTGCTCAATTTTCCAAGCCTTAGTCATCCCACACCTTGACTTTGCCAACATTATCCTACTGGGACACCCACAGTCGATCTTAACCCGTTACGTCTGGCCATGAACTCAGCTACAAGGGCACTGTCAGGGCTTTCAAGATCAGACCACATAACGCCAGTTCTAAAGAACCTACACTGGCTCCTGCTGCGGGCCAGAGTCCACTTCAAGGCTCTTGTCATGATGTTCAAGGCCTGTAAGAACCTTCCACATACACCCATCAGCGATCTCCTCAACAGCACTCCAGACAATAGAACTAGGAGATCTACTTCGTTGAATAAACTCAAAGTCCCAAAACTGTTGATAAAATGTAAGAAAACAACAGCAAGTAGAGCCTTCTCCATTTTTGCACCTATGGCATGGAATGCCCTCCCAGCAGAAATCCGGGCCATCTCAAATCTGGCACTATTCCGAAAAGCCCTCAAACATCACCTATTTTTATAATATTACCCGGACAGCATTCCCGACATTTACACTGCTCCAACCTCACCTCCCCACCTAGCCCGTCCCTCAGATCATCTTCCTGTAGATAAAATAGATACAGGCTAATCATTATCTCTCCTTACTGATCTCCTTGACCCTCCACCCAAGCCTCTAGGCAAATGTCATATCTTTATTTATCTGTAAGAGCATTATAATTTTGTAAGAGCATTTAATTTGTATATAATATATACATAGTTTTTTTTCCCTCGTTTTTTCTCCATGTTTATATTCCCTGTTCAATGTAAAAAACTTGATGTAACTTGTTACATTCTTGTATGTTCTGTTTCAAATGTAAACCGCACTGATTATAATAGCGCGGTATATAAGAAAAATAAATAAATAAAATAAATAAATGATGTGTCCAAAGTATGAAATTTGAAGTCTTGTCATCTGAGCTTCTAAGGAAAGTTTAGGTTTGATCTCCTTTAGTACTGACTGGTTTATTCTGCAGACAATCCATGATATACACAGTATTCATCACGAGCACCATAATTCTAAGGCATCAAATTTCTTCCTGTTTATCTTTTTCACTGTCCAACTTTTGCATCCATATGATGATATTGAAAATACCATGGCCTGGACAAGTTGAATCTTTGTATGGAGAGAGACATCTCTGCTCTTGAGAATCTTGTCTAGGTCCTTCTTAGTCATTCTACCAAGAGCAATAAGTTGTCAGCTTTCTTGACTGCTAGTCCTTTCTTTATTGATTGTTGATCCAAGTAAGTTAAAGCTGTCAACTATTTCAATTTCTTCTCCATCAGTGATGAACTTGATTTTGCCAGTTGTCAGGATCTTTGGGGTATGTTTACTAAACCGTGCTAATGTTAGCGGCACTAGGTGCAAAGTTAACGTGAGCAATGCCATATAAGGAAGTGGGCGTACCGGCATTGAAGTAGCAATGGCTGATTAATGCGCAATAGAGGGCACCTGGGCTCATTAACACACGGTAACCTTAATTTCTAGCGCTATGCTAGAAGCTGTAAAGGTGTAGCCCACTGGTTAATGCAATGACTGCTGAGCCAGAGGTCATGGGTTCAATCCCTCCGAGGTCTCATCTAATAAGGCTGTTCAAGGCAATCCCTTTTCCTGCCTGTAACACTCAGACACATCTCTACAATCTGTGCTGCCAGCAAAAACACCCTCACCTCAGTGCCATAACCTAAGGTGCCCCATAGGGCACAGTATAAAGTGCCCTGTCTGCCAAGACACCTTATTATATGCCCTATAGGGCGCCTTATACAGCACCTTGGTGGACAGGACGCTTTATAATGCGCCCTATAGGGTGCCTTATACAGCGCCCTGGCTGACAAGGCACTTTATAATGTGCCCTATAGGTTACGGCACAGAGGTGAGGGTGTTTTTGGCTGGCAACACAGATTGTAGAGATGTGTCTGACTGTTACAGGAATTAAAAGGAAATGCCTCAGACAGCCTTATTAAATAACACCACTGCAGGATTGAACTCATGACCTCTGACCACAGCAGTCATTGTATTAACCAGTGGGCTACACCTCTACAGCTTTCGTCATAGCACTGGCTGGCTACAGAAAGACTGCAGGTCACTGCACAAACTGTCTGCTGTGGTTACCAGGATAGGGTAAACCCACCAGTACCCATGATGCACTGCACATGCAGAACAGCAGTCTACATCTGATCACAGGATGGAGTATGCATCTCCACAGCACCTCAGCCTGGTAGGGGGAACTGACCGTGTGTGTTACTGGCACAGAATAGCTACAGACCGTGACATTGTGCAGGTCCTGTGCTCACCCTGAGGGTGAGGTGGGTCACCCAACACCTGGTCCGCAGTACCCAAAATAGCTGAGATGGCCTTTGCTGCAGGTCCCCATCAGTGAAAGTGTGTGGTAGGTAGTCCTGTGTCCATCTGCATTCCTCAGTCTTGTCTAGCCCTTGTGGAACATGATGCACCTGGCATAGTGCATATTCAGTGTGGTTGCCATGGTCATGTGTTGTAAGAGTAGGGGTGCGTCTGGACTCGCATGTGGATTATGTAGCACCGCGTATCATACTCTCTGGGTCAAGGTGGTGGACAGGATCTACCCCCAACAGACCCACACTCTACATCTTTGCAATGGAGGCTGTAGAAGGACATGATGAAGGGCTGTGGGACCAGCAACCCCAGTCCAGTTGGTGAACGGACACCATCCATTACAGGTGATGTAGAACTGTACTTATCAAATAGGGCACTAGCAGACAGATCTGGCAAAGCACAGCTGTCCCCCACCACAATTTGACATTCATCAGCAGAGAGCACAGTCAGCCTGCACCCTGCAAGGTGTTCCAGCCAAACACATGTTAACTGCAGACAGTCTGCTAGCCAGTACATGTTCCCAGAGAAACTATGTGCACCAAGATGTGGGATGTACACACAAACACCAAACAGGTATGTCAGTGATTGAGCCCCAGAAACAAAAACTCACATATATCACTAAAAAGCAGCACTGTAAAACACTAGGTGGGAACCTAGACATGCCATGCTCACTGCTCAGTCAGAGTGATAGTGCCCTCCCAGCATGACATGCTGTGGCCACCCTTCCGTGCAGGTGATGGTCGGCCACTACAATATCCCAGCCATTGCCCTATGCCCTGTGCAGATGCATCCTGCCCAGACCACCCTGTCCAGTCCATACCCACAATACCTTGCTCCTCATTATGCACATTGGCAGGCAAACACTGGAAACTGTGCAAGCATTGTGAGCTCTGTAAGGTGTAGGCAGCCACAAAACACTGGATAGACATACACACACTCTCACACCTAGTTCAGCATTGTGCAAAGATAGAGGTGGATGGCAGCCCTGGCCGCCACACCAGTCCTGGGCACAGTGCAGGCATTGCTAAGGTACTCAATACTGTTAGGGTCACTCTCCAGGGTGGTAAACACTGTCAGAGAATAGAAAAGAGGAAACACACTCCACATATATCAGAAAGGTTGCTTTGATGAATCTCTGTTAACAAATTGTGCTTAATTTAGGATTTGTTATCTGAAATTAATCATAGCAACCTTTTGATATATATGGAGCATGTTTCCATGTTTATCACGGCATTGCTAAGGTATGCAGGTGCTAGTTGTGGTAGCTGCTGCTCTGCGCAGGGTGCAACAGCCTGACTCTCCATGAGGCTTTGGATAGTGGAGCCTGTGGGTGTGTGTGTTTGTGCCCCTGCTGGCCGATGCTCTAGGGCAGAGGTTCCCAACTCCGGTCCTGGGGGGCCAAACACCATTCAGGTTTTCAGGCTGTCCCTAATGAATATGCATGAGATACATTTGTATACAATGGGGCAGTGCATACAAATGCATCTCATGCATATTTATTAGGGACAGCATGAAAACCTGAATGGTGTTTGGCCCTTCAGGACTGCAGTTGGAAACCTCTGCTCTAGGGATTGCACATGTTTATGGTGTATGTGCTCTGTAGGGTAAAATATAGGGACATGGTCTGTAGGAGCCACAGCTAGGACTTGAACCTGTGATCTTCTGCCCCTGAACATACTGGCTGTGTGTACTGCACCAAACTGTTGCTACAGAAGCAGATCATTCCCTGGGGATACCATGACTGTTCTTCAGACAGACCTTGTCTGTTGCACTGCACGCCACCCACCTAAACAGGGCTTTGCCTTGGTCTGCTGTGGGCAGATGCCACTGCCCCCTCCACCACCAGCAGCCCTCCCCCACCATGCTGACATGCCCTTATGCTAGTGGTGCACAGTGCCAGGCCATCCAGTGTGCCGGTAGGCGGCTGCCTATGGTGTGGAGTCTGGGGTAGGGGTGCCTACATAGACATCCACGCTTCTCCCTGGCACCACCTGCCAATGTTATCTGCCCTTTGGGGTACCTGTGGGTACTGTCCCCTGGATGGGACATTGTGGCACACACAGTCATGGGCATGTTTGACGTTGGTCAGTTGCTGTCTTGCTTATTTTCTATTTCTGCATTCCTATGCGCAACCTAGGCATCTGCCTAGTCCACCCTGTGCCCCGGCTGACCCACTGCATGTCCCGCCTGCAGCCCCCTGTACCCCATTTGCAGCATCAACATAGTGCTCTTTCATACTTGGGCACTATGCTGTTGCTGCACATATAGCACTACTATCACTTTTCTTGGTCTCCCTGCCTTTGCTGTACATTGCTGACTGAAATGGTTTCTCTCTCCTGCAATTGTGCCTCTAATGCAAGGTTTTCACTCGCGGTAAATTTCGGCCCTTCATTCCACAGCGTTAGTGTAGCAGAAGCCTCTCCCCGCCCACTCCCTGCCCATTGACCCCTTCTCTCCACCCTCTCTCCACCCTCTGCGTGCCTTAATGCTGCCGGGGACGTTATTGTGTGATAAGTAACGTTATCGCGTGATTAAGTTACTTTATCGCGTGATAACATCGCTTATCGCCGTTTAGTAAACATACCCCTTTGTCTTCTTAACGTTAAGATGCAGACCCATTTTAAAACTATATTCCTTGATCTTGAGAAGCAAATGTTTCAAATCGTCTTCATTTTCAGCCAGTAATGTGGTATCATCAACATAGCGAAGGTTGTTGATGAGTCTCCCACCAATTTTCATACCTTGGTTGTCTTCATACAGTCTTATGATTTGTTCTGCATATAAATTAAAAAGGTAGGGGGAAAGTATACAGCCTCGTTGAACACATTTGCTGATTTTAAACCATTCTGTTTCTCCTAGTTCAGTGGTTCTGAACCAGTCCTCCTTGAACCCCTAGGCCAGTCGGGTGTTCAGGATAGCCCTAATGAATATGCATGAGATATATATGCATTAGAGATATCCTGCCAACCTGACTGGTTTGTGGCCCTCTAGGGCTGGATTTGGAGACCCCTGCCTTACACCTCTGTCATTTAAGAATGTGAGTGGGCAAGGTGCAGATCTCCAAGACATCAAAAAGGTTAGATAGAATGTGTCACATACCTCTTTGCTTCTCACCACCACCAAAATATTGTCTATTAGGCAACCTTTTGGTGGTAGTGAGAAATGAGGAGGCATGTGGCACATTCTATCTACCCTTTTGATGTCTAGGGCATCTGCACCTTGCCCACTCACAATCTTAAATGACAGAGGTGTAAGGCAGGGGTCTCCAAATCCAGGCCTAGAGGGCCACAAACCAGTCAGGTTGGCAGGTTATCTCTAATGCATATATATCTCATTCATATTCATTAGGGCTATCTTGAACACCCGACTGGCCTAGGGGTTCAAGGAGGACTGGTTCAGAACCACTGTCCTAGTTCCATTCGAACTGCTGCTTCTTGATCAATGTAAAGGTTGTGCAAGAGAATGAACAGGTGTTCTGGTTTACCCATGCTTCTTAATGTGGCCCAGAATTTCTCTTGGTTTACACAGTCAAAAGCCTTGCTGTAGTCAATAAAACACATATGGATATCCTTTTAGTATTCTTTTGTCTTTTCAAGGATCCGTCTCACATCCGCGATATGTCTTTCGGTCCTCGCCCTTTCCTGAACCCTGCTTGCACTTCAGGCAGTTCTCGTTCCAGGTATGGTTGTAGTCTCTATTGAATGATCTTGAGTAGAATCTTGCTGGCATGTGGGATCAGAGCGATTGTGCAATAATTTCCACAGTCAGTCAGATCACCTTTCTTCAGTATTCAAATAAACACAGATATTTTCCAGTCCTTGGCCATGATGCTGTCTTCCAAATTTCCTGGCAGAGCCTTGTAAGTATGTCAACAGTCGAATCCAATTGCTGTCATACTTTAATGGGACTGTGATTAATACCCGGTGCTTTGTTCTTTGTTAATGCTTTCAATGCTGTTTCTACTTCTTCTTTCATCACCAATGGTTCCTGATCATAAGGTACAGGTTGAAGCAGCTGTTGGTCCACTTGATCTTTATGGTATAATGACTCTATATTTTTTCCATCTTTTCTTGATCTTCTCAGCATCATTCAACATGATTCTTGAGCATCTTGTAGCATTCCAATTCAAGGCTGGAATTTTCTCTTTAACTCTGGTTGCTGTAGGACAGACATTCTTGTTCTTTCTCTAACATTTTTTTTATTTATTTAGTTTGCATTTCTTCTATACCGTCTTTCCATGTTATCAAGGCGGTTTACATTGAACAGAACAGTTTTACATAGAACAGTTGTCATTAAACTTTTTATATCACAAAGTTGAGTTATATAACATTTCAACAACAATTATTTACAAGTCTAATATGTGGTACTCAGTTTAGGTTGCAGTCGGTATTGTGGAAGGGGTGATTGGGAGGAGTATTCAAGTGTTAAGTCTGTGGGTCCAGTGTTGTACCAAAATATTCTGTGAACAGGTGTGTTTTTAGCTTTTTTCTAAAGCTAGAGGTGTCCTTAATTGATCTTAATTTGTAAGGTAGTGAGTTCCAGAAGGACGGGCTGAAGTGTTCAAATGCTTTTTGGAGTGTTGTTTGGGAGGTATTGCTTTTGATGGACGTAGTTGACAGGGTGTTTTGATGCTCTGTCCTCCTTGATCAAGTGTCTGGCATCTTCTGGATTAGTTGTTTTAAGCAGTCAGTGAACTGTTTGTTCATGGTCTTGAAGGTCATCATTATTGATTTGTACTTTATTCGGGATTGTATGGGTAGTCAGTGAAGGGATTTTAGGACTGAAGTGATGTGGTCTTGCCTTTTGGATCCAATGATTAATTGTGCTGCAGTGTTTTATGCTAGTGCAAGGGTGGGGTTGTGCTTTTGGGTAGTACTTGAAGTATTAAGTTGTAATAATCTAGGAGTGGAGTGAGTATTGCCTATTTCCTTGCATGTCATTGTAGTACTTCTTGTCTCGTCTTGCTGCATGTTGGAAATCTCTGTTGAGTTCTGTGATTGACTCTCTTTCTCCTCTCACTTTAGCTTCTCTGTGTTTCTGGGCAGTTTTCAGAGTTTCTTTGATCATCCATTTTGGCCGTTTTTGTTTTTTCACTTTTTTGTAGAGACTTCTCACTTTCTTTGAGCACAACTTTCTTGATAGCATCCCATAATTCTACTGGTGCCCTCTCATTTGTATCCAAAGCAGCAAATCGATTTTGCAGGCAGTCTAAATTCCGGTGGTATATTCTCATGGTCATATTTGCTACATTAATGAATGGCTTGCTCTTTTTCAGCTTTAGCTTGAGTTTGCATGCTAGTAGTTGGAGATCTGTTCCAGCATGGAACTTTTATTGCACTGGCTGCTTTTATGGCATGGCAGGCGTTACCATGGACCCGCGATAACCACTTATCTCACGTTAGCTTTTAGCAGGACAGGAAAATAATGGGCAAACTCTGCCTCCCAGGGCCCACCATTATTTTCCCCTTTCAGTGAAGAACTAGCATGATACACTACTTTTATTTGAGCTTTTTGTGGTATAAGGAGTGGAGGAGTGGCCTAGTGGTTGGGGCAAGGTACTTCAGGCTGGCAGGTTGGGGGTTCAAATCCCACTAGAGGACAGCAACCTTGGGCTGGAAGGACTGGGGTTTCTAGTCCTACTGGTGCTCCTTGTGGTCCTGGGCAAGCCACTTAACCCTCCATAGCCCATGTTCCCTGTAAAATAGTTATCTCCAAGTTATAATGCCCTGTTCAATGTAATTTCAGTTTGTTCAATGTAAACCGCACTGATGCAGAATAGCAAGGTATATAAGAGAATGTAAATAAATAAATAAAATAAGAACATCAATATTGTCCTTTTTTACTCAGAAACTTAGCTATCTCAGTAATGAGATATGTGAAGATCTTGACTGTTCCACAGAGGAAGAGACCTTAACTCTCACTCTACCTTGCAATTAGTGCATCAGACTTTCACTGTAAATTTGCCCCATAGTTCTCTATAAAGAATTCAATTCATTCTAGCCTCTTACAACATCATTATCATCATTAGGAATATGAAGCTTGACTGTTGCCTTGAAAAGCGCTCATTAGTCAGACATTTCTGTCATTGGCTCCACTGAGCTTCATGTGCTAATAAGTGGAAATTTAATCAAATTTGTAGATGGGCGTGATATGAGTTATTGAAACAAATTACCTTTTTCTTCTTTGCATAATGAAAATATCATGTGGGACCTTGGTAATTAAAGTTTCTTCATAATGATAAGGATACCACTGGGATACAAAAGTCTTGACTGGGCACAAGAAAGTGCATCATTCATCATTCAATCTTCACTGCATACTATTGAATTCTATTTAATAAATTTTTTAAAATAAATTCCAAAATAAAAAGGCACATTTAGACAATTATATACCATTTAAGCAAAACTTACTCAATGTCTTAAACCTAACCCATTTTGACTCACAGTAAGAAGGAAAGAAGGGCAATCAACAGTATCCATTACCAATAAACCAAATCAAGTTTGTTTGCTTCTGAAATATCCATAAGTCAATATACTGCCTAATTAATAGCAATGTGCAGAATAGTTTTCAGTTCGGTTTGTGTTTGGTTCAATCAGCTGTCTGATTTAATACAACGCCAGAAGGGTTATGGGATGGCATCAAGAAAGTTGAACTCAAGAAAGTGAAAAATCTTTGAAAAGATGAAAAAGCAAACTGGCTAAAATGAATAAATTAAGAAACTCTGAAAATTGCTAAAAAATGTAGAAAATTTAAAGCCAGAGGAGAAAAAGAGCTAATTACAGAACTTAACAGAAATTTCCAACATGCAGTAAGATGAGACAAGGGAACAATCAGGAATTATTAAAGGAAATGTTTTTTGGTTTCATGGACCATGGGCTGATGTTCCAAGGAATGCCGAGCAGAGATGGGGTCCATCTGTCCAAGAAGTGTCAAACTCTCTTCCACAGCAGATTGGTTAACCTATTGAAGAAGGCTTTAAATAGATTCATTGGGGATGGGTGAAGAAAGCATCCAGGTAAGTGAAAAATACCTCTGTAGAAATGGGTAAAAGGGGCAACATCTGGAAAATGGTGTGAATAAATGCCCATAGCATGAGAAATAAGATCCCAGATGTTGAGGCTTTAATGGAAGAGGCTGACTTGGATTTAGTGGCAGTTATGGAGACATGGTTCATGAACAATCATGACTGGGATGTATTATACCAGTCTAAACTTTATTCAGGAAGGACAGGATAGGAAGAAGGGGAGGAGGAGTGACACTATATGTAAAAAAAAAATATTAAAGCTATAGGATCACAGGGCTTAAAAGGAAGAGAGGAGGCACTAGAAAGAGGGAAAGCGAAATCCATTTGCATTGGTGTGATATACAGATATTCCTCACAGGGAGAAGAAGTGGCCAGGGATTTAATAGAAGACATACGAGGTATTGCCATGAAAGGAGAAGTGCTACTGATAGGAAATTTCAGTATGCCGGATGTTGACTGCTGAGGTGTCATCTAGAAGTAAGGAGATCCTGGATTCTCTACATGGAGAACTATTCTTGCAATTGGTAACAGAACCCACACGTGAAAGGGCCATATTGAACTTGGTGCTTACGAATGCAGAAAGTCTTTCTGATATTATAGTGGGAGATCATCTCGCAACCAGTGATCACCAGATGGTGTAGTTCAATATTGGGACAGAGCTGACAAAATCTATTCAAAAGCGAGGGTCTAAGACTTTAGGAAAACTAACTTTGCAAAGATGGGCCAAAACCTCAAGGAGTCATTAGCATGATGGGAAAAGCTGGGGGATGTAGGAAAGCAATGGGCAAAAATGAAAGGGGATATTTTAAGGGCAACAAATCTCTTCGTTAGACAGGTAAATAAATACAATTCGCTAAGCAAATACACGGTATCTCAACAACAATCCAAGACTGATACTCTAACTTAGTGATGCATATGTTTCTATGAAACGCCTGTTCATATGTCTCTATGTAGCCCGCATGTTGATCTTGCCCACTTGACCCCAGTGGAAAATGGCTAATCATGATGGTTCATACTTGCACACTTTACCCATACCGTATTTATACTGTACTATAATTATATCTATTTACCACTACCATGTAGTTAACCAAAAATGCCATGTACATAGTTAATCCTACTTTCCACCACGTTTTTTGTATATAGTTAACCCTGTTTACCACCAAGTTTTTTGTACCCTGTTCATTGTAAAAAACCAATGCTGACTGTATCATTGTGTTTGAATTGTTCATTTGTAAACCGCACTGATTAAAAGCGCGGTATATAAGAAATATAAATAAATAAATAAATGTAGCAAGTTTTGTAAATAGTTTGTAAATAGTTTACCCGTTATCCAAGTTTTATGCCCTGTTATCTGTAAACTCATACGTGTTAGCTGTATTGAGCTTTTCTGTTCCATGTAAACCGCGCTGATGCTGAAGAGTGCGGTATATAAGAAACTGTAAATAAATAAAAATAAATGTAAAAGGAAAAGGAGGCCACTATGGTTCTCAAAAGAAGTAGCTGAAAATGTGAAGAAAAAGAGGGAGGCCTTCAGGAAATACAAGAGATCACAGAGAGAGGAAGACAGGCATCTATATTTGGAAAAACTTAGAGAACCTAGTAAAGTAGTCAGGAAAGCAAGGATACAAAAAGAAGAAGAAATAGTCAATGCAATAAAATAGAAGTATAAAACATTTTTCATCTTAATGAGAGGAGGAAGGGCAAAAGTAGTATTGTCAGACTCAGGGTTGAAGGAGAGGAATATGTAAAAGCTGATGAGGATAAAGCAAAATTGCTTAACCCTTTCCAGGCCGAGCCCAAAACTCTTGGGATCCAAAATTCTGACTAAATATTCCTATCAAATGGTATATAATACATGACCATAGCAGAAGGAAAATTACTATTAGAACATATTGAATAAGACAGGTACAATTTTCCTGAAATATGCAAAAATTAACCCGGCTGCAGAATGTGGATTAAAAAATTAAAGTAGGCCTTGAAAGGGTTAACAAATATTTCTGTTCTGTGTTAACAGATGAAGGGCCAGGAGCGGGACCTCAGAAAACACCCACAAATAGGAACAGGAATGACAGGGATCTTGAACGATTTTAAGAAGACTATGCTTGTGAGGAATTAGTTAAACAAAAAGTAGACAAAGTGAAGGGACCGGATGGCACACATCCGAGAATAGTGAAGGAACTTGGAGATGTTCTAGCTGCTCTACTGACTGACTTTTTCAATGCCTCTTTGGAGTCGGGAGTGGTGCCAAAGGACTGGAGAGAGGCTCATGTGGTCCTTTTACACAAAAGTGGAAGTAAGGATGTGGTTGAAAATTACAGGCCAGTTAATTTAACCTCTGTGGTTCGTAAATTATTGGAAACGCTGCTAAAAGGGAGAATAGTGAGGTTTCTGGAGTCCAACAGATCGGATCTGAGGCAGCATGGATTCACCAGAAGCAAGTCTAGTCATACAATTCTAATTAATTTCTTTGACTGAGTGACCAGGGAGTTGGACCGAAGGAGAGCCCTAGATGTGGTGTATTTAGATTTCAGTAAAGCCTTTGACATTGTTCCGCACAAGCAACTTATAAACAAACTGAGCCCCCTAGGGATGGACTATAAAGTGACTGACTGGGTTAGAAATTGGTTGAGTGGGAGGTTCAAAGGGTACAAGTAAATGGAGCTCATTGAGGAGAAGGAGGTTACCAGTGGTGTGCTGCAGGGATCTGTCCTTGTTCCGATTCTTTTTTTTTTTTTTTTATATTTCAATATTTTTATTGGTTTCATCAAAACACAAAACAGCAACAACCAACACCAGTAAATACCCCTCAACCAACCCGCCCCCTACCCCCCCCAAAAGAACCCCCACCTCCCACCTCCTACTGATGCTCCTCCTTCCTTTCCTTCCCACCCCCCCGCTAGCAATCCCCCCCTCCCGTCCCCCCCTTCACTCCCCCCCAGGACACTCCATAAGTCTCCCCAATTAGCCATAAATTTCGCCACTCGTTCCCTCCTAACCGCTGTCAATTGTTCCATGAGGACAACCTGTCGAAGTCTACCTTCCCACTCCCCCACAGTAGGTACCCCCACCCTCTTCCACGCTGCTGCCAATGCACACCTTGCCGCACTCAAGCACGCTCGTATCATGGGCCCCCCATCCGCTTGCCCCCCTCCCCACCAAGACAATAAGCAAACACCGGGATCTAGCCGGACCACCTCTCCAAGATGCTGATGGATCCACTGTATCACCTGCCCCCAAAAGCTTTGTACTTTAGGACACCCCCACCAGATATGCCAGAAAGTACCCACCCCCCCGCACTCCCGCCAGCATCCCTCCGCCACCCCCGGAAATATCCGATGTAATCGCTCCGGAGTATAATACCACCGGAATAAAATCTTATACCAATTTTCCCTGATACTACTAGCCCAGGGCAGCCCCCTAACCCTATCCCATATCTGTTTCCAATCTACCGCTGATAAGGGCCTCCCCAGATCCCGCTCCCACTCTAGCATATAAGGGAACCGCCCCACCCCCCCTTCCCGAACCGCCTGATACAACCCAGAGATCATCCCTCTTGACCCGAACTTCCCATACCAGAGCGCCTCAAGCGCCGACACGTCCTCCCCCAGCCCCCCCACCCCCTACCCCCTTTTAGGAAGGAGCTCACCTGAACATAGGTATAGCGATCCCGCTCTTCCAATCCATAGTCCACCCGAACTGCCTCAAAAGACCGCACCTCCCCCTCCTCCAAAAGTTGGTAAAAGCACACCAGCCCCTTCTCCGTCCATTTATCAAACCTTCCCCCTTCCCATCCTGGCGTGAAAGGCTTCCATCCACGCCACGGCATCATCACGGAAAACTGGTCCCCTTTCCCCCTCCCCCCACCTCCACACCGCACCCCGTCCCACACCCGGGCCACCTGCTGCATAGCCGGCGACCCCGCGCCTAACTCCTTGCGAGTCTTCCTCCCCGCCCACAGCCAAGCCTCTAGATTACCGCCCTTCACGATGGTACGCTCCAGATGAACCCAAGGCTTCATGTCCTCCCTCTTCCGCCAGTCCATAACATGCCTTAGTTGCGCCGCTCGATAATAATCAAGGATATTAGGCACCCCAAGCCCCCCCGCCGTCCGCGGGGCGTATAACACCTCCCGTGCCAGCCGCGGCGGCCGTTTGTTCCAAATATACTGAAAGACTTTCCGTTGCACTCACCTTAACACGGCATCCGGCACCCGCACAGGCAAGGCCTGAAATAGGTACAATAGCCTGGGTAGCACATTCATCTTAACCCCGGCCATCCGTCCTAACCACGAAACGTCCTGTCTCATCCAACCCTCCAGATCCCTCTCCAGTGCCTGCACTACCCCCGGGTAATTAATCCGGTACAGATCCCCATACTTAGCTCCCAAGTGCACCCCCAGATATTTCAAAGTCTGGTTGACCCACCTCAGGGGGTACATACCCCGCATCCGCCCCTCCACCCTCGGGGAGACCCTAACCCGCAATACCTCCATCTTATCTATATTCATTTTGAACCCTGAGACTGCCCCAAACGCCTGCATCACCTCCATAGCCTCCGGCAGAGACTCTTCCGGCCGCTCCAAATACAGCAGGATATCATCCGCATAAAGGGATATTTTATGAGCCACCCCCCCTCTATCCAAACCCCGAATCCGCTCATTTGATCTAATGGCCGCCGCCAGAGGCTCCACACTCATTGCAAAAAGCAGCGGTGAGAGGGGGCACCCCTGCCTCGTCCCCCGTCCCAAACTGAAATCCCGCGAGTAACAACCATTGAACTTCACCCGAGCCCTCGGCCCATTGTAGAGCCCTCGGATCCACCGCTCCATATTCTCCCCCACCCCCAGTCGCTCCAACACCTTCATCAAAAAGGCCCAGTTCACCCTGTCAAATGCCTTTTCGGCATCTACAGACATTAACAAAAACTCCTCTGTCCCGCGCCGCGCTTCCCAGAGCACCCCCACCGCCCGCTTGATGTTATCAGCCGCCTGGCGACCCGGGATAAACCCCGTCTGGTCCTGCTTGATCACTGTAGGTAGCCATGGCCCCAGACGACCCGCCAAAATCTTGGCTAACACCTTAACATCCACATTCAGGAGTGAAATGGGTCTAAAAGAACCACACTCCAGCGGGTCCCTCCCCCCCTTCGGCAACACCGTAATCCCAGCAGTCAACATCCCCACCGGTAGTTCCCCCCTTCCTCCAACATCCCGTTAAACATGCGACATAGGACCTCGCCTATCTCCGCCTGGAATACCCGGTAAAACGTACTCGGCAGCCCGTCTAACCCCGGGGCCTTCCCCCTGGGCATCCCCTGAATAGCACGCTCCACCTCTGCCAGACCTATCCGGGCCTCCAATTCTTCCCGGGCTTCCCCCGACAAACTTGGCAACCGGACCCCCTCCAGGTACCGGTCTATACCCTCCCCCTCCACCCCCTCCTCCGCCGTATATAGTTCCTGATAAAACTGCCGAAAGCGTTCCTGGATTTCCCCTTCCCGAAACAGCACCACCCCCCCTTTCCCCTTAATCTGATAGATCCGAGAGGCCACCCTACGGCTCCGCAGCCGCTGGGCCAGCATCCGCCCGGCTCCATTTCCAAACTCATAAAACCGCTGTTGCACCCAGGCCAACTCCATCGCTACCCTCTCCACCTGCAGCCCCTGCAGTTCCCCCCGGAGCGCTTCCATCACACCCCGGGCCCCTGCCCTCCCAGATCTCCTATACGCCTCCTCCGCCTCCTGCAACCTCCGCCCTAAGTCCCGCTCCTTTTCATACCGCTCCCGTTTCCTTAGTGCCCCCTATTGAATGAACTTCCCCCTAATAACCGCCTTGAGCCCCTCCCACACCATCGCCACCCGAACCTCCCCCAGGACATTCACCGCCAAGTATTCCTTGATCCCCTCCCGAATATCTCTCACCACCGCTGGGCACTTCAGCAACCCCTCATTCAGGCGCCAAAACCGCAACCCATCCCTATCCCTCCCCTTAAACCCCACTTCGACCGCTTTATGATCGGACCAAGCAATGGGTACAATCCCCCCCCCTCCCACCCCCAGCATCCATTCCTGATCCACCAGCATCATATCTATCCTGCTCCAGCTATTATGAGGGATGGAGTAGTGTGTGAATTCACGCTTCTGAGGGTGCAGCACTCGCCAGGCGTCCACCAGATTCAACCGTTTCATCAATCGCTGCAATGACCTCCTATTCCTCCCCCGACCCTCCCCCCTCCCCGACTCCCTATCCATCAAGTGCTCCAGCACAACATTAAAGTCTCCCCCCACCACTCTTTTCCCCCCCCCATGCTGCCCCAACAACTTACACACCCTCTGCCAGAACCCTCCTTGCACTCCATTCGGCCCATACACCGACACTATCACTATGTCCTCGCCCCCCCAGCGGCCCACCACCCCCACCACCCGCCCCTCCCCATCCTCAAAGCTCCTTGCCACCTGGATCCCACTACCCCCCCGTAGGAGCACCGCTACCCCCCCCCTTCTTGCCCCCCTCCCGACTACAAGAATAATATTGTTCTCCATACCGGGGGTGCCTCATCAACCCCACATTCCGTCGACGCAAATGCGTCTCCTGTACTAGAATCACGTCCCAGTCATTCTTCTCAGCCTCCCGGAACAGTAAGTGCCGCTTGGTGGGCGAGTTTAGACCCCGCACATTAAGCGTGCCCACCCGCAACATCGTGTACCTTACTCCTATGGACCCCCCCTACCTCTAACAGGCGTCCTTTCCTATACCCCCCTCCTCCTGCCCCCCCTCCCCCCCCTCACCACCGCTCCTCCACTTGACCTATCTTCCGATTGTGACGGTCCTGCATCTCCCCCCATCAACCCCCCGCCCTCCTCCCTCTCCTCTTACCCACCAACACATCCCCCCTACCACCCCGCTCCCTCCCCCTCCCCCCCATCCCGACATCGCACCCCCACTCACCCTTCCCCCCCCAGCCCCCCAAACCTTTCCCCCCCAAAGTCCAGAGGGCTGACCCCTTCACAGATCTCAGTCCAGCACCAGAGTCAGCCGATCACTCTCACTCCACCGGAGGCGTTGTCTGCCCCGCGTCTCCGTCCGCTCCCTTCCGCTGCAACCGACGTCCTTTCTCTGCCACGCGCTGCCACCTGGGGTTCGCTGCGCCGCCCGTCTGTTTCGCCCCCACACTTCCTACTCTCTTCGGGAGCTGCTCGCAGCCCAGCTCCCCCAACACAGTCCAGCCTTCCTCGGCCTCCTTCACCTTCCGCGTCACGCCATTCACTGTCACTAAGAGGCCGAAAGGGAACAGCCACCGGTAACGCAGGCTTTTCCCCCTCAGGTAGGCAGTGACTTCCGGCAGTCCTCTCCGGCGGTCCAGAGTCCCTTTGGATAAATCATTAAAAATGTCCACCTCCGCACCTTCCCACGCGATCCGCCCATATTTCCGGGCGATCTGCAGGATTTTTTCTTTTAGCGGGAAACTGCTCATACAAGCGATGATGTCTCTGGGTTGCTGCCTCTCCAGCTTGCTCTGCGCCTCCGCCATCGCCTGGAGCTCACCACTGCAGGCCTCCGCGTGATCTTCGAGAGCCACCACGCGGTCGCCCAGACCGCTCAGATCCCGTTGTATAGTCGTCAACGAGTCTTTAATGTCCTTTCTCATCTCCGCCAAATCGGCACGCAAGCCTCTTTTAAACGCCCGCAGCCACTCACGGAGAGGCATTGCCATCTCCTGGATCTCCTCGCTCTCCTCATCCTCCTCCGAGCTCGCCATGCTGCCAGGCCTTGCCGTGTCGGCAGCCGTCCGCTCCTCATCCTCCTTCCGTTTCACATATGGCGATCGGAAGCCCGCCAGCTTCTTTTTCGCGGCTTGGGCCATCGTCCTGCCCCGTTCTCCTCTCACTCAGGCGTCGGGGTCACACTTTTTTTCCCCCTAATAATGCAGGACTCCACAGGAGCTCAGCTAGCACACAGTCATTCGCTCCGTGACGTCAGCGGAAGTCCGTTCCGATTCTTTTTAACATCTTTGTTAGTGATATTGCAAAAGGGCTGTCAAGTAAGGTTTGCCTCTTTGCAGATGATACCAAAATCTGCAATAGAGTAGACAACCAGGAAGGAGTAGATAACATGAGGAGGGAGCGAGCTAAGCTTGAAGAATGGTTGAGAATTTGGCAGCTGAGATTTAATGCTAAAAAATGCAGGGTTATGCATTTGGGCTGCAAAATTCCAAGGGGGTGGTGCAGTGTGGGGGGTGAAGTACGTCTGTCCGCGAAAGAAGAGCCTGACCTGGGTGCAGGGCCGGACCATCCATTGAGCAAGAATGTTGTTTGCACAGGGCCCCGCGTTTCAGGGGGCCCCACACAAACAACATTCTGCCCATCAGCCCAGGAAAACTTTAAAAGAAAAAAACAAACTTGTTGCTGCTGCTACCGCTGCCGCCATGGCAGCAGCAGAATCAAGTGTCTCCCGCGGGGCCCCTGCCCACCCAACAGAGCCCTCCCTCCTGTCTGGCAGAGCCCTCCCTCGATCACTCTCCTCGGCGTGGATTTCAGAGCCGCGAAGGGAGGGTTTCCCTCTCGCTGTTCTGTTAAGCCGGCCGGGGCTAATGGGAAACAGGAAATGCCTGTTCCCATCAGCCCCAGCGGGCTTAACAGAGCCGCCCCCCCCACGGGAGACACTTGATTCTGCCACTGCCACAGCTGCAGCAGCAACAGCAAGTTTGTTTTTTCTTTTAAAGTTTTCCTGGGCTGATGGGGGGGAGGGGGGTTAGGACTGGTAATGGGCTGGGAGGGGGTCTAGGACTGGAAATGGGCTGATGGGCGGTTAGGACTGGTAATGGGCTATGGGGGGTTTAGACTGGTAATGGGCGATGGGGGGGCTAGGACTGGAAATGGGCTCATGGGGGCTAGGACTGGTAATGGGCTATAGGGGGGGCTAGGACTGGTAATGGGCTATGGGGGGGCTAGGACTGGAAATGGACTGAGGTGGGGTTAGGACTGGTAATGGGCTATGGGGGGGGGCTAGGACTGGAAATGGGCGGATGAGGGGGGTTAGGACTGGTAATGGGCTATGGGGGAGGCTAAGACTGGAAATGGGCTGATGGGGGGTTAGGATTGGAGGTGGGCTGATGGGGAGTTAGGACTGGTAAGGGGCTATGGGGGGGCTAGGACTGGAAATGGGCTGATGGGGCAGGGGGTTAGGACTGGTAATGGGCTGATGGGGGGGGGTTAGGACTGGTAATGGGCTATGGGGGGACTAGGATTGGAAATGGGCTGATTGGGGGGGTTAGGACTGGTAATGGGCTATGGGGGGTTAGGATTGGCAATGGGCTATGGGGCAGGCTAAGACTGGAAATGGGCTGATGGGGGGGTTAGGACTGGAGATGGGCTGAGGGGGCGGGGTTAGGATTGGTAATGGGTTATGGGGGGCTAGGGCTGGAAATGGGATGATGGGGGGTTAGGACTGGAAGTGGGCTGATGGGGCTTAGGACTGGTAATGGGCTATGGGGGGGGCTAGGACTGCTAATGGGCTGAGTGGAAGGGGGGACTTGAACTGCAAATAGCTGATGGGGATGGGGACGGGGGCTTGGAATGGAAAAGGGCTGAGTGGAAGAGGACTTGAACTGCAAATAGCTGATGGGGAAGGGCACTTGGAATGGAAATGGGCTCTGAGGGGAGGGAGCTAGGACTGGAAATGGGCTGAGTGGGGGGAGCTAGGACAGGAAATGGGCTGATGGAGGGGCTAGGATAGGACTGGAAATGGGCTGTTGGGGGTGCTGAGATTGGAAATGGGCTGTGAGGAGAGGGAGCTAGGACTGGAAATGGGCTGAGTGGAGGGGATCTAGGACAGGAAATGGGCTGATGGAGGTGCTAGAATAGGACTGGAAATGGGCTGTTGGGGGTGCTAAGATTGGAAATGGGCTGTGGTGGGGGCTTGGAATGAAATGGACTCATGGAGGGGCTAGAACTGGAAGTAGGCTCATTGGGGGCTTGGATTGGAAATGGGCTGAGTGGAGGGGAGCTAGGATTTGACTTGGGCTGATGGTGGGGCTAGGAAAGGACTAGAAATTGGCTGATAGGGTGCTGGGATTGGAAATGAGCTTATGGAGGGACTCGGATAGGACTGGAAATAGATGGGGGAGCTAGGACTGGAAATGGGCTGATGGTGGAGCTAGGATAGGACTGCAAATGGGCTGATGGGGGGCTAGGACTGGAAATGGGCTGATGTGGGGGCTGGAAGGGAGTGGATGCTGGGTGGGGCTGGAACTAGAAGGGAGCTGATGTTGGGGGAGGAATAGAATGGGATGGGGCTGGGAGAGTGAAATGGAGAAGGGAAAAATATTTTGTGTGGGAGTGAAGAAAAATCTTCAATTGACTGGGTATTGGGAGAGTAAGTGAGGATGGAGGGGTAAAATTTGAGTGGATGAAAAAGGAATGAGGAAAGAGCAAAAGGAGAAAGATTAGTATGTTAAAGCAGATGTAGAGAGAGTATGGAAAAAAAACTAGAAGAGAGAAGAAAGGACAAATGGACAGTAGATGATGGAGAGTTAGCAGAAGACACGAAGGAACCAGAAGAAAGTGGCTGGAGCAATTGCAACTGAAAAAAGAAATGCACAAAAGGTAGAAAAATATCTCTTTATTTTGAATTTATTAACTGGAATATGTCAGCTCTGGGAAATGTGAATCATTAACATCTGTG
This sequence comes from Ichthyophis bannanicus, assembly GCA_033557465.1. NCBI lineage: Eukaryota > Metazoa > Chordata > Amphibia > Gymnophiona > Ichthyophiidae > Ichthyophis > Ichthyophis bannanicus. The sequence goes on from CM066033.1 coordinate 207,615,228, forward strand.
CTTTATTTAGTACAAGAGGAAATTAATTTATAGTTTTATTTCTACAGTGTTGTTGTACATTCCAAGTTTGGCTTTTGGGGTTCCCAGTTTAATTATTGTCTTCCTGTTTCTAAATTGTGATTCCTTGTTTGGTGATGGTCTATGTTCTACATGTGTAACTGAGCTGAGGTATTCTGTTTATGTAATTCCTATTTGACATTGCCACTTGTTCTCTTTCCCCAGTAGGTCATGTATTGTTATTCTCTGAAATGTATTGGTTTAATATTTGCAGTGTTGCCTTTTGATCGGTAGAGTATAGTGCTTTGTGAGTCCTGGAAGTGCTGTTAGGATACGGCGGGTTTGCTATGGGTTCTAAATGTCTTCGAGTAGAAAAAATACACCCCTCGAAATCAAGCCCAATCAAACCAAAAAATATACATTGATTTCCTAACTAAGGTCACATTCAAAGGGACCTTCAACCACTATCCCACTTTCAAAAATGTCCAAACTAACTAAATTATCTTAAAGTTTTAAAATTTTTGTCGGATCACCCACCGTGAGAAGGAACTTTCCTGCTCTCGAAGTGAGCCCTCCTTTTTAATCAATAAATTTTTTAAAAAGGCCAAGGCCTTAAGAACAAACAGAAACAACAGCACTACTCAGCTGTCTTATCCGTTTTAAACACAGCATAACAGTCCCAACCGATAACATCCGGCACAAGATACTCTAAATGGGCAGTGTTTGTAGTAGTTCCTAATGTGCCTGGCGGTTGGCACTGGATTATAGTAATGTAGAAATCTTTTAGTCTTTCTTTATCCATACACTCATTAAGAGGCATGTTTACTAAAAGTTAGTGTATGGTAACATATGCAAACATTTATGCAAATGAGGCCCTGTACCGAGTCTCCGCACATGGCCCCACACCCCCCTTGGGCCACCCCCGTCTGGGTGTGATTGTTTCTGATGATCTTAAAGTGCTAAACAGGTAGAAAAGGCGATGGCGAAAGCCAGAAGGATGTTTGGGTGCATAGGGAGAGGAATGGCTAGAAGAAAAAAGGAGGCAATAGTGTCTCTATATAAGTCTCTGGTGCGACTTTATTTGGAGTATTGTGTAAACCAAAAGGATATCTACATATCCAAAGATATAAACAAGATGGAGTTAGTGCAGAGGGTGGCTACTAAAATGGTTAATGGTCTTCATTATAAAGGATATAAGGATAGACATCTTAATATGTGTATGTTAGAGGAAAGGCGGAATAGAGGAGATATGTTAGAGACATTTAAATACCTCCTTGGCATAAATGCACAAGAGGAGAGCCTCTTTCGAATGAAAGCAAGCTCTGCTACGAGGAGACAGGATGAGGGTGAAAATGTGAAAATATTTCTTTACAGAAAGAGTGGTAGATGAGTGGAATAGTCTCACAGTAGAGGTAGCAGAGGCAAGGACGGTATCTGAATTTGAAAAAGCATGGGACAAACACAGAAGATCTCTAAAGGAAAAAAAGGTGACTATTGTAGTTGATATGGAAGGGCAGACTAGATAGGCCATGTGATCTTTTTCTGCCATCACGTTTCTATGTTTCTAAGAACAAGATCGAACAACCAAAATGATAAAGGGGATGGAACAACTCTTCTGTGAGAATAGGCTACAGAGGTTAGAACTATTCAGCTTAGAGAAAAGACAACTAAAGGGGGATATGATAGAGGTCTATAAAATCCTAAGTTGAGTGGAATGGGTAGATGCTATTCCATTGTTTATTCCTTCAAAAAGTACAAGGACTAAGGGAGATGCTATGGAGCTACCAAGTAGTATATTTAAAACAAATAGGAGAAGATATTTTTTCTCTTAGCATATAAATTAAGCTTTGAAACTCATTGCCAGTGGATGTGGTAAAAATGGGTCGTGTAGCTGGGTTTAAAGAAGGTTTGGAGGAAAAGTCCATAAAGCATTATTGGAATGAGGGAAAACTACTGCTTATCCCTGGGGATAAGTAAAATGAAACTGGCTACTTTTGGGATATGCCGGGTACTTGGGTTGCAAATAACACTTGTGGTCACTTTCTGAGCGATTACTCCAAGGTAATACTAAAAACATTCGCTCAATATACCTCATTAGTTTAATTTCATCTTCTGTTGTTGTATTCCTGAGGTCTCAGACAAACTAAGGCACTATTATATGGACACTATATAAGTCCGACTTATGTGCCAGTTGACATCAATGACCTCTACACTGGGTACATATAAATTTTAATTTTCATACTTAGAACATTTCTCCAACAACGACTATTATATTTTCGGAATTTCAAAAGGAAGTACTTAGCTTCTCTTTAATTGCTATTCCTCTTTGAACATTAAATTCCCAATGCTACTAAACAGGTGCCTTTGCGTTTCTCTAGACTCAGGTTCTTCAGGGGATCTTTTCTCCATCTTTGTGTTCTACAAAAAACCCCATAGCAACAGCTACCTTATTACCTATTTTTCTATTATAACATTCTTCACATAATACAATCTTACTTAAAGAAATTCATACCATTAAGATGCTGCTGCACACGTATCTTAAAACAGAAACGTCATGTTTCTATACAAACTGCCAGGTTTCAAAAACTCTCCACTCTCGTAAAGAACGCCGCGCATGCGGAGTACAGGTCCTAGCCCTTAATATACTCTGCTATACTCTCTTTCTCATTGGACTAACTAGGTACGTCTTCTTCTACGTCATCCGCCCTAGTTCTGACTCTTCTGAAATCCCAGTCTATGATACGTGGTGATCAACAAGGATACTTTATTGAAAACCTGAGAGCCCGACACAGGCCGTGTTTCGTATTTGTCACTTCATCAGGGGATATAGGTTTGCTGCAAATACAGAAATATTACATCTATAACATTAAAATTCTAACGTAAAATATCAAAATGATATAATTGATAATAAATAATAAATACATTAAAACAAATAAATAATTATTATTATAAGATACCAATAAGATCATAGCTAAACTAATAAAATATCTACAACATGAAAGGGTGTGTAATATCACATTGAAAGAAAGCAAAGCTTATGTAAAAACATACTATGTGTGAATACTGTGCCTATATTTGATTACACAGCAGCAGGATTTGGATAGGACATTAATAATAAATCAGATATAAACACCAGTTGTAAAACCATGCTTATAATAACCAAAATAACATGTATATAAAAAATATATTACATATATAAAAAATTATTATTACATATATATAAAAAGCATATGTAAAAACATGCTATGTGTCACCACTGTGCTTATATATCATTGAGCAGTAGCAGGAGGTGAGTGAGTAGAGCAACCAGTCAGATTAACTAAATCAATGCTAACCACTATCCATAAAACCATAAATATATAAATAAATAAATAACCCTAAAAGCCAAATATAGAATAATAAAATTTAATTAATTAAAAATTAAAAAATGGTATAACATCATTATCATAAAACCAACGAACTTCAGTTTATATTACTAACACACGTATGAGCAAATGTGTTACTAATACTAATACTGATATATATCACTAGAACCTTTTTTTTATTAGAAACTGTCATATTCATATTTCACGGTCTAACTCATATTGATAAAACTTGGACTCTTTTTCAGTAAGTTTGCTGCTTACTTCTTTAAAAATATAACTAAAAGTGAATATATCAGACAAATGACAGTGACTCACAGGGCCGGATTTACCTTGAGTGAGGCCCTACGCCAACAAAAATTGTGGGCCCCCAGCAGGGGCGGCCCAAGGGGGGTGCGGACCTCATTTGCATAAGGGGCCTCATTTGCATAAATATTTGCATAATGTTACCATATACTAACTTTTAGTAAACGTGCCTCTTAATGAGTGTATGGATAAAGAAAGACTAAAAGATTTCTACATTACTATAATCCAGTGCCAACTGCCAGACACATTAGGAACTACTACAAACACTGCCCATAGTAAACCCGCCGTATCCTAACAGCACTACCAGGACTCACAAAGCACCATACTCTACCAATCAAAAGGCAACACTGCAAATATTAAACCAATACATTTCAGAGAACAACAATACATGACCTACTGGGGAAAGAGAACAAGTGGCAATGTCAAACAGGAATTATATAAACAGAACACCTCAGCTCAGTTACACATGCAGAACATAGACCATCACCAAACAAGTAATCACAATTTAGAAATAGGAAGACAATAATTAAACTGGGAATCCCAAAAGCCAAACTTGGAATGTACAACACTGTAGAAATAAAACTATACATTAATTTGCTCTTGTACTAAACAAAGCACAGATGTTAATGATGCACATTTACCAGAGCTGACATATTCCAATTAATAAATTCAAAATAAAGAGATATTTTTCTACCTTTTGTGCATTTTTTTCAGCTGCAATTGCTCCAGCCACTTTCTTCTGGTTTCTTCGTGTCTTCTGCTAACTGTCCATCGTCTGCTGTCCATTTGTCCTTTCTTCTCTCTTCTAGATTTTTTTCCATTCTCTCTCTACATCTGCTTTAACATACTAATCTTTCTCCTTTTGCTCTTTCCTCATTCCTATTTCATCCACTCAAATATTACCCCTCCATCCTCAATCCCCACTTACTCTCCCAATACCCGGCCAATTGTAGATTTTTTATCCCTCCCACACAAAATATTTTTCCCTTCTCCATTTTACTCTTCCAGCCCCATCCCATTCTAATCCTCCCCCAACATCAGCTCCCTTCTAGTTCCAGCCTCACCCAGCATCCATTCCCTTCTAGTCCCTGCATCAGCCCATTTCCAGTCCTAGCCATCCATCAGCCCATTTCCAGTCCTAGCCCCCCCATCACCCCATTTTCAGTCCTTAACCCCCCATCACCCCATTTTCAGTTTAAGCCCCCCCTATAACCCATTACCAGTCCTAACCCCCCATCAGCCCACTTCCAGTCCTAACCCCATCAACCCATTTCCAGTCAGCCCCCCATAGCCCATTGCCAGTCCTACCCCCCCCCCATCAGCCCACAGCCCATTACCAGTCCTAACCCCATCATCCCACCTCCAGTTTTAACCCCCCAGCCCATTTCCAGTCCTAGCCCCCCATAGCCCATTACCAGACAACCCCCATCAGCCCACAGCCCATTACCAGTCTTAACCCCCCAAAGCCCATTTCCAGTCCTAACCCCCCCCACAGCCCATTACCAGTCCTAATCCCATCAGCCCACCTCCAGTCTTAACCCCCCAGCCCATTTCCAGTCCTAGCCCCCCCATAGCCCATTACCAGACAGCCCCCATCAGCCCACAGCCCATTACCAGTCTAACCCCCCCAAAGCCCATTGCCATTTATAAGCCCAACACAACAGCCCACAGTCCATTACCAGTCCTAACCCCATCAGCCCACCTCTAGCCTTAACCCCCCCAGCCCAGCCCATTTCCAGCCCCAGCCCCCCAATAGCCCATTACCAGCCCTACCCCCCCCCAGCCCAGTCCATTTCCAGCCCCAGCCCCCCAATAGCCCATTACCAGCCCTACCCCCCCCCAGTCCATTTCCAGCCCCAGCCCCCCCATAGCCCATTACCAGTCCTACCCCCCCCATAGCCCATTACCAGTCCTACCCCCCCCCATAGCCCATTACCAGTCCTACCCCCCCCCCGGCCTAAAGTAAAATTTAATTAAAAAAAAACCTGGTGGCTGCCGCCGCGGGGCCCCCTCGGCTGCCGCGGGGGCCCCGTCTACAAGCTGGTCAGGTCCGGTCGGGTCGGGTCCGGTCGGGTCTCTCTCCCTCCCTCGCTGCAGGCTGCGAGAGACGCATGTCTCTCGCAGCCTGCAGCGAGGGAGGGAGGGAGAGAGACCCGACCGGACCCGACCCGACCCGACCAGCTTGTAGACGGGGCCCCCGCGGCAGCAGAGGGGGCCCCGCGGCGGCAGCCACCAGGTTTTTTTTTTAAATTAAATTTTACTTTAGGCCGGGGGGGGTATCCTACCCCCCCGGCCTAAAGTAAAATTTAATTTTAAAAAAAAAACCTGGTGGCGGCCGCCGCGGGGCCCCCTCTGCTGCCGCGGGGGCCCCGTCTACAAGCTGGTCGGGTCGGGTCCGGTCCGGTCCGGTCGGGTCTCTCTCCCTCCCTCGCTGCAGGCTGCGAGAGACGCGAAGGGAGAGCGTCTCCTCGCGTCTGTGTTAAGCCCGCAGGGGCTGATGGGATATCCCATCAGCCCCTGCGGGCTTAACACAGACGCGAGGAGACGCTCTATCTTCGCGTCTCTCGCAGCCGGGAGGGAGGGAGGGAGACGAGACCCGACCCGACCCGACCCGACCCGACCGGACCAGACCAGACCATCTTGTAGACGGGGCCCCCGCAGCAGCAGAGGGGGCCCCGCGGCGGTAGCCACCAGGTTTTTTTTTTAATCGAGTTAAAAAAAAAAACTGGTTCTATTTTTGGTGGGCCCCTGCCGGTTGTGGGCCCTACGCCATGGCGTACATGGCGTATACGTAAATCCGGCCCTGGTGACTCATGACCACACGAGTCTCTTCCTTTTCTGGACGCGCCTTCAAAGCTAATTCTATATTTCAGAGCAACTCATTTTTTAGGGGGCAAAACCTTGCTGTAATTAATATTCTTGCTAACTCCCTACAATAACACTTCTACAACCCTGAAGAATTGTCTCTCGAGGCCATACTCTGAACATAGTAACGGATAGCAACTTAATTGCGTAAAAAGACCTTCAATGCATTATATCACGGCACTACATTTTGTGAAACTACAAGTACACTCGATCCTTTTCTATATATGCTGTTAAAACCTTATTTCCATTCAAGAGTTACCATACCCGTATTTCACGGTCTAACTTATGTCGATGGAACTTGGACTCTTTGCGGTGGGTATTCTGCTTACTTCTATAAACAAAAGGTAACAGTGAGTGTGTTAAAAATCTCAACCAATTGACAATGGCTCATAACTGCACGAATCCCTTTCTCTTTTTAGACTCACCTATACAGCCAACTCTACAAGTCAGATCAATTCATTTTTAGGGGCAAAATCTTGCTTCAATCGGTATTATTCCTAACTCCCTATATTACCGCTTCTACAATAAGTGTATTTTTAATCTATGGTAGAGTGATGTTTGACTACACGGTTCAATCGATCCTTTCTTATCATGTCTTCTATCCATAATCTAATACTAACCATGCTTTCGGCATTACTTTGTGATATCTTACAATATACAATGATAATAATGAAAGCCTTTGATACCACCTACTGTCACGAAATCAGAAAGATCTTGACTGAAGACGAATCGCCATATACTTCTCGAAGGAATGTTTTCAAAGACGCCCGCACTTGCGCTCTTGTAAATCGAGGGAAAAATGACGTCACTACCTACGTAATCATACAGTTTACTTGTGAACGTACGGGCGTTGCAAATAAGTATGTGGGTTTAATTCAAATCTAGTGTACTGGTTCTTCATGTGCTAAATCGGCTTTTAACTTTCAAAAACATAAGAATTATTTTCTAGTGACTATGTTTAAAAACGTTCATTAGAATAATCCCCATTATTCTTATATTGTAAATGCATTTGTCAGTTCTTACGTCATCAGTTGCTGGGTAAAAATTCGAGCATCGTTGTGGTTCTATACTGTAACCTCATTCTTTATAGACTGGGTTCTTTGTACATTACGTGGTGAAGTGCTCCCTCGTTGGACCTTCTTCTGAAATCCCTACAGCTATAGCACTGACCCAAACTTGATCACAGACATGCTGACCACGCCAGGTTCACATTCAAACCCTTGGGTGTGACAGTATCCCAGATTAAATATCCATCTTTGCTCTCTAATAATTAAGGCTTGGTCTAACGATTTACCTAACGTACCTGTCTTCATCTGATCTACACACCAACAGTGAAGCTGTTCAAAAACATGTCCTTTAATAATACAATGTTGCACTAACGGGCTTCTTTCTTGCCATACTTTAATCTACTTCTATGCTAACCCATCCTAACCTTGAATGGGCGAGTAGTTTTTCCCACATACAGCAATTCACAAGGGCATTTTATTATGTAAACCACATTCACTGACTCGCATGTGGTGTTATGCCTTAATTTATAAATTTCTCCTTTATGTACAAAACTTGATATCTCCATAGTGATATATCACAAATAGTGCAGGCTTTACATTTTTTATGTCCCTTCTGCCCCATTATCACTTCTTCAGAAATCACAGGTCTCAATACAGCCAGACTCAATTGCTCTTTCAAATTGCTATTCCTACCCCATACACATCATAACATTTTATTCTCTAAACCGGGCACTACACTCAAGATATTTCTATGTTTCTTCAGCGCTTTTTTTATCCCTGTGCTTAGTGGGGAATAGGTGTTGTATAGTGCTTGTGTGTATGCACCTTGAATAACCCTCCAGGGATACCCTCTATCTCTGAAGTTATCAGCTAATTGTTTTGACAGAACCTTGAACTTATTTCTATCAGAACAATTTCATCTGTACTGCAAAAATTGGGACAATGGGAGGCTCGATTTCAATTGCAAAGGGTGCGCACTGTTAAAGTGTAGAAAGTATTCCGATCTGTAACTTTCCGATATACTGATGTTTCCCAACGGTCCACACCCTTTGTTACTAATAAATCCAGATATGTAATGCTATCTTTGTGGTACTCATATGTGAATTTGATGTTACCATCGCAGCGATTTATCCAGTCAAAAAAAGACATTAAATCCTTCTCGGACCCTTGCCATATGAGTACCAGAGATAGAGGGTATCCCCGGAGGGTTATTCAAGGTGCATACACACGAGCACTATACAACAATAGGGATTTGTTGTTGGTGCCCCGAAGCCTTAAGGTTTCTTATACCTTTGCAGATGTTCAAATTAATTTGATTACTACCTATTCCCCACTAAGCACAGGGATAAAAAAGGCGCTGAAGAAACATAGAAATATCTTGAGTGTAGTGGCCGGTTTAGAGAATAAAATGTTACGATGTGTATGGCGTAGGAATAGGAATTTGAAAGAGCAATTGAGTCTGGCTGTATTGAGACCTGTGATTTCTGAAGAAGTGATAATGGGGCAGAAGGGACATAAAAAATGTAAAGCCTGCACTATTTGTGATATCACTATGGAGATATCAAGTTTTGTACATAAAGGAGAAATTTATAAATTAAGTCATAACACCACATGCGAGTCAGTGAATGTGGTTTACATAATAAAATGCTCTTGTGAATTGCTATATGTGGGAAAAACTACTCGCCCATTCAAGGTTAGGATGAGTGAGCATAGAAGTAGATTAAAGTGTGGCAAGAAAGAAGCCCCGTTAGTGCAACATTGTATTACTAAAGGACAGCGTAGATCAGATGAAGACAGGTATGTTAGGTAAATCGTTAGACCAAGCCTTAATTATTAGAGAGCAAAGATGGATATTTAGGGGTATGTTTACTAAAACCCCGCTAATGTGCGGGCTGCGGTAGTGAGCGGATGCCATATAAGGAGTGGGCGTTCCGTCCTGAAAAAGAAAAGCCGTGACTGACATATGCGCTAAGGTGCACGGCGCCCATGTGCGCCCCGCACATTAGCGCATGAGGAAGCTGCGCGGGAGGCATATGCAGTGCGCTGATGTGCACCCAGAAAAGCAGAGCCACAGCACAATGGTTAAGGCACTTACCAATGGTGCAGGGATCAGGGGTTCAATCCTCCACAGTGCTCAATGTAGACCTCTGGCTGAGGCGTTAATTTAGGAGCTAGTCTAATATTGTGCAGCATAAGGTGGCGTGCTGATGGGCATTAGGCAGTGCGCTATTGATTTAGGAGGCGTTTTAATATTGGGCGGCATAAGGCGGCGCACTAATGTACAAGCACAGGAACAGAACCACAGCACAATGGTTAAGACACTGACCAATGGTGCAGGGATCAAGGGTTCAATCCCCCACAGTGCCCAATGAACAAGGCTGGCTGAGGCATTACATATTATGGGGAAGATTGCTTTTGGAGTCATGTTATGTTTATTTTAATTTGCACTACTAGCAAACGCACTCTCAAAGCGTGTTAACATAAGGCGGCCTATAAGGCACATTTTAAATTGCACTGTCAGCCAAGGCACCCTAGAATGTTGCTTATAGGGCGCATTAGAGGGTGCCGTATGAGGTACCGCAAGGTCAGAGTACTGTTTGTTATGGCAGCACTGTGCAGTTTAAGGAATGAAAAGCATAAGTAGGTGCGCTGACAGGCAAGGAGGAGCAGCAGTGGAGCACAATGGTTACGGCACTGACTACTGATACAGGGGTCATGAGTTTGCTCCCCAGTGTGCCTAATACGTAAGGCTGGCTGTGGCATCAGCTTTGCATTGTACATATGTTTCCCTGCAGCACTTTATTTTTAATTTATTAATTGCTGCCAGCAAACACGCCCTCACGTGCCGTAATTGAAGGTGCCGTATAAGGCTCCCTATAAGGCACTCCATAGGGCACATTATAAATTGCACTGTCCGCCACAGCACCCTAAAATGTCCCCTATAGGGCACCCTATAAGTTGCGTCACAGGATAATGTACAGTGCACCTTATATGGATGGGTACCATAAGGTGCCCTATAGGGCGCCCTATAAAGCACCCTCAGAGGCACCTTATGGGTACAGTACGCTGAGGGTGTTTTTGCTGGCATCAAAATATGTGCATTAAAAAAAGGTAATGTGTTGGACAACCCTATCAAATAGCCCCCCTGTGGGTTTGAACCCATGACCTCTGGCTTTACAGGCAGTGAAGTAACCATTGGGCTACAGCTCCATAGCTACTAGCAAGCCCCAGGCTGGTTGCAGAGAGCCTGCATGTCACCACACAGACAGGCTGTTGTGGTCACCAGGATAGGGTTAGCACACCCATACCCATGATGCACTGCACATGCAAATCAGCTGTCCACAGATAAACACAAGATGGGGAATGCACCCCCACAGCACCTCTGCCTGGTAGGGGGTACTGACCATGTGTTTAACTGGCACAGAGTAGCTACACACCGTCACATTGTGCGGGTACTGTGCTCACCCTGAGCGTGCTGTAAGGCGCCCAGGACCAGGTCCACAGCACCTTCCATAGCTGAATAAGGCTATCCTGCAGGTCCAAAGCAGTGTTAAACTGTGAGATAGGTAGTTTCTTGCAAAACACTTTGGATATTCCTGTCTGTCTCAGTCAGGTGTAGCCTCTCCTGGACCCCTAGGTGGGCCATGCACCACCACCCCCCCCCCTCTCCAGGGCTGAGGGTGGCAAACAGGGTCTCCTATCAATAGATCCACATTTTACCTCCCTGCAAAGGTGGCAGTAGAGGGGACCAACAACCCCAGTCCTGCTGAGGAACAGACACCCCACAGGGCAGTCAATGCAGCTCTACACACATCCATAACACAATAGCAGACAGACATTAGGCCTGGATATGGTAAGCTGCACCCCACCACTATCTGATATTCTCTTGCAGCAAGTCATCATCCACTGCACCCTGCAAGCCACTCCATCAAGACACATACCAGCTGCAAGCAGTCTGCTAGTTAGTCCATAGTGCATGTTCCCAGTGGAGATGCATACACAGCAAGCAGATAAGTCAGTGACTGGGCCCCAAAATGAAACCCATATCTATCACATGAGAGAAATACTATATAGCACTATGGGGGTGCCTAGCCATGCTGTGGTCACTGCACAGTCAGGGTGAGAGTGATCTCTCAGCAGGACATACTGAAGTCACCCTGTCTGTGTAGGTGGTGGCCAGGCACTAAAATGTCCCAGTCAGTGCCCTATGCCCTGTGCAGATGCACCCTGGCCAGGCCACCCTGTCCGGCCTATACCCATGGTACCTTGCTCCTCATTATGCACATTGGCAGCCCAATACTGGCAACATTGCTGGCAGTGTGGGCTGTGGATGGTGTTTGCAGCCACCACACACTGGATAGACAGACAGCCACCCCCACACCTATGGCAGCATTGTGCCACTATGGAGGAGTTCAGCAGCCATACCCACCACACCAGTCCTGGGCACAGTACAGGCATGGATATGGTACGCAATACTGTTGGGGGGTCACTCCCCAGGTTGGTAAACACTGTCAGAGACCAGACCTGCAGCACACACCGCAGACATCAGAATGATTGTTATGGTGGAGCTCAATGAGCAAAATGTGCTTAACTTAGGAATTGATATCTGCCAGTTATCATGGGAAACGTTTGATAGCTGTGTACCATATACCCAGGTGTAGGGTGGCATTGCTAAGGTATGCAACTGCTAGTATTGGGAGATACAGGCAGGGGCCAATGTCCTGCCTCTCCAGGAGGCATTGGCCAATGGGGCCTGTGTGTGTGTGTGTGGGTGTGTCTGGCCCTGTTGGCTGCTGCTTTACAGCAGAGTTTCCCAACTCCAGTCCTGGTGTTCCAAACACTGTTCGGATTTTCATGCTGTCCCTCATAAATATGCATGAGCTACATCTGCATACCATGGGGGTGGTGCAAAGATGTGCAGCACAGGCATCTTTATTAGAGGCAGCATGGAACCTGAATGGTGTGGGGCCCTCCAGGACTGCATTTGGGAGACTCTGCTCTAGGTAATGCGGCTGTTTATGGTGTCTGTGTTTGGTGTGGTAAAATATAGGCGTATTAACCATGCGTAGGTTCTCAGTAATAACGTTTTGTCCTTACTATCACGGTTTAGTTGTGGGAAAAATATGTGGACAGGATTGGCAGTAGCCCCAGCTGGCCTTTGAACTTCTGTTCCTGCACACACTGTCTGTGTGCACTGCACCACCGTGTTGCCACAAATGTGCTGCATTCCCTAGGGTGTCCATGACTGTACATCCAACAGAGCCTGTCTTGTGGTGGACGGTGCCAGCCTGCACAGGCCTAGGCCACTGTCTGCTGTGGCTTGCAGCCACTGCCCCCTCCACCACCTGTACCCTTCCGCCAACATGCAGACATGTCCTTATCTGGGAAAAAGCATATGACCTGATTGACTGGTGGCACTCCAGGACTGAATCAGGGTGACACGGCTGTAGGTAATGGCCATTGTTCTGGTTTGTGTGCGGTGTAGGGTAAAATATGGGTGTTTGAACCATGCTTATGTTCTCTGCAATAAAGGGGTGTCTTTACTATCACTGTTTAGTGGTGGGTAAAAATGTGGAGCCTGGGTTGGCAGGAGCCCCAGCTGGGATTTGAACCTGTGATCCTCTGGTCTTACAGGCACTGGCTGTGTCTGTTGCACCACACTGTAGCCACAGAGACAGTGCAGTCCCTGGAGATGGGAAACCTGGCCTGACGAGTCAGACACCCTGTTCTGCACAATATTACTGTGGGCTCATTTACCTTGTATGGAGACAAACGTGCAAATATACCTCACAAATGACCTCGGAAAAAGGGGCAAACACCCATATCCAAGCTGGGCAACAGTGATATCACTGGGCAACATTACACAACACTCCCAGGAAAGCTCCACTACACTGAAAGGATTTTTGAAAGGGTCTACGGAGCGTAGACCCTTCCAAAAATCATTTCTTTTTTTTGGAGCTTTCCTGGGAGTGTTTTTTATTGTTGCCCATTGCTATCACTGTTGCCCAGCTGACCTATAATTTTTACAATATTTCTTGTGGTCATTTTAACATTTTATTTGACATTTTGTTCTGTGCACATGTATCATACTGCTCACGTTTTGTAGGTTTCCCTGGGTTTTTTTTATTTATTTATTTATTTTTTTATTTATAATATTTTCAACAACTTACAAAAGCAAGTACAAAGAAACAAGAGCCTTACAATCACCCAACACCAAATCAATCCAAGAAAACATAATACCATAACTAAGTACATCCAGTAAGCACTCTACGTAGCCCACAACAAGGAGGAGACAGTACTCAAGTAATTAATAAAGGAAATATCAAGAGCAATAGCTCTAATTTACGAGACAGCAATTGAAACATGTTCCCTACCCTAGACCAATCAATAAATCTTAGCCCTCTTTACCATTCAAAAAACTACAGAGCTGGACTGGGTCTAGAAAAACAAATTTAGACCCTTGATGATTAACTAAACACTTACACGGGTATCTAAGAAAGAAAGTAGCAGACAGGGCCAACACCCTAGGTTTTAAGGCCAAAAAGGCCTTCCGCCTAGCTTGTGTGGCCCGACAAACATCAGGAAAAATTTGCACACCAGCACCACAAAAGAGTGCAGACTTATTTTTAAAGTAGCTACCAAAAACTAACATCTTATCCTGATCAGAGACAAAGCCTACAATCAAAGTGGCACGAGAGGTAATATTATCCTGAGAGTCCTCCAGAAATTGAGTAAGATCAAGTCCAACACGGGCCTGAACTACATCAAATTCACCCGGAGGACTCTCAGCCAACCCTTGACCAGTCAAGTAATATAGTTTAGAGACAGCCATGGAGTCGGCCTTAGCCAAGCCCAAAACTTCCCTAAAATACTTACGGAGTAATATCTCAGCAGATAAGAGACGACAGAAAGGAAAATTTAACAATCGGAGATTCTTGGCCCGAAACATATTATCATACATTTCCAACCTACGATGGATAATTAAACTATCATTAATACCAGATGTGCTAACAGCCTTAAAGGTAGAACATTGATTTTCACAGCTAGATAATTGAGTGGTCAAATCCCCCAACCGCCCTTCTAACTCACACAACTTTGTAGTAACTTGTGAAGAGAAACTACAAAGCTGCTTAACTGTGGGAACCAGGGAATGTTCAATTCGTGTCACCACCTTCCAGATGTCGCCCAGAGTCACCTGCTCAGGTGACTCAATCGCCACACCAGGAGGTGATGTCCAAATAACATTTTCCACTTTCCCACCAGTTTCCACTGGAGTACTCTGTTGAAACTGTCCCACAGGACCAGTTAAAGGCGGTGAGATGTACTTCGGTGGGGAAGGAGGAGAACGATCCGGGGAGCTCAAAGACGCAGCGGACGAGCGCAGAACTAAAAAGTCAGGGTCTAACGAGGCATCAGCCCCCATCAAGGGCTTAACATGCTTATCCATAGGGCCTACCGTTGGTACTGTAGGCTCCGCTGGTATGATTTTCTTCTTTCTCTTCCCCATTTATCAGATACCTCGTACTGCGATCTCCTACGGTGCTCCAAGGGGGTCCCAAGGGGGCAGACACTCCCCTTGTATCGAGCCCCTTTGATCGCAGCCCCCGACAGTGCCTCCGGCTGCGCCTACCCTTGCGGAGCTTTTGTAGAGGCCCCCGCTGACGTCGGGGCCGCCGGAGCAGGAACCGCTCACTTCCGGTGTGGTCGGCTGTCCTCTCAGGTCTCCCAAGGCTGCACAACTCACTGCTCCGCTTTGTAGAGGCCCCCGCTGATGTCGGGGCCGCCGGAGCAGGAACCGCTCACTTCCGGTGTGGTCGGCTGTCCTCTCAGGTCTCCCAAGGCTGCACAACTCACTGCTCCGCTTTGTAGAGGCCCCCGCTGACGTCGGGGCCGCCGGAGCAGGAACCGCTCACTTCCGGTGTGGTCGGCTGTCCTCTCAGGTCTCCCAAGGCTGCACAACTCACTGCTCCGCTTTGTAGAGGCCCCCGCTGACGTCGGGGCCGCCGGAGCAGGAACCGCTCACTTCCGGTGTGGTCGGCTGTCCTCTCAGGTCTCCCCAGGTTTCCCTGGTTTTGCTGTACATTGCTGACGGAAATGGTTTCTCTTCCCTTTAAATCGGCTCTAACGCGAGGTTTTCACTCGCGGTATATTTTGGGCCGAAATTCAGCCCCGCTCCTGTGTGGGGAGCCTCTCCCCTCCCACTCTCCACCCATTGACCCCGTCCCCCCGCCCCTCGGGAGCCTTCCTCTGCCCTCGAAATGCCTTTCCATGCCTCTATCGCACATCAGCGCGCCGCGCACTTTTGCGGGCGGTGCGCACGTGTGCGGGTGGCGCGCACGCATCCGGGGCACCAAAAACGCACTATTACCGTGCGCTAAGGTACCTTAGCGCACGCTCAAGTGCGCCCCGCACAATTGCGCGGTTTAGTAAACATCCCCCTTAATCTGGATACTGTCACACCCAAGGATTTGAATGTGAACCTGGAGTGGTCAGCATGTCTGTGGTCAAGTTTAGGTCAGTGCCATAGCTGTAGGGATTTCAGAAGATTTCAGGGATTTTCAGAAGAGTCAGAACTAGGGCGGATGACGTAGAAGAAGACGTACCTAGTTAGTCCAATGAGAAAGAGAGTATAGCAGAGTATATTAAGGGCTAGGACCTGTACTCCGCATGCTCGGCGTTCTTTATGAGAGTGGAGAGTTTTTGAAACCTGGCGGTTTGTAGAGAAACATGACGTTTCTGTTTTAAGATAGATGTGCAGCATCATATTAATGGTATGAATTTCTTTAAGTAAGACTGTATTATGTGAAGAATGTTTTAATAGAAAAATAGGTAATAAGGTAGTTGTCGCTATGGTTTTTTTTTGTAGAACACAAAGACGGAGAAAAGATACCCTGAAGAACCTGAGTCTAGAGAAACGCAAAGGCGCCTATTTAGTGGCATTGGGAATTTGATGTTCAAAGAGGAATAACAATTAAAGAGAAGCTAAGTGCTTCCTTTTGAAATTCCGAAAATAGTCGTTGTTGGAGGACTGTTCTAAGTATGAAAATTAAAATTTATATGTACCCAGGCAGTAAAGGGGCCATATAGTTCATGTGCGACACCAATCAGTGTTTCAAGCCGCTCAGCTTGGGGTGTGGTCTACGAATGTGATTGGTTTTGCCGTAAGCGGAATTGCATAGCTGGTAGGTTGCTCTGACGTCACTTTCACTGCCTTGAAATAGGAAGTTTCACGCTGGTATTGTTCATTCGCCTGAGGAAGAGCTGCAAAGCTGAGCAGCTTGAAACACTGATTGGTGTCGCACATGAGCTATACGGCCCCTTTACTGCCTGGGATAGAACGGGGAAGCTTTGAAAGGTGATTAGGAGTCGACGCTCCCGAGCTGGATGACTAGAAAAGATGAACATATCCTATGGTTTTGCCAACATGACCTTCTTTGAAGCATGGCGAGTGAGTTTGGCTTCATTCCAGATAAGTACTTTTAGAGGATACTCTTAGAGGATATTAATGCTTGAGGAGCATAATTTGAAATTATCAACGATGGATGGAGATTTTTGTTGAGAAAATGAGTTCCACTTCAGCGGTATAGGAGCAACAGCTTGATAGTGCTGTAGCACCTGGTTTTAGACCTGTAATGGGTCATTTAAAATATTTAATTAAAAAGGAGGGCTCACTTCGAGAGTAGGATGATTCCTGCTCAATGGTGAGTTATCCGACAAAAAATACATACTATATAACAAAGTATATTTAATGGTACATATTAGCATTTAGAACCAATAGCAAACCCACCGTATCATAACAGCACTACCAGGACTCATAAAGCACCATACCCTACCTATCAAAAGGCAACACTGAAAATATTAAACCAATACATTTCAGAGAATAACAATACATGACCTACACAAAATATTTTTCCCCTCTCCATTTCACTCTCCCAGCCCCATCTCATTCTACTCCTCCCCCAACATCAGCTCCCTTCTAGTTCCAGCCCCACCCAGCATCCGCTCCCTTCTAGCCCCCCCATCAGCCCATTTCCAGTCCTAGCCCCCCATCAGCCCATTTGCAGTCCTATCCTAGCTCCACCATCAGCCCATTTCCAGTGCTAGCTCCCCCATCTATTTCCAGTCCTATCCGAGTCCCTCCATCAGCTCATTTCCAATCCCAGCCCCCCATCAGCCGATTTCTAGTCCTTTCCTAGCCCTACCATCAGCCCATGTCAAATCCTAGCTCCCCTCCACTCAGCCCATTTCCAATCCAAGCCCCCAATGAGCCTACTTCCAGTTCTAGCCCCTCCATGAGTCCATTTCATTCCATAGTACCACTGAAGAGGTAAAGAAGCACTAGCAAAAATGTGGAATGAAAACATAGGGCTCCAAGAAAGGTGCAAAACAGGCAGAGGAAGAAGACTGTCATTATGTACAAAGACACTGATCACAGAGGATATAAATTGATGGCCTAGTTGGTAGGATCAGAATGGCAGATCACTTGGGTAATGCTCAAGACCACTAATGTCAGAGAATAGAAAAGGGCATATAAGAAGCTTCATGCCTGGAACTTCCCAGTAATACCAGCATGAGGTCTCATAAACATCCTGTTCTCGAAGTACGGATAAGACAAAGCATAACTACAGTAATCATCTTTAATGGCCTGTCTATGACATCTCCTTCAAATCACTTTTTAATTTCTTCAGCAATATTAACAGGACTATCACTCAAAGCACATTATCTAACTTGTTTTGGTAAATGAAGAATTATCTCTGCCTCTTTTTGAGTATCACAAGTAGGTCTACCAAAGCTGTGTCATCTAAAACAAACCAGCCTGGACCTCGATGTAGCTTGCTTTGAGCTTCTGAGAAAGGAGTGAACTAAATCCAATTTCCTAAATGGGCACACAGCATCCTTACTGTAATCCACAATTTTCTAGATTAGGCATTTCAGTAGAGCCTGTGTAACGATATTAATTACCTTGGGACCTTCAATTTTGTTTCCCCTTCAATTAACTTCTAGGCCCATAGCCCACCCCAAACCAGAATTTGAACATTAACAGAACAGTCATAATAATCATCCCAACATTATATCTCTTATACAGACAAAACACCTCAGTGAAAACGAGGCAGTGACAGGGCAACCGGTCACACCTAATAGCTGCAGCTAGAGTGGCATGAGCAGTCCAAGATACCATTGGTAGAAGAGGAACTATTTTTTTTGTTTTTTAAGAATTTTTTTGTCTTTTTTTCTTGTGTTTTCTTTATGGGAGCAAAACATCTCAGTGGAAATAAAAGAGTGACAGAGCAGCTGATCACACTAGAAGCAGTGCAACAGGGAAGTGGCACTGAAGCAAGAGATCAAGCCAGGCAGTCCGTGGCATAGGCTGCACAGCACCAAAAACAGAGAGACACAGGGGAGGAAGAGGTTCTTCTCTTTCTTTTATGGTTTTGTATGAAAACTTGTGAGTTAAATCCAAATCTAAATAAATACATTTTTGGATGTGGTACTAACAAAACCCACTGGAAGTAAGATGGCAGGCCATGGAGCTAGCAGAGAAGACAGTGACACGGGCTGCAGCAGCAGCAAATGCAGAGAGGTGCAGGGGAGGAGGATGCTTTTCTCTTTTATAATGTTTTTGTATGTGCAGCAGAGACTAGAGTGGCAACTGGCAAAAACACAGCAAG
Source organism: Ichthyophis bannanicus (assembly GCA_033557465.1). NCBI lineage: Eukaryota > Metazoa > Chordata > Amphibia > Gymnophiona > Ichthyophiidae > Ichthyophis > Ichthyophis bannanicus. The sequence goes on from CM066033.1 coordinate 207,634,434, forward strand.
ACACTAATGGGTATGTTTACTAAACCGTCTTAATATTACCGGGGCTAGTTGCAGCGATAATGTGAAGAATGCCATATAAGGAGTGGGCGTTCCGGCGGCAAGGTAGCAAGAATCTGTATTGCGCGATAGTGGGTGCCATGGCACGTTAACACGCGTTAACCCTAAGTTCATGCCAGCGCAGTGTTAGAAGCTGTAAAGATGTAGCCCACTGGTTACTGCAATGACTGTGGAGGCTGAAGTAATGGGTTTGATCCCTCAGTGGTACGATCATTGATGTGGGAAACTTAAGCTATTTATAAGGAAACACGTAAATCAAAGAATGCAATAGGAGAATGGATGGAACTACATAAGAACACAAACAATAATCTTCAAACTTTGTTTCATCAATATTCATCAGGCGCCTGGACAGTAATGTGGGCAGTTTGAAGCTGCAAGGTAACAACATCAGTAAATATTTTTTCACTGAAAATGTGGTGGATGATTGGGATGCCCTCCTGATGGAGGTGGTGGGGGCAAATACAGTGACAGAATTCAAAATGGCATGGGACAGATACAATGGACCCCTTTGTAGCAAGAGGACAAAATCAAAGCAAACTTAAATATCTTTTATACTTCAATAAATAGAGGGGGGCAACCAGCACGTTGAGGCGGGTACAACCCTAAACACAAGCATAGAGGGGGGGGGGGGTGATTTGCACGGGGAGTGATTACAACCACTCTAGCTGTTTTACTAGGTAGATTAGATGGAGCCTACTGGTCTTTATCTACCGTCATATATTGTGTTACTATGTTACTATCTGCAGCCTACACTGCTCCCAGTAACCTGTAGAACTAAAGATCAAGTCAACATGATGCTCATCACAATGTCTTTGTCTGGTCTAGCTGCTAGCCCCCCCCACATCATTGTCCTGGTCTAGCTGCTAGCCCCCCCCCCCCATCATTGTCCTTATTTCTGCTAAGATACGAGCCAAGACATGGCTTTCATTCATCAGTTAGGTGTGCAGCATAGCTTTCCTGGATGCTCCTGTTGTTGTGACCCATGCATAACACAGACTACCTGTAAGTCATCCAGTAACCATCGTTGTGTTGTTAAGGAGAGGTAGGTATGTGGAGTATACTGACTACCCCAGACTTCTGTGATGAAAGCCACACTATTACCCTCTGCCTAGGCCTGCCATTCATTTGCCTAGATTTATGAGCCTCATTGAGGTACCTAATGCTGAAAATCAGTGCTAAGCTGCTAACCTTTTTTTCTCTGCCCTAAATCTGCTTGCATTGATACCAATGTTTTAGGCTCCTAAATTTAGTTTAGTGAAATTTTAGTAAATATTTAGGCACAGCCCTAGATAATTCTCAGAGAAGCCAATTTAGAAGCATAGGGGGTCATCCAGAACTGCGAAAAGCAGGGATGTTTTGGCTATACTACCTTGTAGAGAAAAGGAGCAATGCCCTTCAGCAGTTAGTCTGTACCACTGACAGCTATGAGAGGCTCTTAGTGCAATGGGTGGAGGCAGGGCCGGATATACCTTGAGTGAGGCCCTATGCCAACAAAAATTGTGGGCCCCCAGAAAAGATAAAAACGAGCACGCCGGATCAGCTGCGCGCTGTTGGCCCTGACGTCATAATTAAACTGGGAATCCCAAAAGCCAAACTTGGAATGTACAACACTGTAGAAATAAAACTTGTACTAAACAAAGTGCAGACGTTAATGATGCACATTTACCAGAGCTGACATATTCCAATTAATAAATTCAAAATAAAAAGATATTTTTCTACCTTTTGTGCATTTTTTTTCAGCTGCAATTGCTCCAGCCACTTTCTTCTGGTTTCTTCGTGTCAGCCCAACTCCAGTCTTAACCCCACCAGCCCATTTCCAGTCCCAGCCCCCCCCATCGGCTCAAGTAAACTTTAATAAAAAAAAATAAAACGCTGGCCGCTGCCGCCGCAGCAGCATGGACTGTCCCGCGGGGCCCCCTCTGCCCGGCTGAGCCCCTCCGTGCCGGCTTTGAGAGGCGCGAAGGGAGAGTGTCTCCCGCGGGGCCCCCTCTGCCCGGCTGAGCCCTTCCGTGCCAGCCATCTGCCCCGCGGGCTTAACAGAGACGCGAGGGAGACACTCTCCCTTCGCGCCTCTCAAAGTCGGCACGGAGGGGCTCAGCCGGGCAGAGGGGGCCCTGCGGGACAGTCCATGCTGCCGTGGCAGCAGAGGGGGCCCCGCGGGACAGTCCATGCTGCCGCGGCAGCAGCCAGCGTTTTTTTTTACAATTTGTTCAATTTTTGTGGGCCCTTGCCAGCTGTGGGCCCTACGCCACGGCGTAGTTGGCGTATAGGTAAATCCAGCCCTGGGTGGAGGTAAGGGCAATGGGCACACTATAACAATATAAGTGGCCAAGCTTGTATGACTGACAGTTGAATGCTACTTTTAGCTACAGCAGTGTAAGCAGGGACAATCCAGAAGACTAGATGGACCAAATAAGAACATACAGTAAGAACATAAGATATGCCATACTGGGTCAGGCCAAGGTCCATCAAGCCCAGTATCCTGTTTCCAACAGTGGTCAATCCAGGACACAAGTACCTAGCAGTTTCCCAAAAAGACACACAGGTTCCACAATGCTTGTATTGGGGCAAGCAGTGGATTTCCCGGGTCCAGAATTGATTTTAGATAAATGAAAATAAGCGGAATATTTATGATATGTTTATAGGTATTGCTGTAAATGCAGAGCCTGTTTTGCATAAGATTGTAGAGAGTAGGCATGTGCAGATGAGATTTTCATCACATTTATTGCATATGAACCAAACTATTTCTGGTTTTTGACACGATTGTGCTCCTATTGTGCACAAATTTACTCGTGCACTATCGATATACACACTCGGAATCAATTTGTACATACGCTTAAAAGTTAAGGCACACAAACAAATGGCCAAATGGGCCCAAAATGCACGTCTAGTATGAACTCTACTTGTGCCCCATGCTCACAGCCATAGCCTGGTACTGAGAATTGAGGAAAAGAGTTCTTACCGGTCTGTGACATCAGGGAGCGATAGTACCATCCACTGCCAGATTCCTAAGCCTTCACCACTGGTTGAGTGCCATAGTTTCCTGCTCTTTGCCTTGCCAATATCATTCTCAAGCAGCACCACAGAAATATTTCCAGCCAGAAAACCCTCAATGAATAGAGATATTCGGAACTAGAAGAAACAGAGCACACAAAGAGAAGGTAAACATCCCACCATTCACAGCAACAATTGAACAAGCTCTTCATATCAAGAGTTCGGAAACACTTTGGGGTATGTTTACTAAACCGTCCTAATGTGCGCCTGGCGCTAGTGTGCAGGATGCCATATAAGGAGTGGGCGTTTCAGTCTTAACATAGCAAACTGGGATTATCGCGCGCTAATGTGTGCTGTGCGCTAATGTGCGCCGCGCACAGTAGCGCACGAGAAACGCGCACGGGAAGCATAAGCAGGCGCGCTGATGTGCAAACAGAGGAGCAGAGCTGCAGTAGAATGGTGAAGATACTGACTGATGGTGCAGGAGTCATGGGTTCAATCCTCCACTGTGCCCAATGAATAAGGCTGGCTGAGGCACTACCTGTTATGTGTAATATTGCATTATGAGGCATTTTAATTTTATTTTAATTATTGCTGCTAGCAAACGCACTCTCAAAGCGCTGTAACATAAGGTGCTGCATAAGGCACCCCATAAGGTACCCCAGAGGGCACATTTTAAAGTGCACTGTCCGCCAAGGCACCCTACAATGTTGCTTAAAGGGTGGCCTATAGGGCACCATATAGGGTGCCCTATGAGGCACGGCAAGGTCATAGCACTGTTTTTGATGGCAGCACTGTGCATTTAAACACATGAAAATCTTAAGTAGGTGCGCTGACATGCAAGGAGAAACAGCAGTGTAGCACAATGGTTAAGGCACTAACTGATAATACAGGGGTCATGAGTTTGATCCCCAGTATGCCTAATACTTAAGGCTGGCTGAGGCATCAGCTTTGACATGTAAGTATTGTTGCCTGCGGCACTTTATTTGTATTTTATTAATTGCTGCCAGCAAACACACCCTCATCTGCGTAACCTAAGGTGCCGCATAAGGCACCCTATAAGGCACTCCATAGAGCACATTATAAAGTGCACTGTCCGCCACGGCACCCTATAATGTCCCCTATAGGGCACCCTATAAGTCGCTCCATAGGATACCGTATAGTGCACCTTATATGGACGGTAACCATAAGGTGCCCTATAGGGCATCCTATAAAGCATCCTCTGAGGCAGCCTTATGGGTACAGTACGCTGAGGGTGTTTTTGCTGGCAGCACTAATGTACATTAAAAATAGATAATGCTTTGGACAGCCCTATCAAATAACCCCACTGTGGGTTTGAGCCCATGACCTCTGGCTCCATAGGCAGTGAAGTAACCAGTGGGCTACAGCTCTATAGCTGCTAGCAAGCCCCTGGCTGGCTGCAGAAGGACTGCATATCACCACACAAACAGTCTGCTGTGGTCACCAGGATAGGGTTAGCCCACCCATACCCATGATGCACTGCACATGCAAATCAGCCGTCTACAGATGAACACAAGATGGGGTATGCACCCCCACAGCACCTCGGCCTGGTAGGGGGAACTGACCATGTGTGTTACTGGCACAGAGTAGCTACACACTGTCACATTGTGCAGGTACTGTGCTCACCCTGAGGGTGAGGTGGGGTGCCCAGCACCAGGTCCACAGCACCTTCCATGACAAAAATAGGTCATGCTGTAGGTTTCCAGCAGTGCTAGTGTGTGAGATAGGTAGTTCCTGCAGACACACTTTGGATACATCTGTATTTCTCAGTCAGGTTTGACCCTTATGGACCCATAGGCAGATTATGTACCACCACCCAACCCACTCGCTGGGGCTGGGGCTGGGGCTGAGGCTGAGGGTGGGAAACAGCATCTGCCCACCAACAGATCCACATTTTACATCCCTGCAATGGCAGCAGTAGAGGAGACCACCAACCACAGTCCTGCTGGGGAACAGATACCCTACAGGGCAGTCAATGCAGCTCTGTACACATCTATAAAGCAATAGCAGATAGACATTAGGCCCAGAAATACTCAGCTGCACCCCCACCACAATCTGAGGACAGTAACTGAATTCAAAAAAGCATGGGACCAACACAGAGGATCTCTAAAGGTAAAAAGTGGACTGTTGTAGTTGTTGTTATGGAAGGACAGACTAGAAAGGCCATGTGATCTTTTTCTTTCATCATGTTTCTATGTTTCTATCTGATATTCTTCTGCAGCAAGCCTGCAGCAACTGCACCCTGCAAGGTGTTCCAGCAAGACACATACTAGCTGCAGACGGTCTGATAGCTAGTCCATAGGGCATGTTCCTGGAGGAGATACATGCACCCAGAACTGGGATGTCAGCATACACACCAAGCAGATACGTCAGTGATTGGGCCCCAAAAGGGAACCCAGAAATATCACATGAAAAAGATATTATAGGGCACTATGGGGGAACCTAGCCATGCCGTGGTCAATGCTCAGTCAGGGTGAGAGTGAACTCCCAGCAGGACATACTGTGGCCACCCTGTCTGTGCAGGTGGTGGCCAGGCACTACAGTGTCCCAGCCATTGCCCTATGCCCTGTGCAGATGCATCCGCACCAAGATACTGGAATGCCCTACCACCCAGCATATGAGCGATCCCAGATCTCTCACAGTTTAGAAAGGCATTGAAGCACTATCTCTTCCTCCAGCATTTCCCCCTAGATAGCACCTCAATAGCCTCACCCACCACTTAGCTGACTTAGTTTAGTAAAACCTACCACACAGCCAATCTCGACTACATCCAGCGAGATGACACCGGTCTGACACATAGATGTACATAGTTTACCCCTTGTTATCCAAGTTTTTGCACCTTGTTCAATGTAAACACAAATCAGTTATTGAGATGTGTATGTTGTTGTTTGTAAACCGCACTGATGCCAAATAGCGCGGTATATAAGAGACTGTAATAAATAAATAAAATAAATAAATAATCCTGGCCAGGCCACCCTGTCCAGGCTATACCCATGGTACCTTGCTCCTCATTATGCACATTGGCAGGCCAATACTAGCAATAGTGCTGGCAGTGTGGGCTGTGGAGGGTGTTTACAGCCACCACACACTGGATAGACAGACACACACTCCCACACCTATGCCAGCATTGTGCTACTATAGAGGTGTTTAGCAGCCCTGGCCACCACACCAGTCCTGGGCACAGTGCAGGCATGGATATGGTATGCAAAACTGTTGGGGGTCACTCCCCAGGGTGGTAAACACTGTCAGAGACCAGACCTGAAGCACACCCCACAGACATCAGAAAGGTTGCTATGATGGAGCTCAATCAGCAAACTGTGCTTAACGTAGTTATCGCTATCTGCCAGTAATCATAGCAACCTTTTGATAGCTGTGTACCGTATTCCCAGGTGTAGGGTGGCATTGCTAAGGTATGCAAGTGCTAGAATTGGGAGATGCACGCAGGGCCCAATGTCCTGCCTCTCCAGGGGGCATTGGCTAATGGAGCCTGTGGGTGTGGGTGTGTCTGCCCCTGTTGGCTGCTGCTTTACGGCAGAGGTTCCCAACTCCAGTCCTGGTGTGCCAAACACTGTTCGGGTTTTCATGCTGTCCCTCATGAATATGCATGAGATACATCTGCATACCATGGGGGTGGTGCACAGATATGCAGCACAGGCATCTTTATTAGAGGCAGCATGGAACCTGAATGGTGTTTGGCCCTCCAGGACTGCATTTGGGAGACTCTGCTCTAGGTAATGTGCCTGTTTATGGAGTCTGTGCTCTGTAGGGTAAAATGTAGGTGTTATGGGCATGTTTACGTCATCTGCAATAAAGGTTCTGTCTGTATTAGCACGTTGTAGTAGTGGGTAAAATATGGGGATTGGGTTGGTAGGCACCATAGCTGGGACTTGAACCTGTGACCTTCTGCCTCCAAACACACTGGTTGTGTGCACTGCACCACTGTGTTGCCACAGGGACAGTGCATTCCCTGGTGATACCATGACTGTTTGTCCGGCAGGGCCTGTCTGTTGCAGTGCATGGCACCCACCTACACAGGGCTAGGCCATGGTCTGCTCTGGGCAGCTGCCACTGCCCCCCTCCACCACCAGTACCCCTCTGCCACCATGCTGACATGCCCTTCTGCTGGTGGTGCTGGTGGTGTGCAGTCTCAAGCCATCCAGTGTGCAGGTAGGCGGCTGCCTATGGTGCGTGTTCTGGGGTAGGGGTGCCTGCATAGGCGTCCACGCTTCCCCCCAATACCGCCTGCCAATGTTCTGTGCCCTTGGAGGTACCTGCTGGGTACTATCCCCTGTGACACTGTGATAAACACTCTCGTGCCCATGTTGGGCCCTCATTTATTTATTTATTTATTTATTTAGCAATTATTTCTATACCGCTCTTTCACAAGTATCAAGTGCGGTTTACAAATGAACAGTATGTTATATGGTATGGGTGGTATCATACCAAGTCAGTTTACATAGAACATATTGAACTATTTACAGGTAACAATATAAAGTATTAACATTATAATTGTTAGAACATTAAACTGTTAGAACATATTTACATTGTTGATATTTACAAATTACGTCATGAATTATAATTGTGGTATATATCACTTGGGCTGTATTTTAATTTATCACTTGGGTTGTATTTTAATTTATACTTCAGAGAACATGTAGCTATGATTTGTATTATGATTGTTAACCTGTGTCTCTTTGAGTGGTCTGGGTGAATTCTGCTCCTTTGTTGTAGTATAAAGAGAATAAATGGGTTTTTAGTTGTTTTTTAAATTCCTTTATGTCTGACAGTTGGCGAATGTGGTCAGGAAGGTTATTCCAGAGGGTGGGAGCTGAGTGTGAGAATGCTCTCTTGTTAGTTTGTTTTGTAGCTTTTGTGTAATCCTTTGGTACTGTTATAGTATTTGAGTTTCGACTCCTTTGTGTTCGTTTATCATTTTCTACTTTAATGAGAGTATTGAGTACAGACGGGGCTAAGTTGTTTATAGTTTTAAATGTTGTTAGAAGAATCTTGTATTTTATTCTGCTGTCTATGGGTAGCCAATGGAGTTCAGCTAGGATCGGTGTGATATGTTCTGTTGAGCTTAAGTTCCTTATTATCCTTGCTGCGATGTTCTGGGTTAGTTGTATCTTTTTAATATTTTGCTTTGTGATGCCATTAAGGATTAAGTTTGCAAAATCGAAGTGTGGAGTTATAATAGCTTGAATTATAGCTATGAAGTCTTGCAAGTGAATTAAAGGTCTTAGTTGTCTCAGTGTCTTAAGTTTGTAGTGTATGTTTTTTGTTAGGTATTTTATGTGTGAGTCCATGTTAAGTTTGTTGTCAAGTATCACACCTAGGTATTTTATTTCTTTTTTTGTGTTGATCTCATGGTTATCTAGGGTGATAGTAGTTGGAGGTTTGTAGGTTTGGTTTTTAGTAATATATAGTACATCAGTTTTAGAAAAATTTATGTGTAGGTTCTGGTCTTTGAGCCATAATGTTATTTCTTTAAAGCATTCCGTTATTTGTTGTAGTGGAGGATGTGGGATTTTAAATGGGAGATAGAACATTATATCGTCGGCGTAAATATGGTAATAGACACCGTGACGTTTAAAGATGTTGCTGATTGGTTGAAGGTAAATATTAAATAATAATGCTGATAGTGCAGATCCCTGTGGGAGGCCTTGTGTTTGGTTGAAAGTGTTAGATGTCTGGTTAAGAATTCTTACTGTTTGGGCTCTGTTTGAGAGGTAGGATTTGAACCAGTTGTAAACAGTGGATGTAATTCCTATTTGTTGAAGTCTGTTGAGCATTGTTATATGATTGACGCTGTCAAATGCAGCGGAGATGTCGAGGAATACTAGGATGAAGGCTTGTTTAGAGTCATCAATTCCTCTTAGTAATGTGTCATAAAGGATTGTTAGTAATGTTTCGACCCCATGGAATGGTCTGAAGCCATATTGGTGTTCATCAAGGAGGTTCGATGTGTCAATAAATTCCTGTAGTTGGGTTTGGACTATTTTTTCTATGAGTTTGGCCATGAAGGGAATGCTTGATATAGGTCTGTATGATTTTGGGGATAATTTGTCTAATGTTTTATTTTTAAGTATTGGTCGTATTTGGACGTGTTTGAGGGATGGTGGAAGATATCCTTTTTCTAATGATATGTTGACCATAGGGAGAATGAATGAGGAGAGTATTGGGAGTGTCTTTTTTATCCAATCGACTGGGCATGGGTCAAGGTATGATGTAGTGGTATTGATGTTAGATATGGTAGTTTTGAGAGTAGTCTTTGATATTGGACTAAAATTGGACCAGGTATCAAGGGTTGGGTGCTTCTTTGCATTGTGTGTTATTGGGGGGTTATTCATTTGTGTTTTTGTTTTATTAATATAGTATTGTGCTAATTCTTGTGGGGAGATTTCGATGGACGTTTCGTCTGAGTTGTATGTTTTGTTTGTTAGTTTCTGTATTATACAGAACAATTCTCTTGGTCGGTTTATTGAATTGTTGAGTATGTTAGAGTGGTAGCTTCTTTTGGCGCTGTCTATTGCTTGCTTATATATGTTGAGGGTATTTACGTATTTCTCTTGAGTTGTTGGGGATTTGTTTTGTCTCCATTTCTTTTCTTCTATTCTTAGTTGTCTTTTAATATTTTTGAGTGTCATGTTATACCATGGGGCATCCTTTTTATCAATTTTATTGTTGTTGCTATTTTGTTGAGAGGGGTTTGGGTTTTTTTCTGCTGCCTTTGAGATAGTTTTGTTCCAAGTTTTGATGGTTTCTTCTAGGTTTGTGGGGGTTTGGTTGAGGTGAGGAATTATTTGATCTAGGAATTCTTCTTCATTGAACTTTCTGAATCTCCTATTTTGTGGGGGATGAATATGTTTATTATGGGTGTTATCGGGGATGGTAATATCAAATTTCAGAAGGTAGTGGTTGGACCAGGGAACCGGTATGTTTGAGAGTGATTCAGGGTTGTACAGGTTGTGCAGTGAATTTGGTAGAAAGACCATGTCTAGTGTTTTTCCTTTGTTATGTGTTTGTTCTGTTATTATTTGATGGAATTCTAGATTACTTACTGCTTCTGTGAAGTGATTTGGTTGGTTGTTAGTTGTTGAAGGGAGATTGAAATCACCCATTAGTATTATTGGGTTTGTGTCAGTGGATGATGCCATTAGTTCAATTAGGTTATCAATGTTGTCTATGTTGTATCCTGGAGGTCTGTATATTAGGCATATCTTTGTGGTTTTAATTTTTATATTTAGCATGTCTACATTCTCAATATTTGTGGATGAGATCAGTTTTGCGTTGAGGTTTTTCTTTATTATTATTAGTACTCCTCCACCTTTTTTAGATGTTCTGTGGGTATGGAAAATCTCATAGTCAGTTGACTTTAATTGGTTCAAGAATACTGAGTCCGTATCTTTGAGCCATGTTTCTGTTATACAGACAATGTCTGTTTTATGATCATTGATGATGTCAGTAAAGATTGGTAGTTTGTTTCTCATGGATCTTGCGTTGATAAGTTGGCAGGTAATAGATGTGTATTTCTGTGTATCAGGTGGTTGTGGGTGTATGAGGTTATTTTTAGGTGTGGCTGTTATATATATAAGACGAGATTGTTTGGGTCTGGGGTTGGAACCATTTTTGAGCGGGGATATTGAGTTTATTAGGTGGTTAAAGCGTGATGTACTTTGTATTATAGGGATTGGTCTGTTGTAATTATCTTTTATACATTTTGTTAGGTTTATCAGTGTGAGAATGAGGAGACAGATTAGTGTTGCCCTGATGGGAGATGAAAATTGAGTAGGCATTGTTTTATTGTATGTTTTAGGGGGTTCAGGTTGTGGTAGGGTTCAGATTGTTTAGTGTATTTTGGGGGATCTTGCAACAGTTGCTCTTGGTTTGTTTGTTTGTAACATTAAATGCAATGGTTACTTTGGGTGATTACAGACAATATAGATAAAATTATCTTGTAGTTAAGATGATGGTACTTTCAGATTGTTAGCTAAATTAGCAATGCACTTTCAGAGTACTATCTGGTTAGTTGCTGACTATACTGACAAACAGTAGAAATCATTTTTGGGTACTGACAACAGTATAACCAAATTGGGTACTGACAATAGTAGAACCAATGTGGGTACTGACAACAGTAGAACCAAAGTGGGTACTGACAACAGTAGAGCTAATGTGGGTACTGACAACAGTAGAAGCAAAATGGGTACTGACAACAGTAGAATCTATGTTGAGAGTACTGGCAACAGTAGAATCAATGCTGTGAGTGTTGACAACATTAGGTACAGTTTTAGGTATATATTGCAGTTGATATGGTAGTAAGGCAGTGGTACAGTTGTGTTTTTTAAATAAGAGGGAGTGGGAGTTTGGTACCGACAAAAAGCATAGGATACATATACTGAGTAGGTTAATATAGTCAGATCGGTTGTTGTTTTATACTTGCTGTAATCGAATGAAGCGTCTGTTGAGAGTGGAAGCGAGCTCGACCCAAGGGGAGCTCAAGCTATTTGTGTGATGTGCTTGCTTGATAGACTCCGTGTGTGTCTCAGGAGGTCATTGGAGGCTTTATTTAAAGGGGTCCGGGTCTGCTGTTTCTTATTTGTAGTCCCCCGTCTGTGGTGGAGTAGCTGTTGGAGTGGAGTCGTTGGTTTTTTGCTGTCGTGCCACCGCCTAAGGGCCACGCCAAAGGGCCCTCTTGCGAGGTCCTCAGGCGCGGGCCCGCAAGGCGCGGGCGCGCTTGCCCGCGGCTGCTTTTAAATTGTGCAGCTGGGTCCTCCCACGGCCCGGATTGGGCCGGAGTTGCAGGAGCGGGAAAATCGCTCGTCGTTCACTCTACCCCGACCGGGGAGCTGCTGTAGCTGGTTGCTGCGGCGAAAAGGGCTGTCTCATCAGTTGCTGTCTGGCTGCTGTACAGTTTCAGCATTCCTAAGTGCCACCTAGGTATCTGCCTAGTCCGCACTGTGCCCCAGCTGCACCACAGCATGTGCCGCCTGCAGCCCTCTGTATCCCCTTTCCCAGCATCTGTCCAGTTGCCCATTCCGACATGCCCGCCCTGCTTTTGTGGAACATGTGTAATCTGTCCAATGGAGAGGGAAACCCTGATGAGCGCAATTGCACTGTGGGATCAGTCACCTTGTATGGGGACGGAGCGTAGACCCTTTGAAAATTCATATCTTTTTTTTGGAGCTTTCTCGGGAGTGCTTTTTGATGTTTGCCATTAATATCACTATTGCCCAGCTTGCTTATGTTTTTTTTTATTTTGTTGGGGTCATTTTCACTGTTTATTTGCACTTTTGTTCCGTGCACATGTATCACACTTATCACTTTTTTGTAGGTTTCACTGGTTTTGCTGTATACTGCTGACAGAAATGGTTTCTTTTCCCTTTAAATCAGCTCTAACGCGAGGTTTTCACTGGCGTTAGTTTTGGCCTCGGATTTCACATCGTTAGTGTGCGGGGAGCCTCTCCCCTCCCACTCTTCACCCATTGACCACTTCTCTCCGCCCCTGGGGAACCTTCCTCCGCCCTCCAGGAGCCTTTCCCCGCCTTCAGCGCTCGTTTGCGCCGCAGCGTGCGTTATCGCGCGATATGGTACCTTGTGCCTTAAAAAGCGCCATCATCGCGCGATAAGGTACCTTATTGCGCGATAACGTCGCAGAGCGCACGTTAGGACGGTTTAGTAAATGTACCCCTTTGTTCTCTTGTGGCAGTCCTTTCATAAGTCCTTAGGAAAGTCTTGGGCCTTCCCATGTCCAGCCTCTGCATTCCACCATTACTCTACAATGGCTTCGAAACGCCTTCAGTGATGGACAAGGTCTTTCATAAACTCCGCACTTGATGACAACCATGCAGCTAGAACCACCTATGGATCCAGCAGCCCCCTGTTTTTGAGAGAAAGCTGTTCTAAGAAAGCAAAGGTGTCTGTAAACCTGACCTTGGTCCTGCCATTGGCTCATGGTACAGAATCTTCTTTAGGTCAGTGTGCCTGACTGCCTCTCCAGCCGTGGGACCTAGTGTGGTGGTACCCTTCCCATGTGCCTAAAGACAGCTCTGTTAAAGAAAAATTGTTTCACGTTTGAAAATATTTTCTACAAGAAAGTATCAGGCACTGCCATGAGCGCCATGATGGCACCTTCTTTAGGTTCATGGCAGATTTTGAGGGAGTGTGGTGGAATCATTCTCATTTAAAGGAAATTTAATTTTGTGGAAAAGATTCATGGATGTTTTTGTTCCGTGAAGTGGTTTAGAAAATGAAATGAGAATGTTTCACCAGTGGTTAATTCATGTGAAGCCAATATTCTGTTCACCTTTGAAATGAGTGATGTTAGATCTAAAAGTGAGTTAGGCCTTGAAACTATTGCACTCCAGAAGCCAACAGACAGAAATACTTTTTTTTTTACATTTCAAAAGCAACCATCCGCCTGCTTGCAGGAGGTGCCTGCCATTTTCTCAGTTTTTTTGAGATATTATAGAATTTGTTTTAGTGTGGTAAAGTTGACGAAACAAGCTTTGCTGTTGATTAAGCGTTCGTTAGAAAGGGGATATCCAATGGGAGCTGCTAAAGAAGCATACGAGAGCTTTGTAGATTAATCACAATTTATTATTTCAACTGAGGAGTAGACGGGCAGATGATAAGCTTACTTGTGAACAATCTTAAGGTATTCCAATATGTCATGTAAAATTATTCAGTATATAAGGAAATATTGGTCTCTCTTAAGGGTACATGATATATTTAAGGAGAGGGCGTTAAGGTTTGGATATATCAGATCCAGAAATTTGAAAGAACATTTGTATCCCTCCAACTCTGGTCTATATGGAAATAATCAAGAGAAGGACATAGGACATTTTGGATGCAAAAAGTGTGAAATGTAATACAGTCAAACCTCGGTTTTCATTTGCCCCGGTTTTCATACGCTTCGGTTTTCAACGTCTTTTCTGACTGAGATTTTGTCCCGGTTTTCATGCATTGCTTCGGTTTTCAACGTCTTTTGACTGAGATTTTGCCCCGGTAGCAGGGAAGAAAAGCTGTCAACGTAAGCAGGAGATGTTGCATGAATGTGGGAGGCAGTTCTTTCTCTTGCAGGGTACGTCTGAAGCTATATCATTAAGATTTTCTGCCATTCTGAAGCATTGAGCAGATAATGTAAAGGTATTTTAATGGACTGAATTCAATGTGATTCCGAAGAGAGCTGGGCACAGCAGCTTGTCAGGGGTGGCTAAGGCCAGATGTTAACATACTGTACTGTACAGTACTGTACTTAGCTTGCTTTCAGTGATGTTAAATGTTCATTTATCCATTTCATTAGTCATTTATATTTATTTCTCATTGTTTTCTGTATGTAAAAATATAGTTATTCTCTATAAAATGTATTTTTTGTGAATATTTTTGGGTGTCTGGAACGGATTAATTGGATTTACATTATTTCTTATGGGAAATATTGCTTCAGTTTTCATACGTTTCGGTTTTAGTCAGACTTTTTCGAACGGATTAATCATGAAAACCGAGGTTTGACTGTATAACATTAGAGTTGATGGAATTCACGAATCCTAAGAATCAGAAAATTAATGAGCTTAAACATCACACCGATTGTAATTCTACATAAGTAGCATATGTGTTGAAATGTCCTTGTTCTAAGATACATAGGTAAAGCAGAGAGACCTTTTAGAATAAGAATTCATGAACATCAGAGTTGTTTAAAATGACAGAAACTAGAAGCTCCTTCAGTAAATCATTTTTTAACAATTGGCGCATGAGTTTGGACAGTTGCAAATACTTTATGATCAATATGCTGGGTGATAGCCAGAAAGAGAAGAGGCAGGGGAAAGTGTGTCTAGAAGAGGATTTCACATTGGGTACTGTAAATTCTTTTGGTTTGAACAATATGATAGAAAGGTGGCATTTCCTGTAAATCATAATGTTTTGATGTACATTTGAGGGAATTGCATTGGGATTTATTTTTAGTTAGGGTCTGTGTTAGTCACCAAGGGGGTCATTTCAGGACACGAATAAGGGGTTTGTATGTGTGACAGAGAGGTTTATGTGCCAAAAACGTCCCCGACCGTATTCTGAAACATTGTTTACATGCATGTCCACGGTGCTAGCATGGGGATCTCAGAACTTGGGCAAGAGAGGGCAGAACGGGGGCATAGGCAGCCGCATTGAAAGTGTATTCAGGAAAGGTCCTTATGTGTATTAAGTATTTCCCGGACACGCCCATGTTGTTCCTGCTGAAATGTGGTATAAGGCTAGGACTTAGAAAATATTCTGCTGTGCTCTGCAATGCGTCCCATAGAGAAGAATGGTTGTGGCAAGTATGTTTGAAATGGTGGGACTGCAGTCTGGAAAAATACAAGATGCAGTCTAAAGGTACAGGGAGCAGACGTGAGGGAATATATTAAGGTAAAGAAACATTTCTAAATGACCTTACAGAAATATTAAGAAGAGCAATAGTGTATATTCAGGCTATGCACCTATGTGCTGTTTGTGCTAAAGGAGCCAATCTATGGGACCCTAACAATTCCCATGTCCAGCAAAATGGAGCAAGTTACTTGACCCTCCATTGCCTCGGAAGAAAGGTCTGGCAATCTACTTCCGGTTACACTGCCAAGAAAACTCAGGAGCTGCTGGGTTGCTTGGAGTCAGCACTGACTCAAAGGCACACATTGCATTTTGTATTTTGATGCAGGGATAGTATGGACGTGAGCAGGGAAAGGATCTCTTTTTGGATGAGAAATGGAGGTCATATTTGTAGTCCTGATACCCCATGAGATTATGTTATGTTTTAGCTGTTATGTATAGGTTCGGGGCATCTTTTGGGCAGAATTATGTTTTTGTGACAGAAAGTGAGAGTATGTTTGTGTGTGTGGTTTGAGAGGGGCACGGGGGGATCTGCTGTGCTCATCTGCAATTCAGGGGGGACATGAATGCCTGGCCAGTACCTGGATCATATGGATGTCTGCAACATCACTAGGTGTCAGTGTCATTGGGCAGTCAAACTCAGAGAGGGTTCACTATAACTAAATGTCAAAAAATATCCCTGTCAATAATAAGGGGCTCTCAGAACAAGGGCACTCAACAGTGCAAACAGTACTAATGCATGCTCATAATGCACATTTTGTGGGACCAATGGTGTTGCTGTTCAGCATGTATTAGTGCTGTTTGCACTGATGAAAGCCCTTATTCTGAGAGTCCCTTATTATTGACATGGATATGTGTGGACATTTAGCCATAAGAAACCTATGCTGGTTCCTGCTGGATTATTTTACATAGGGTACTCTAATTAGATCAGCTATTGTATGCAGTGTGATAGAACAGCCATACATCCACTGTGCCTGGCACCGGGAGATTTATTTATTTATTTTGACAGATTTGTATGCCACCTTATCTTCAATCAAGGTGGTCACATCACATCACAATTGGAGGGTTATATTTAACATTAGGGTACGTGTAAGATAAACTTGTGTGTGTGGATAGGATGGGTGCGTGCTTAGTTGGCGGCGGAAGTAGTATTTCAGTATGGGTAGGGGATGCTGCCTGAATGCTCATATGTTTCTATAAATAAAAATGTTTTGAGGTCTTTGCGGAAGTCTGTGAGGTAATCTAATGCCCTCAGGTTCGTTAGGAGGGAGTTCCATAGTGTGGATGCCAGTAGTGATGGTGCTCTTTTTGAAGTTGTTTGTTTGGTTTTGTGATAGCCTGCAGGTGTGCCGATCATGTTGTTATTGGTTCTTCTTAGTCTGTTGCTGATATCCCTTGTTATAACGTTTTGGAGTACGTCTGCTGAGAGGTGGTGAATGACTTTGAAGATGATCATGATTGTTTTGTATTTAGCTCTTGCCACCATTGGGAGATACGACTGACATAGTGCCAACATTCCCCTGATTGTCCCATGCGGCCTACATCCCTACCTGGGCCAGGATTCATGACAGCTGCGAGAGTAGTGATATATCTGGAGTCTGGCTACTCTTATGATGGCACAGGTATCTCCCCTCCCATGCCCACACAGCCCAGTCCAGGAGAGCAGTGCCACACAGCTGGCCATAGAAAGGCAGACAGGGTTGCCCCACAGGTAGCGGATGTATAGAGACTGACATACACCACGGTGAGACAGGTGTAACTGCTGTGAGAAATACCAGTACCCAGATATGTGGGAATCAGATGTCATAGCCAGAAGGCCCTACTACTACTACCACTGATCATTTGTATAGTGCTACAAGGCATACGCAGCACTACACAGACACATGTAAAAGATGGCCCTGCTCAGCAGAGTTTACAATCTAGTCAAGACAGACAACACAGTAGGGGGAATGGTAAGGAGGCACAAGGGAGATTAGTTGGATCAGATCCAAAAGCAGCAACAAAGAGGTGAGCATTCAGCCTGGATATGAGAAGAGCCAGAGAAGGCGCCTGACGTACAGACTCAGGTAGTTTATTCCAGGCATAGGAAGCAGCAAGGTGAAAGGAGCAGTCTGGAGTTAGCAATAGAAGAGAAGGGCACAGCTAGAGGCAATTTGCCAGAAGAGCGGATTTCCCAAGGAGGGTTGTAGGGAGAGATAAGAGAGGAACAGTAGTGCGGAACAGCAAAATGAGTGCACTTATAGGCCTGAGGCATGAAAAGGGCATACATTTATTGCTCAGAAATATTATGCATCTGTTGGGGAACTGCAATGTTAATTTTGGGGTTTTGGTTTTGTACACTTGGTAAAGGTCCATCCTTAGCAGTTTAAAGTGTGTTTGTAGAAATGACCCAAACAGGGATCACCGGGGCCATTTTCTAATACCAGTACCATTTGATGCAAGGTCAGTGCTGACATTCATGTTCTTATTTACATTCTCTTATACCATATTAGGATGCACTGGCATTACCTAGCACTTTCAGGGCCTGAGGAGGACTTGTAAGAACATAAGATATACCATACTGGGTCATACTGTAGCAGCAAAGCGCAGACAAACCAATGATACCAGGAGTCTGTTCAGAAGGTCCAAATCATTTATTTGTGCACAAGTCTCGAACCAATCAATTTCAAAATGGCTGAGCAAAGTTTTCAAGCATTACAACAACTTTTATAGACTTCTGTTCCATTCTAGGTATAGAAAAACATTTCATTGGTCCCGGTAACCTCCCATACCTCCCGTACCTCTTCTATTGGTCCCGGTACTGATAAGTTTATCCAGTTATGTCCCTCCAGTGGGCATGACACCTGCATACCCCCCTTCTAGTCCCAATTACAATGGTCAGTTCATCAACTTGTTACTTTCACACTTTCACGTAAAATGCTGCCTTAGTGTTCGCTAATGGGACCGGGAGCATAAAGCGACCTATGGGCAGAGAGTAGGGGTCAATGAGCAGGGAGTGGGTGGGAACAAGGCCCTGCTCCCTTAACAATAGCACCTTAACACCAGGAACCATACCGCATTTCAAAGCCTTTCTGTAAGGGTGCATTTTGAGGAGAGAGAGCCTAATTTAACGTCTGCAATGTGCTGCACAGACAGATGAGCCTAAGAATGTGATAGTAGTGCTCCATTAGCAGCAACAGCATGGTGCCCAAGTATGAAAGGGCACTATGCTGATGGTGCAAATGGGGAGAGCAACAGTTCTTTCACCATTTTTTGTTGGACCACATAATACCCTGTACTGGGGTCATGAAAACCAGACTCCCAGACTTTGGTAAGTGATAGTCCATTTTAATCAAACCAGCAGTGAGAAATATAAAATAAACTTAACTGCCACGGCCAAATCATCAAGGTGGGAGACACGACACAGTCTTGCGTTTCGGGCTCACACTTCAATCCGCCCTGCTTCAGGTCAAACTGTCATCACCAATCAAACAGTCGTCAGTTCACATGAATGAAAGAAGAACTTTCAGAGAAGCACTTTTAAACATGGCGTCTGATGTCATCCAACATACTAAACCAAACAAAAGATGGAAAATTTCAGAGTAATCCCTAGGGGAGGGCAGAGGTAGAAAATCAATGTTAGAACAGCCCAAAGAACTCATAAAAGGCTGTGCCAGTCCAATTCCAAATTTAAACCATGAGGGGTCACGGTATTCAGACGAAAAATCCATCGTTGCTCAATCAGTTGTAACTTTTGAGTCCGGTCCCCCCCACAGGGATTCCAAGGAACGTGATCAATCGCTCTCCAGCGTAAGTCCTCAAAATCATGTCCATGAGAAAGCATATGTTGCACCAGTGGAGCTGAAACAGTGCGAGTACGGATCCGGGAAGCATGTTCTGACAAACGGACCCTAAATGGGCGAATAGTCCTGCCAACATAAACCAAACCACATGGGCAACAGATGAGGTATACCACATATGAAGAGTCACAAGACGTACATTTGGTAATACTTTCCCACGGAAACCTCTAACATAACACTCTTCAGCCGTCTCTTCCCCAGGTTGAAGAGACATAACATTGGCAGGCAATGATGGGCTCCCTGGAGAGGCAGATGGTTGTGGGGGGATGAGTGGGCATCCATGTATGCTTCCGCCCCCCCCCCCCCGGGTCCTGCACCTTAGGTGCCCACCAACCTGCATTTTGGCTGGCCTGGGACTGCACACCACCAACACTGACAGCACATGGGCATGTCAGCATTGCATGGGGGGGTGTTGGCGGAGGGGGCAGCGGCACCCGCCTGCAGAAGATCAAGGCCATGCCCTGCTCCAGTGCACTGTGCATAGTGCAATATGCGCCAAGGTCTGTCTGATGGGAAGCATGTCAGCCCCAGGGACTGAGGTGCCCATATGGCCACACTGTGGTGCACTACACACAGTTGGTATATATAAGAGCAGAGGGTCACAGGTTTGGGTCCTGGCTGTGGATCATGCCATGTATGTCCCTGTGGCTAGGTTTTAACACCAACATGTACAACCCCTAATGAATTAGCCAACAAGGGTACAAACACTCATACTGACAGGCTCCACTATCCTCAGCTGGATGGAGAGTCAGGCTGGCAGCACTGGTACACTGAGCGTGCGTCAACATCAGAGCACACTACTAGTTCCTGCACAATGAGCACACCTTAACAATGCCTAAGCTGATATTGGGACCACAGTGGCAGGCAGGAATGCCAACCATCCCTATGTTTGCACAATGCATTGATATGAGTGTGTATGTGTGTATGTCTATCTGTTGTTTTGTGGCTTTCTTCTCCTCACTGAGCCTCACAGTGCCTAAGCTGTTTCCAGCATTAGACTGCAAATGTGCATGATGAGGAGCAAAGTATTGTGGGTATGGGCTGAAATAGGGCAGATTGGCCAGGATGTGTCTGCATCGGGGGTGGATCAATGGCTGGGATGTCGTAGCGCCCAACTGCCACCTGCAAGGACCGGGTGGCCACAGCATGTCATGCTGGGAGGGCACTCTCACTCTGACTGAGCAGTGACTATGGCATGGCTATGTATCCACATAGTAGCTGGTTCTAGTGCTCTGGGTGTCCTTCCTGTCTTGGGGACCCAAGCACCGAACAAACATTTGGGTGTCATGCTGCATATTCCATATGCTGGGTGCACATGGCTCTGTATATGCATGGCTAGTAAACCCAGTCGTGGGCAGCAGGTGCAGTCTGACTGTGTTTGCTGTGAGCGAATGTTAGACCTAGGTGGTTGGGATGTGAGACATTCCAGGCCTGTACCCCGTGGTACTGGTTAGGCCAGCTGGACCCTAGCAACAACCCCATGCAAGTTTAGCCATCTCTCCTCCAAAGCAGTTGGCAGACATGGTGTCAGCATTGTAACACTAGGTATTGACATACACTGTTCTAGGTGGGTCCCTGTCAGACAGGGCCAGATATGACTGGCATATCACACCACAGATTATACCTGCCACACAATGGTGGTGATGGGGATCTGCAGCAAAAACCATTTCTAGCACTGCAACTACTGGGGACCTGGTGCTGGGCACCCATCCTCACCATCAGGGTGACTGCAGAAACTGCTCAGTAGCACAGTTTGTAGCTGCTCTGTGCTTGTATCACACACTGTCATTGCATCTTACTGAGCTGAGGTGATGGATATGTGCATTCTCCATTTGGGAATGCACTGTAGATTGCTGTTCGGCATGTGCACTGCATTATAGGTACTGGTGGGGTTACCCTATGCTGGCACACACAGCAGACGTTTTTAGGCAGTGATCTGCAGTCTCTTTGTATCCGGCCATTGCTGTGTAGAGAGGTGTGAAAGTGTAGCCTATTCTTTAGAACAATGTCTCCACAAGCAGGGGACAGGGGTTTGATTCCTACTTGTTCTTTTTGTGACTGTGCTACTCAGATCATTTTCATGCCTGTAACAGTCAGGGCTCTGCACATCGCTGCTGTCAGCCCATAACTCCCTCTCCTCAGCTGCCATCCGTTCTTCAGCCCATCTGTCCGCCTTTGTCGGCTGTGTACAGTCAAGTCTTCTTGTGCAGGCTGCTACTCCATGAACTACACTGTTACTCTTCTCCGCATTTCAGCTCTTCGCGCTTGCCTCTCTTGTGCCTGATCCGCATGTCACCACTACTACTCTGTCCATGTCACTGCAAACATCCTGCTACTTCTGCCTCTGCAGGAGGACACGTCTTCCCCATCCTATGCCGCACACTGACATTGCACTATTTTACATTGGCACCCTCCTGTGCATTGGTACAGCTACCTCCCACATGCTTGTCCAATTTACTGACTACCACATAGGGTGCCCACCGATATGGCAGGTCCATCAACTCCTGCCTGTCCTCCCTTCCATCATCTTTACATTGACCTTCTTTGGTGCTCTATCCAGTGTTTATGTTGCAGCCGTTTTTGTGTCTCAAGTTGCATGCATGTTACCTTAAACCACCTTAACGCCCTTGGGCACCTTGAGTTAGGGCACCTTAACTTAGGGCGCCTTAATATAGGGTGCCTTAAGTTAGGGCACCCTAACTTAAGGTGCCCTAAGTTAAGACGTCCTAAGTTTAGGTGCCCTAAGTTAAGGCACCTTTAAGATGCTCTAAGTTAAGGCACCCTAACCTGAAGTGCCCTAAGATAAAGACGCCCTAAGTTAAGGTGCCCTAAGTTAAGGCGCCTTTAAGATGCCCTACGTTAAGACACCCAAAGTGAGGCGCCCTAAGTTTAGACATACAGGCCCAGGAGCAGACCGCAGCAGTAATGCAGGTGCAGCAGAAGCCTATCTCCAGGAACAAGCAGGAATGAGTCTTCACATATGGGTACGTCGGTACCGACGGAGCCTGCGTGGGAACGCTCCCCAGCTTCCCAAAAAGGAAAGCTTTTGGGAGCATCCCAAAGTGCCTGCACGCTGCCTTCCCGCCTTTCCTAACCAGCTCTCCTCAGTTCTTCTTTGCCGCGGAGCCAGCAGGTCGAGCCCTGTCACCGCTGAAGAAGTTCTTTATTTTATTTTATTTCTTTGGTCGCGTGTCTGCCTTCCCCGACTCCGGACCGGTACCGCCGGTCTTTTTCTTTCTTTCTTAAAAAAAAAAAATATATATCTATACTTTTCCTCACTTAGTGTATTTTTCTTCTTGGGCCTCAGGGCCCACAAGAAAATTTCCCTCATGGAAAAACCAGCCTCCGGGTTCAAGAAATGCACTAAGTGTAGCGGTACTATTTCTGTTACAGATACCCATGAATGGTGCCTTAAATGTTTGGGTCCTGAACACTCCATTCCGGATTGTCCGTCCTGCTCTTTAATGTCTAAACGGGGTTTACAGAACCGAGCAGCTAAGCTCCATGTGCTGTTTCCCGCTGATGCAGTGGCGGTAGCATCGACATCTTCCAGGTCTTCTTCTCCTGATGGATCTCAGGTAACCAAACATAAATCTAGCAGGTCCTCGAAGGGTAGATCTCCCTCTAAGCATCGAGATGCCTCCGGGCTTGCCCTCGAGGATCCTGCACCAGCAAAACAACCCCGGCGGGAAGCTCCGGTTTCCAAAGCTCCTCCTATGGGGTTACAGGTTGACATCGATGGCACGGCCTCGACCGATCACCTGTTAGAATGCTCTGGGGTACCGGCACAATCTCCCAGTACTGATTTCCAGGCATTCATGGCGTCGATGGATCAGAATGTTCTGTCTATGCAGCGGGCTATCACGGCCTTCATTCAAGCTGCGACGCCGATGGTACCACAACAAACTCCGTTGTCGGTATCGGCTCCGGTACCGGCACCAGCGCCGATACCGGTACCAACTGCATCGACATCGACCAGGATACCGGCTGCAGCGGTTCCTTGTCCAGGGCTACTTCTCGGTACCGATCCGGTACCGAGGATGCCCGATGTCGATACCGCTCGATACGCGTATCGAGCGTTAGAAGAGCACCCTGACAGGCGGTACTTTGATTCCTCTGGTGATTCTGATTCATCAGATGAGTCTCCTGAAGTATCCATAGCCCTTCCTGAAGAGCCTTCTTCTCCAAAAAGAAGAATGTCTCCTCCAGAGGACTTGTCCTTTCAAGACTTCATAAGAGAAGTAGCTAAAGGACTTTCTATTTCAGTAACCTCTGAATCAGAGCCTAGAGCAAAAAAATTAGATATTTTAGGATACTCTAAGGCTCCTAGAGAGGCAGTCACCTTACCAATTCATGAGATTCTTTATGAACACATGATTGATTTATGGGAGACTCCTCTCACTCTCTCTCCTCATTCTCGCAGATTGGACACTATGTATCGTGTCCCTCCCTGTCCTGGATTTCAAAAAACTCAGCTTCCTCACCATTCCATTGTGGTGCAGTCAGCTATGAAGAGGATAAGGAGTACAAAGAGACACTCTTCTGCTCCTCCAGGAAGAGAATGCAGGACCTTGGATGCTTTTGGTAGGAAAATCTTCCAAGCCAGTATGCTTATTGCCAGAATCAACTCTAAATAAATAAATATAGTCTTTACATGGGTATGTTTCTAAAAGAAGTTGCAGAAAAGCTGCACAACTTCCTCCCTTTTCTTCCAGAAGATAAAAGGGACGAATTCCTCATTTGGCTTAAGCATACTCAAGACATTTCAAAGTTTTCCAACAGGGCAGCCTTTGACTCCTTTGAAGGTGCCAGCAGAGCCTCAGGCATTGCCATAGCTGCTCGCAGAATTGCTTGGCTCCAGGCTTCTGATTTAGAACCCTGGGTTCAAGATGGCTTAGGAAATCTGCCCTGTACAGGTGAAAATCTATTTGGCAAAGAGTGGCAAATAAAAGCCACTCAAATGGATGCAGAGAACTCTGCTCTGGATAGACTTTCAAAGTCAACCTCCATTCCTGCCAAGAAAAAGACTTTTAAAAAGTATTTTTTCAAAAAGGGCAGATTTCCTTCTACTTCTGGCCAACAATCTTCTACAGGTCGCTTTGCCACTAAGCGTCAGCAACCTAAGCAGGCCAGGCCTAAGTCTACAGGGGCTGCTGCAACTCATCAGTCCCAACCTCCTCAGGGTTTTTGACTTGATGCTAGAGAACTTAGCCTTTCTGGCTCTACAACAGCCAGAACCTCTCACCATTCCAGGAAGGTTAGCTCATTTTGCTCCCAGATGGGAGCAAATCACATCAGAGCAGTGGACCCTCTCCATCATAAGAGAGGGCTACAAGCTTCATTTCTCAGACCTTCCTCCCCACACCATGGTGAGACACTTCAATTCTCCCACATCTCTTCTCGACCTTCTAGGTCAGGAGGTGACTACCCTTCTTGCCCAAGGGGCAATAGAAGAAGTTCCTCTTCTTCAACAAGGGTCAGGGTTCTACTCCCCCTATTTTCTCATTCCAAAGAAGACAGGGAGATACAGACCCATCTTAGATCTCAGAGAATTGAACAAATTTCTATGCAAGGAGAAGTTCAAGATGCTTTCTCTGGGCACTCTCCTTCCATACCTTCAAAGTCAGGATTGGCTTTGTTCTCTAGATCTCAAGGATGCGTACACACATGTCCTCATCCATCCATCTCACAGAAGATTCCTACGTTTTCTTTTCCAAGAAAAACATTACCAATACAGAGTGCTTCCTTTTGGTCTGGCCTCTGCTCCAAGAGTGTTCACCAAATGCATGGCAATAGTTGCTGCATTTCTACGCACTCTGGGAATATTTGTCTTCCCATACCTGGACGACTGGCTCATCCGAGCTCCATCTCAATCAGAGGCCCAGATTTCCCTGGACCGTACAAGGCGCATTCTGCAGTATCTGGGACTTGTGGTAAACCTCCCAAAGTCCCAGCTCACCCCTACTCAGTCCCTGGAATTCAGAGGGGCCTGGTTGGATACCACCACTGCAAGGGCCTACCTTCCTCAGGCCCGTTGCCAACGTCTAGTGCAGTTAGCCTCCCAGATTCAGTCAAAGAGTCACTTAACTGCCCGGGAGATGCTACAACTGCTAGGCCACATGGTTTCCACAGTGCATGTGGTACCCTATGCTCGCCTACACATGAGAGCAGCTCAATGGACTTTGTCCACCCAGTGGACTCAAGCTTCAGGAGCTCTCTCAGACCAAATAGCAACCTCCAAACGTCTCTTTTGGTCTCTCCAATGGTGGATGTCCACTCAAAATCTGTTGCTGGGGTCCCCCTTCCAACAGTTGTTGCCCCAAGCAACCCTCACAACAGATGCCTCCCAAACAGGTTGGGGAGCTCATCTACAAGACCTCTCCACTCAAGGCACTTGGTCCCCACAGGAGACCTCTCTTCATATCAACCACTTGGAGCTTCGAGCAGTTTTTCTAGCTCTCAAGGTCTTTCATACCCTCCTCAGCTACAAGACAGTCCTCATTCATACGGACAATCAAGTAGCCATGTTTTACATAAACAAGCAAGGAGGAACTGGCTTTCTGTCGCTTTGCAACGAAGCTTTAAGATTATGGGCCTTCGCCAGAGAGCATCAAATCCATCTCCTGGCAGTATACCTCCCAGGAATCCAAAACTCTTGGGCAGACAGACTCAGTTGAGTTCTGCTTCCACACGAATGGTCCCTGCACATGGATCAGGTACTCGGAATCTTCCAAGAATGGGGAACCCCGGACATAGACCTCTTTGCAAGTCCGTGGAATGCCAAACTTCCCCGGTTCTGTTCCAGAATTCCGTGTCAGGGAGTTCAGGCTAAGGATGCCTTCCTCCTTCATTGGAGTCAGGGCTTCCTGTATGCCTTTCCACCCATTCCCTTGATTCCCAAGACTCTGTTCAAACTCCAGAGGGATCAAGGATCTATGATCCTCATAGCTCCACGCTGGCCACGCCAAGTGTGGTACCCTCTACTTCTACATCTCTCCCAAGCCCCCTCCCTGGACTTGGGAGCTGCTCCAAACCTTCTGTCCCAGGAGGAAGGGACTTTGTGGCACCCAAACCCCGTCCCTTCACCTCAGAGCTTGGTTACTGAAGGCCTAGACCTTCAAGGCTTGAATCTTTCTCAGCAAGTGAAGGATATCCTCCATGTTTCCAGAAAACCTTCCACCAGGCGTTCCTATGCTTTTAAATGGAAGAGATTTTCCATTTGGTGTGCTGAAAAGGGTCTTGACCCTCTAGCACTACCTTTAAATTCGCTGTTAGACTATCTCCTGCATCTTTCCAATGCAGGACTTAAGACAAATTCAGTAAGAGTCCATTTGAGTGCTATTGCAGCGTCCCTTAAGCCCATCAATGGACAACCTATTTCCTCTCATCCTCTCATTGCAAGATTCATGAGAGGCCTAACTTTAACTAAACCTCCCATTAGGCCTCCTCCGGTGGCATGGGACTTAAATTTGGTTCTTGGTCAGCTTATGAAGCCACCTTTTGAACCCTTAGCCACTACCTCCTTGAAATTTCTTTCCTGGAAGGTTATTTTCCTCATTGCAGTCACTTCAGCTCGCCGCATCAGTGAACTGCAGGCCTTAGTGGCTAATCCACCTTATACAAGGTTCCATCATGATAAGGTAGTCCTTAGGACAAATCCACACTTTATGCCTAAAGTGGTCTCACCTTTTCATCTTAATCAAGAGGTATATTTACCTGTCTTTTTTCCAGCTCCTCATGCATCCAGTGCAGAGAAGAATCTTCATACTCTGGATTGTAAAAGAGCTCTTGCTTTTTACTTACAAAGGACACAGCAACATAGAAAGTCTTCCCAGCTTTTGTTGCTTTTGATCCTTCTCATTTGGGACTTCCAGTCTCTAAGAGAACACTGTCCAATTGGATTGCTCAGTGTATTTCTTTTGCCTACCAGAGTAAGAACCTTTCTCTGGAGAGCCATGTCACAGCTCATAATGTGAGGGCCATGGCCACCTCTATGGCTCATCTAAATTCTGTGTCCATCGACCAGATCTGTTGAGCAGCCACCTGGGCCTCGGTTCATACCTTCACAGCCCATTACTGCTTGGACAAGGACTCCCGCCGGGATGCCTTGTTTGGTCAGGCTGTACTCAAACACCTGTTCCATTCTTAAACAACTCCTACCCTCCTTCCCTGGATGGATGCCTGAGATCCATAGGAGGACGTAGAACCCTTCCCAGGGTCTCATATCCTTGGGGATCTCCCAGGCATTTTAGCTAGGGAGTCCCCATATGTGAAGACTCATTCCTTCTTGTTCCTGGAGATAGCACAGTTACTTACCTGTAACAGGTGATCTCTGGGAACAGCAGGAATAAGTCTTCACAACCCTCCCACCTCCCCTAGGAGTTGTACCTCTTTTCTATCTTTCCTTTCCTCTCTCTCTCTATTGTCTCAGCTTTAAACACGAACTGAGGAGAGCTGGTTAGGAAAGGCGGGAAGGCAGCGCGCAGGCGCTGTGGGATGCTCCCAAAAGCTTTCCTTTTTGGGAAGCTGGGGAGAGTTCCCGCGCAGGCTCCGTCGGTACCGACGTACCCATATGTGAAGACTTATTCCTGCTGTTCCCAGAGATCACCTGTTACAGGTAAGTAACTGTGCTTTACTGCAGATGATGGGAGCGTGGCTGGGAGCACAGGAGAAAGCGTCAGAAGCAGCACGGACAATCACAGGTTCCAGAGGAGCATTAAATACGTGTGAGCTAGGGCCACAGTCTAGCGGGACATTTTCGTTTGGACAGTTAACAGAAAATGATGATATTGACGACTTTATTGAAGCATTTGATAGGGTGGCACACATAATCGGATGGCCTAGAGAATGGTGGGCTGTACGCCTGGCCTCATCGCTTACTGGGGAAGCCTTGGCGGCGTACAGGGCAATGCCTCTAGACCTTGCCAACGATTATGATGAGCTGAAATGTGCCATAAGGGACCGCCTAGGTCTAACGCCCAGGGTATATCACCGTTTGCTAAGAGATACTAAGTTGAAGCCTGGTGAGACGCTCAGAGCTCTTTGCCAGCGGATTAAGAGCTTGGTATTAAAGTGACTAACACCGGAGGCCAAAACTATAGAATCTATCATTGATAGCATTGTTCTAGAGCAGTTTATGGCCACAGTCCCGAAGGATATCCAAACCTTCCTGATTTTACAGAAGTGCCGGAACACTAATGAAGCAACCTTATTGGCTGAACGCTTTTTAGAAGCAGAATGGGCCGAACAGGGAAAAAGGAGTGCTTCCATAATGGCAGATTCTGTACTATCAGAAAGGAAGGTAAGGCAAAAGGGGACGAGATAAAAATGTGTATGCCTATGTTTAAGAGCTATTCCATAAGGAAAAAATGTTTTTCATGTGGTAGTGAGGGACACCTGAAAAGGGATTGTAAAGCGAGGACTGTTTTGATAACTGCCCATTCAAAGGAGACCAGGGAAGGTTTTATTTTATCGGTAGAGGTACAAGGCATTCCCACTGAAGCTTTGTTAGACTCGGGAGCAGATCAAAGTATGATGTCCTGGAAACTCTGGCAAGAGATTGAATCCTGCGTTAATAGAGTCCAAACCCAACCTGAAGGAAAGGTAAAAATCAGGTGTGCCCATGGGGCGTCATCCTTCTATCCCGTACGTAGAGTTTTAGTGAAAGGTTTAGGGATTAAGAAGGAGATTCCTGTAGCAATTGTGCCCGGGTTACCACATCCTCTGGTATTGGGGAGGGACTGGCCCCAATTCAAAAAGGGTCTAGAAGAGGGTCTACATCTGAGGGTAGGCATGGTATCCACACGAGCACAGTCCAGGGCCAAAGAGGGGGAAGAGGAATCTCCAGATGAGGCACTAGAGGATCTACCATCCCATGAGGGCCTGATAACTCCCTCTCCAGATAAAAGGAAGAAGGGAAGAGGGGAGAAATGCCGGGAGAGGCAGTATAGGTCTCAGCGTAGGGCCGAGGTAGAGGCCGGACAAGGGAAACCTTGGGTTCCGGCTGAATTAGTGGAAAAATTCCCATCTTTCCCCAAGGAGCAGCAAGCCGATCCCGCTCTTTTATGGGCTTTCGAGTACGCCCAAGGGGGGTCAGAAACCTTACCTAGATTCTTGCTGGAGGGAGATGTGCTATACAGGGAAAGTTTAGATCCCCGTACAGGGAATGTCCGTAGCAACTTGTAGTCCCTACGACATTCCAGACTTTAGTTTTAAGACTAGCGCATGACCATCCTGTAGGAGGTCATAAAGGAGTACATGGCATGTTGGACCAGATATTGGCCCGTTTTTACTGGCCCGGTGTTTTTAAGGAGACCTCGCGATTTTGCGAGTCGTGCTCGTCATGTCAGCGGGTCACCTCGATTCGTCCGCCGGAGGTGCCCTTGCGTTCCATGCCCGTGATATCTGAGCCCATTCATAGAGTGGCCTTGGATATAGTGGGACCATTGATAAAGACACCTCGGGGGTTCCAGTACATGTTGGTCATAGTGGACCAAGCCACAAGGTTCCCATGGGCCATTCCCCTACGTAGTATATCCGCAAAGATCATAGCCTCTGAAGTAATATTCTGTGAGGTAGGATTTCCACGCGAAGTCCTGACAGACAGAGGCAGTACTTTCATGTCCCGGTATCTGGCCCAAGTGTGGGATGCATTTGGTATACGTCATGTTAGAACTGCTGTCTACCATCTGCAGTCAAACGGACTGGTGGAGAGGCAGAACCAAACATTAAAGAAAATGTTGAGGAGGGGTTTGGAGGGTAACATGGCAGAGTGGGATATGATGCTCCCTTTTGTTTTATATGATTGTAGAGAGCGGAAACAAGCCTCTTTAGGCACTTCACCATATGAATTAATGTATGGGCGGGCACCACGAGGCATCTTAGACATTCTACGGGAGCAGTGGGTTGAGCCTGGGGTAGAGGAAGTAGGAATACCCCAGTTTTTGAGGGATCTAAGAGGACGGCTACACCGAAACTCTCAAGCGGCAGAGGAAAATTTAAAGGCTAGCCAGACGCGCCAGAAAAATTATTACGATCGGCGTACAAAGCCTCGCCAACTGGAGGTGGGAGAAAAAGTAATAGTAATGGTGGGTGGAGCCGGTCCTAAGTTTGAAAGTAAATGGAAGGGGCCATATAGGGTAGTCAAACAGGTGGGTCCTGTGTCATACTCAGTAGAAAACAGAAGGGGTCGACAGCAGGTCTATCACATAAACGTACTGAGACCCTGGCATGAGCGAATAGCCTTGGCCCATTTAGCCACAAAAAAAGAATGGAAGAATGGAAACTGGCAGACAAGCTCAAATATCCCAGCGAGAATTATGAGCTGTGCGGGTACTTTAGTGCCAGCCCGTAATATCTTAAGAGGGGGTGGGGGATATGTAATGAGGAGAGCATGGCTGAGCCCATGCAAACAAAGGAGAATTATAAATCTACCTTTAAGGAAGGAGACAGGCAAGATATCTGTGGCTTTCAGGGTGCAGGCAAAGGGAAAAAACACGCACTTGCTGAAGCTAAGCCACACCCAAGTTCTGCTGATCTAAGGGCAGGCTTGGAGGATAATGAGAGACACCTGGGTAAGGGACAGTGCAAGTTAGGGAAAAGGCAGCCTTATAAACCCAGAGAAACACGTGTGTCTAGAGAGAGCACCAGCACCAGCACCGGCCCCAGCACCAGCACCAAGACCAGCACCGGCTGGAGAGAGGATTCCATGAGAGAGCAGTACTCAGGGAGAGAGCAGCACACGAGAGAGCTGACTAGAGAGAGCACTGCAGACTTCCGTGGAGGGAGAAGCACCAGGGAAAGACCCAGAGAACTCACCAAAGAGGAGAACGGTGGAGATTTCCAGGGGGATATTAGAGGTGAAAGCCGCACCCAGAAAGAGAGCCAGGCTTGCAGGGAAACTGCAATTGGTTCTGAAACCAGTAGAGCTGTAGCTGAAAGAATTGCAGACAAGGGGCAAGGTGCAGTTCCGCCAGTACGTGGACCAGCTAAAAAGATTCAAGTTCCTAGAAGGTGGGTGGATAAAAATATATCTAAGAGTGACCTAAGCCAGTTAGAGGCACTTTGGCGTTTGAGTCAGGAGAAGAACCTTTTCACTCCAGGTGAAAACCCTTTTCCTAGTAAGAAGCCCCAGTGGAGGAGAATTCAGGAGCTCTTAGAGAGTTTCAAGCAAGAAGCATTGCATGAAGGCTTAGAGCCAGACATACCGGTTGAAAACCCGGAGGAAATGCAGGTAGAATCTATTGAACCTGATTCTGACTCAGAGGATTTATTAATGGACTGTTCATGGTGCAAAAAGGCATAATAGAAGCTGCTGGTTAAAGAAAAAAGTCTGTAACCTGAAAACTACCAAAAGCAGTGAGTAAGACAGGGAGAATGATTCTAGCCTGAATTGCTAAGTACCCTGTTGAAAGAAGAAAAGACATTTACTTTGATTTGAAGAAAAGAAACTGTGTTTGTTGCTGTATGTTTGAGAAACAGCTATGTATGTTGTGAAGGCCAGCTAAAGCAATTTCACTGGTGGGTTTTTGTGTGATTTTCCTGAAGATCATTTGTTTTGGAGAAGAATCCTGTTGCTTTGTTTGAGCTATATGCTGGTGAAAAGAAGGAAATAAATTCCTGTGTGTCTTTTGAAAAAAAACCTCGGTTCTCAATACTACTGTTTTTTTAAGTGGGAGCACAACTACAAGTCCCAGCAGCCCCAAGCTCTGGATGAGGACAAATAATTATTTATTCAAAGACTAAACAGTGGCACCCCTATACCTATAGGCCGTGGCCTGGGCTAGGGGCCCCCACATGTTGCGACAGATACTATCGCTGCTCTATCTCTGCATGCATGGTTATACAGCTCTTTTTTAAATCTGGCAAATTAGGAGAAGGTATAAATAAGTTGTCAAAAGAGTTATAAATTAATCATGTATATATCAGTGATTGTAATATATATTCACACCTGTTACCTGTATTTGTTTAAAATGTTATAATGTAATATGGTTGTTTATAATGTAACCCACCCTGATTACACGATAAGGCGGTATATAAGACGCACAAATAAATAAAATAAAAAGAAGCTAGTGTAACTGGGATTAAAAAAGTCAATAGACTGTTATTAAGACAGACCTGGGGAAAGCCACTGCTATCCCTGGGCGTAAGCAGCATGCAAGCCGCTTTGGGCAGACTCAGTCCCAGAGCTGATGATGGCAATCCTGCCAGTCGATGGTGGCATCATTGATGTGAGAAATACCACTTGGCTGAACTTTGGGATTTCTTTGAGAGCATTTCTTCACTGCTGCAACTGTGAAACATGGAGAGACTTTGTTGGCATTGCAGCCAGGCTGGACAAAAGTGGCAAGATCACTGCATAGCCTTCCATGACAGCCTGTGGTGGTGCTACTTGTCATGGACTGGTAGTGATGCTAACTACAAGCTTTAGGCTCTGCGTTCTGGTGCATATGTGTCTGACTCCGGCTGACCAACTTGCTGCACTGGAAACTTCCCCCGATCCCTCTATTTTCTGTGGCTAGTGGGCTGGCTGGGACATAAAGCTAAATATCATGCTAGCAGTGTGCCACAAGAGGGAAGGAGGGAGGTCTGGCATTTTTGGTGTCCTGCAGCAAAGCGAAACAAGTTGAAAAGTTCACACTTTATAGTATGTCACAATGGCGCATTTCCCTCACTCACAGGCTCAGACTTTTGGGGGCTTCATCTGTATATGTCTTAGGAAGTGGTGGGGGTGTTCATGCATGATTGTGTGTCGGTTGGTGTGTGTGTTTCTGACTTTCTCTGTGTCATGGAGACCACCAAAGGCTATATAAACACATGTTTGTGTGAGTGTGTGTGCGTACCATGGGGACTGTCGGGTGCTACATACATGTGTGTGTGAATGTGTGTGTGTGTCATGGGGTCCACTGGGGGCTATGTGCATGTCTGATCATGGAGAGTGTTGGGGGCTGCATACATGTGTGTCTGTGTGCCATGAGGAGTTTTGGGGCAGGGCTATATATGTTAATATCTGTATGGGACAATGTGTGCATGTGAAACAGCACACACTGTATGACAAAGTGATATACTTAAGAACATAAGAACATAACATATGCCATACTGGGTCAAACCAAGGTTCATCAAGCCCAGTATCCTGTTTCTAACAGTGGCCAATCTAGGTCATACGTACCTAGCAGTATCCTCAAGAGACACAGGTTCCACAATGCTTGTATTGGGTCAAGCATTGATATCCTGGGTCCCTTTTTAATAATGTTTTACGGACCTTTCCTCCAGGAACTTGTCCAAACCTTTTTTTAAACCCAGCTACACTAACAGCCTTTACTACATCCTCTGGTAACAAATTCCAGAGTTTGATTACACGTTGAGTGAAAAAATATTTTTTCTTATTTGTCTTATATAGTTTACCCTGTAGCTTCATTACATGTCCCCTAGTTTTTCTATATTCTGATAGCGTAAACAATCGATGTACATTTACCCGTTCCACTACATTCATTAATTTATAGACCTCTATCATATCTCCCCTCAGCCGTCTCTTTTCCAGGTTGAAGGGCCCTAACCTTTGTAGCCACTCTTCATAGGAGTAGCCTTCCATCCCCTTTACCATTTTGGTGGCTCTTCTCTGTACCTTTTCTAATAACGCTATATCCTTTTTAAGATACAGCGAACAGAATTGCACACAATATTCAAGGTGCGGTCATACCATGGAATGATATAGAGGCATTATAATATCCTTTGTTTTATTTTCCATTCCTTTCCTTATGATACCTAGCATTCTATTTGTATTCTTGGCTGCCGCTGCACACTGGGCGGAGGGTTTTAACATGTTATCCACGATGACTCCTAAATCTTTTTCTTGGGTGGTGGTTCCCTATGTGGAACCTTGCGTTGTGTAACCATAGTGTGGGTTGTTCTTTCCTAGGTGCATAACTTTGCACTTGTCCACATTAAATTTCATCTGCCATTTGGATGCCCAGTCTTCCAATTTATCCAGATCCTCCTGCAGTTTTCCACAATCCTCTTGGGTTTTAACAACTTTAAACAGTTTTGTGTTGTCTGCAGATTTGATAACCTCACTAGTTATTCCCTTTTCCAAGTCATTTATGAATATGTCAAAAAGTAGCGGACCCAGTACAGATCCCTGGGTACTCCACTATTCACCTTTTTCCATTGGGAAAATTGGCCATTTAGCCCTACCCTCTGCTTTCTATCTTTTAACCAGTTCCCGATCCACAATGGTCCACTGCCTCCTATCCGATGACTTTTTAGTTTTGCCAAAAGTCTCTGATGAGGGACCTTGTCAGAGGCTTTCTGAAAGTCCAGATACACTACATCAACCGACTCACCTTTGTCTACCTGTTTATTCACACCTTCAAAAAAACATATCAGATTAGTAAGACAAGATCTTCCTTGTCTAAAACCATGTTGGCTGTCTCCCATTAGGCCATGACTATCTACATGCTGTGTAATTTTGTTCTTTATGATGGTTTCTACCATTTTCCCCGGTACTGACGTCAGGCTCACCGGCTGTAGTTTCCCGGATCACCCCTGGAACCCTTTTTAAAAATTGGCGTTACATTGGCGATCCTCCAATCTTCAGGTATTACAGATGATTTTAATGAAAGTTCACAGATTACTAATAGCAGGTCTGAAATCTCATATTTCAATTCTTTAAACACTCTTGGATGTATACCATCCGGTCCAGGTGATTTGCTACTATTCAGTTTATCAAATAGTTGTAATACATCTTCCCGGTGTAGCGATATATCTCTTAATTCCTCTGCAGTATCACCTTTAAATACCACTTCAGTCTTGGGTAACATCCCTACATCTTCCTCAGTAAAGACGGAAGCAAAGAATTCATTCAGTCTCTCCGCTATAGCCTTGTCTCCTCTTACTGCCCCTTTTACCCCTCTATCATCTAACGATCCAATTGACTCTCTCACAGGCCTTTTGCTACAAATGTACTTGAAAAAGTCTTTATTTCATGTTTTTGCTTCCGTAGCAAGTTCCTTCTCAAATTCTCGCTTTGCCTGCCTTATCAATACTTTGCATTTAACTTGCCAGTGCTTGTGCTGTTTCCAGTTTTCATCGTTTGACTCTTCTTTCCATTTCCTGAAAGATGCTTTTTTGGCAGCAACAGCCTCTGTGACCTCACCTTTAAACCATGCTGGCAGTTTTTTGGACTTTCTTCCACTTTTCTTAATGCGTGGAATACAGCTGGTCTGGGCTTCCAGGATAGTATTTTTAAACAACACCCAAGCTTGATGTAAGTCTTTAACCTTTGCAACCGCTCCTTTTAGTTTTTTCTTAACTATATTCCTCATTTTATCATAGTCTCTCTTTCGAAAATTAAAAGGTAGTACTGTGGATTTCTTTACTAGCCCATTCCTTCATTTGCACAAACATATCTGTGTGCGTGTGTGTGTCAAGGAAGAGTTCAAAGATAGATGATAAAGTGTGTCTTGTTATTTATTTATTTAAATTCTCTTATATACCGTGCTATTCTGCATCAGTGCGGTTTACATTGAACAAACTGAAATTACATTGAACAGGGCATTATAACTTGGAGATAACTATTTTACAGGGAACATGGGCTATGGAGGGTTAAGTGGCTTGCCCAAGACCACAAGGAGCACCTGTGGGACTAGAAATCCCAGTCCTTCTGGCCCAAGGTTGCTGTTCTCTAGTGGGATTTGAACCCCCAACCTTCTGGTCTGAAGTACCTTGCCCCAACCACTAGGCCACTCCTCCACTCCACTTATGGTAATAGAGGCTGTATGAAGAATTTTTATAACTAACGTTGTCCATATACATATGTCTCTCTCTTCAGATAGTGGGTATGTAGTGCGGGTGCAGTGCCTATGTGTATGTGTGTGGTGCAGTGTGGGGGTGGGATGCCTGACTCAGTGTGTGGGTAGTGTGGGGGTGGGGTTCCTGAGTGTGTACACGCTACATGGGTCAGGTGCCTTTTTGTGTGTGTGGCTGTGGGGGATGGGGTGCCTCTGTGTGTATGTTTGTGTGGTGTGGGAAAGAGATGGCTGTGTATGCGGTGCAGGAATAAGGTGCCTGGGTATCATTTGGTGTGGGTGGGGGGCAGTGCCTTTATGAGTATATTCAGCCCTGACAATCTTACACCTCCTTTCTGCAGACCCTCTGCTGCTGCCCTCCCCAACTCTGTTCCCTTCCCAGCCCATGCCCCTTTCTCCTTCCCTCTTGCCCTCCATTCCCTTCCCCCTATCTCTCTTTGTCAAACGCACTGCCCATTTAAATTTGTCCCTCCTACCTCCTGTGCGTCTCTTCCCCAGCAACTCTTGAGTGGTCCTCCTCTCTCGTTCAGCCTGTGGGACAGGCTGCTCCTGCATGCACTGAAGAAGGCCTTGATTGCAGAGAGCAGCATATTGTTCCATGGGACCGGCTGATCCCATGGGCACTGCACACTACTGCGCTACTGACTATGTGTGAATGTGAAACAGCACACTCACTGTATGATGAAGTGATATATTTCCCCTTCATTCAGTACTTGCGGGAGCAGCCTGTTCCACTGGCTGAAGAAGAGAAGAAGGCAGCGATCACAGAGAGCAGCACAGTGGTGTTCAGTACTCATGGGAACAGCCTGTCCTGCTGACCAACGAGCAGAACACCAATACGCTGCTCTCCATGATCGCGGTCTTCTTCAGCCCGCAGGACAGGCTGCTCCCACAAGTATAGAAGAGGGCTGTGATCATAGCCAGCAGCGCACTGGTGTTCTGCTCTTCAGCCCGAGGGACAGGCTGTTCCATGGGCACTGAACACCATTGCGCTGCTGGCACAGCACCCTTGAACACTGGCACCCTCCTGCCGCGGTAACCCCGCTTATTGGGTAGCGCCGGCCCTGACAAGCTGAACCTGCCCTGCTTTCATTCCTATCTTATGCATGGGCTAAGGGCCGGAACAAGCCTATCGGGTGGCATAGACAACCTTCAACCTTACCCCCCGCCCCCTCCCCCACCAAGATTATCGCAACACCACACTCTCACCACAGTCCTCTAAAAATGCCTTATTGGACATCATACTTTTAATGAATCCACTTTGCTTATTACGCAGGTGTGTGCCTGCTCTCCCTGCGGGTAAAAGAACGTGCTGATGGCTCTTTGACATCTGTGTGCCTGTCAGGATTTATTGTTTTGCTTTGACTGCTGCTGCTCTTTGCTGCCTTTCAGAAGTCCTGCCCTAGGTGACCTAATGGCTGGGCAGTCCTGCACGGGCTTAAGGGTAAAATCTCTCTAAGAACAGCAAGATTACAATTGCTTGGATGCACTAGGGCAAAACCAGGAAGGGGCTCATTCTGCCCTCAATGACATTTGTTCACTTAACACTCCTCTAGCCCAGCTGTTACTTCCGCCAGCCTCTAGTTTTATATTTCCAGTAGGAATGACATCTCTTGAACAGAGGTACTGTAATTTATTTTTAGGCAATGTCTCAAGCTGCTTAGATAAAGGAAATCAGGGGTACAGAAAAGATCCAACTTTAGGACTGAATGGCAACAATGAGTAACCGTTCCTTGTTTTGTGAATGCTGATGCCCTCACCTCCCCACCAAGATGAATGACTTGCTTGGGCATGAAAAGTAATTCTAAACGATCTATAAAATATCTGACAGTTTCTAAATATTGTGGAGCCCGGTGGTGATGTGCTAGCATAGTAAATTGCTTTTACACAGGACATGCTTACACAGGATCTTGCTGATGCAACGTGCCAAATTAAAGAGAGCTGAAAAGTGCCTTGTTTATTATGAGCACAGGATGCACGGTGTTGCAGTACGACAGTAGAGGATGAGGCAAGTTGATTTTGCTCTTTCTAGAGCTGCTATGTTACTTTTGACTGGTTAAGTCAACCACGGTTTTATCCCCTTATCTCCACAAGCTGGAACGTCACTTTTGCTAAATAAAGTAGGTCTACATGTCTTTGAGTGCAGTGGGGCAAACTGAGAATGTGCACAGGCATGAACAATTCACTTACTTTTCATTTTTTCCATGAATTTTTCCCTACGTTTAGGTGCTTTTTAGTTAGTTCCACACACTCATTCTAACTGGGGATTTAAAGTGCACTAACCAACAAATTACAGTGTGCTGTCAATTAGCACATGGTAAAGCAATTCAGTGCACTCTAAATTTTTTAAGGCACCTTAACAAACTGAATGCACAGTAATAAATGCAAACCCCTAGGGCAAACCTAGGACTGGGTCAAGGCAGAATGCCAGAAAAGGCGGTGTTAGCACAAATGAAGCGGAACCTTCTTTGATTCACCTCTGGTACTTCATTGATGATTCAAAAATGAGCAAACACCCCCACACCCCCTTCCAATACAGCAGCCAAACGTCTGGCAGTCTTGGATCCTTGATGCTAAATAAGTGACAGGCATAGATAGCAATGATAACACTATCTTCTAAACTATCTGCCCCAGGCATTTGCTGGAAGCTCTATTGCATGTGTCTCAGGGGAAATTTCTCCAAATGGGTTAGTTTTGCGCATATCATGACAGTTACAAACCTCACTCCTGAGCCAGGGTCTCATGTGCTGTGCACTTTATTGTAATCTCTGGCATGTAGCTTCAGAGAATTCAGTATACAAAGGAGCGGAGAGTAAAATGGCAGCAAATCCAAACTTTATTGTAGTACTATCCTGATGCGTTTCAGCGTGAGCCCTCCTGAGGGGGTACAACTCTTATATCGATAAGAGTGTTCATGCACATAGGAAAATGCAGGTGCCAAAAGAGTTTCAATGTACATGATCCTTCAGAGCGTATCAGCACAACCACACTCTGAAGGATCACGGACATTGAGACTCTTTTGGCACCAGCATTTTCATATATGCATGAGCACTCTTATTGACATAAGAGCTGTACCCCCTGAGGAAGGCTCATGCCGAAACATGTCGGGGTAGTACTACAATAAAGTTTGGATTTGCTGCCATTTTACTCTCCACTCCTTTGTGTGCTGTGTTTTTCTGCGTGAGAGTTTTGCTCTCTTTCGGACTCTTTCTTCAGAGAATTCAACCACTGTATCAGAGTTTTCAGCAATGTTACAGGCATGTTTCCAGCACAGCTCAGGAAAGGCTGAATCTATCCAAAACAAATTTGGTCTCTGGAGGATGAAGATCAGAAAAGCAAATTGGGACAGCAACTGTTGGAAAAACAGATGCTCGTGAGATAGCTGGTGGCACAAATCCCTCCAAAGATATTTGGCAGGGCCTGAAAATGGTTATTGAGGGCACACAGAAGTATGAGCTCCACAGACACTTCATTAACACAGATGAAACCCCCCCAAAAGGTGGGTATTTGATAGTGTGTTGAATAATGTAGAATCAAAGGTAAATGGTCAATGTATGCTGCTGAAGATGTGGCTGAGGGGCAGGTCAGATGAGGGACAACATTAAAACAGCAGCCTGCAGTAACAGCCACTGGGCTAGCAGAGCTGGAAAGTAAACATTTAGGGGGGATATGCAAATCACTGCCTGTGCTAAAGGGCAAGGGTAATATTTGCTCACATTTATATCTGATATTAAGATTGAACTTTAAATCTATAGGGCAGTGATGGCTAACCTTTTTGAGCCCGAGTGCCCAAACTGCCGCACAAAACCAAAGAATTTCCTCAAAGTGCCAGCACGTCAATTAAAGCTCCATTTGCATAAGGTGCTTCATTTGAATAAATATTTGCATAATGTTACCATACACTAACTTTTAGTAAACATGCCTCTTAATGAGTATATGGATAAAGAAAGACTAAAAGGTTTCTACATTACTATAATCCAGTACCAACCGCCAGGCA
This sequence comes from Ichthyophis bannanicus, assembly GCA_033557465.1. NCBI lineage: Eukaryota > Metazoa > Chordata > Amphibia > Gymnophiona > Ichthyophiidae > Ichthyophis > Ichthyophis bannanicus. The sequence goes on from CM066033.1 coordinate 207,674,501, forward strand.
CATTAGGAACTACTACAAACGCTGCCCATGTAGAACCCATAGCAAACCCGCCGTATCCTAACAGCACTACCAGGACTCACAAAGCACCATACTCTACCTATCAAAAGGCAACACTGCAAATATTAAACCAATACATCTCAGAGAAAACAATACATGACCTACTGGGGAAAGAACAAGTGGCAATGTCAAATAGGAATTATATAAACAGAATACCTCAGCTCAGTTACACATGCAGAACAGACATTACCAAACAAGGAATCACAATTTAGAAACAGGAAGACAATAATTAAACTGGGAACCCCAAAAGCCAAACTTGGAATATACAACAACACTGTAGAAATAAAACTATATATTAATTCCTCTTGTACTAAACAAAGCGCAAAAAATTAATGATGCACTTTTCCCAGAGCTGACATATTCCAATTAATAAATTCAAAATAAAGAGATATTTTCTACCTTTTGTGCATTTTTTTTCAGTTGGCAATTGTTCCAGCCACTTTCTTCTGGTTTCTTCGTGTCTTCTGCTAACTCTCCATCTGCTGCCCATTTGGCCTTTCTTCTGTATTCTTGGGTTTTTTTTTCCATTCTCTCTACACTCTGCTTTAACATACTAATCTTCTCCTTTTGATATTTCCTCATTCCTATTTCATGTACTCAAAATTTACACCTCCATCCTCAATCAACTCTTACTCTCCCAATACCCGGCCAAATTGTAGATTTTTTTTATCCCTCCCACACAAAAATTTTTTCCCCTCTCCATTTTACTCTCCCAGCCCCATCCCATTCTAATCCTCCCCCAACACCAGCTCCCTTCTAGTTCCAGCCTCACCCAGCATCCATTCCCTTCTAGTCCCTGCATCAGCCCATTTCCAGTCCCTAGCAGCCCCCCAACCCATTTCCAGGCCTAGCAGCCCCCCAAACCCATTTCCATTAATAGCAACCCCCCAAACCAATACCAGTCCTATACCCCCCTCATCATCCCACTTCCAGTCCTAACCCCCCATCACCCCATTTTCAGTTAAGCCCCCCCTATAACCCATTACCAGTCCTAACCCCCCATCAGCCCACTTCCAGTCCTAACCCCCCATCAGCCCACTTCCAGTCAGCCCCCCATAGCCCATTGCCAGTCCGAACCCCCCCATCAGCCCCACAGTCCATTACCAGTCCTAACCCCCATCAGCCCACCTCAAGTCCTAACCCCTCCCCATCAGCCATTTCTTGGTCCCAGCCCCCATAGCCCATTATCAGTCCTAAACCCCCCCATAGCCCATTACCAGTCCTAACCCCCCCCCATCAGCCCACATGCAATTACCAGTCCTAACCCCATCAGCCCACCTCAAGTCCTAACCCCTCCCCATCAGCAGTCCTAACCCCCCCTAGCCCATTAGCAGTCCTAACCCCCCTCTCTAGCCCATTACCAGTCCTAACCCCCCCCATAGCCCATTACCAGTCCTAACCCCCCATCACCCCATTTCCAGACAGCCCCCATCAGCCCACAGCCCATTAGCAGTCTACCCCCCCAGCCCATTAGCAGTCCTAACCCCCCCTAGCCATTAGCAGTCCTACCCCCCCAGCCCATTAGCAGTCCTAACCCCCCCTAGCCCATTAGCAGTCCTAACCCCCCCCCAGCCCATAGCGCAGTCCTAACCCACCCCCCATGGCAAATTTAAAAAAAAAAAAAGCAGCTGGCTCTGGCTTCTGCCGCGGCAGCGGCAGAATGCAATGTCCCGTGGGGCCCCCTCCGCCCGCTAAGCCCCTCTGCAAGGGCTTCAGATTCGCGAGGGAGAGCGTCTCCCTCGCGTCTCTGTTAAGCCCGCAGGGGCCTAATGGGAAATTTCCAATCAGTCCCTCGCGTCTAAAGGGGCTGATGGGAAATTTCCCATTAGCCCCTGCGGGCTTAACAGATTCGCGAGGGAGAGCGTCTCCCTCGCGAATCTGAAAGCCCTTGCAGAGGGGCTTAGCGGGCGGAGGGGGCCCCGCGGGACACTGCATGCTGCCGCGTCCGCGGCAGCAGCCAGAGCCCGCTTTTTCTTTTTCTGCGGACCTTCACGCGTGCCAGCTGCAAGGCCTTCGCGTGCCACAGCTGGCACGCGTGCCATAGGTTCGCCATCGCTGCTATAGGGAATAGTATAGGGCAGCGATGGCGAACCTATTGCACGCGTGCCTGCTGTGGAACGCGAAGGCCTTGCAGCTGGCACGCGTGAAGGTCCGAAAAAAATGAAAAAAGCGGGCTCTGGCTGCTGCCGCGGACGCGGCAGCATGCAGTGTCCCGCGGGGCCCCCTCCGCCCGCTAAGCCCCTCTGCAAGGGCTTTAGATTCGCGAGGGAGACAGCGTCTCCCTCGCGTCTTGTTAAGCCCGCAGGGGCTAATGGGAAATTTCCCATCAGCCCTTTAGACGCGAGGGGACTGATGGGAAATTTCCCATAGCCCCTGCGCGCTCAACAGAGACGCGAGGGAGACGCTCTCCCTCGCGAATCTGAAAGCCCTTGCAGAGGGGCTTAGCGGGCGGAGGGGGGCCCACCGGGACATTGCATTCTGCCGGCTGCCGCGGGCAGAAGCCAGAGCCAGCTGCTTTTTTTTTTTTTTTTAAATTTGCCATGGGGGGGGGTTAGGACGGCTAATGGGCTAGGGGGGGTTAGGACTGCTAATGGGCTGGGGGGGTTAGGACTGCTAATGGGCTAGGGGGGGTTAGGACTGCTAAGGGTCTGGGGGGGTAGGACTGATAATGGGCTGTGGGCTGATGGGGGCTGTCTGGAAAATGGGATATGGTGGGTTAGGAATGGTAATGGCCTATGGGGGGGGGTTAGGACTGCTAAATGGGCTAGAGAGGGGGGGTTAGGGAATGGCTATGGCTAGGGGGGGGTTAGGACTGCTGATGGGGAGGGGTTAGGACTTGAGGTGGGCTGTTGGGTGGGGTTAGGACTGGAAAGGGCTGATGGGGGGTTAACACTGGAGGTGGTCTGATGGGGTTAGGACTGGTAATGGGCTATGGGGGGGTTTAGGGACTGATAATGGGCTATGGGGGGCTGGGACAAGAAATGGGCTGATGGGGAGGGGTTAGGACTTGAGGTGGGCTGATGGGGTTAGGACTGGGTAATGGACTGTGGGCTGATGGGGGGGGTTAGGACTGGCAATGGGCTATGGGGGCTGACTGGAAGTGGGCTGATGGGGGGTTAGGACTGGAAGTGGGCTGATGGGGGGTTAGGACTGGTAATGGGTTATAGGGGGGGGCTTAAACTGAAAATGGGGGGATGGGGGGTTAGGACTGGAAGAGTGGTTGATGAGGGGGGGATAGGACTGGTATTGGGTTGGGGGGTTGCTAGGACTGGAAATGGGTTGGGGGGGCTGCTAGGACTGGAAATGGGTTGGGGGGCTGCTAGGACTGGGAAATGGGCTGATGCAGGGACTAGTAGGGCATGGATGCGGGGTGAGGCTGGAACTAGACGGGAGCTGGTGTGGGGGGAGGATTAGAATGGGATGGGGCTGGGAGAGTAAAATGGAGAGGGGAAAATATTTTGTGTGGGAGGGATAAAAAATCTACAATTGGCCGGGTATTGGGAGAGTAAGTGGGGATTGAGGATGGAGGGGTAAATTTTGAGTAGATGAAATAGAATGAGGAAAGAGCAAAAAGGAGAAAAGATTAGTATGTTAAAGCAGATGTAGAGAGAGAATGGAAAAAAAACCCAAGAAGACAGAAGAAAGGACAAATGGACAGCAGATGGAGAGTTAGCAGAAGACACGAATAAACCAGAAGAAAGTGGCTGGAACAATTGCAACTGAAAAAAAAATGCACAAAAGGTAGAAAAAAATATCTCTTTATTTGAATTTATTAATTGGAATATGTCAGCTCTGGGAAATGTGCATCATTAATTTTTGCGCTTTGTTAGTACAAGAGGAAATTAATATATAGTTTTATTTCTACAGTGTTGTTGTATATTCCAAGTTTGGCTTTTGGGGTTCCCAGTTTAATTATTGTCTTCCTGTTTCTAAATTGTGATTCCTGTTTGGTAATGGTCTGTTCTGCATGTGTAACTGAGCTGAGGTATTCTGTTTATATAATTCCTATTTGAATTGCCACTTGGTTCTTTCCCCAGTAGGTCCATGTATTGTTGTTCTCTGAGATGTATTGGTTTAATATTTGCAGTGTTGCCTTTTGATAGGTTAGAGTATGGTGCTTTGTGAGTCCTGGTAGTGCTGTTAGGATACGGCGGGTTTGCTATGGGTTCTAAATGGGCAGCGTTTGTAGTAGTTCCTAATGTGCTGGCGGTTGGTACTGGATTATAGTAATGTAGAAACCTTTTAGTCTTTCTTTATCCATATACTCATTAAGAGGCATGTTTACTAAAAGTTAGTGTATGGTAACATTATGAAACTATTTATGCAAATGAAGCACCTTATGCAAATGGAGCTTTAATTGACGTGCTGGCACTTTGAGGAAATTCTTTGGTTTTGTGCGGCAGTTTGGGCACTCGGGCTCAAAAAGGTTAGCCATCACTGGTATAGGGGAATAAAGTGCACACACTAGACAGAGGTTGAAGCAGTACATACTGGAGCTGGTGTGAAATTGCTCACCCTAAGAGAAATGGTATCAGGTAAACAGGTGCTGGTACTAAAAAAGGCTGTGAAGAAAAAAGAACCTGAGGAGTAGTGGAGTTTAAGATTTAGAAACTGTTATACTTCTTAATCTAAAAGTTTCTTTTTCTAAAGATGGTGCTAGAAATTTTTTTGGGAGTAGGGTTGCCAACTGGCTCTAGATGTGCCCCACAGGCTTGATCCAGTCCTGGCTTTACAACATTGTATGCAGTGACATTTAGTTCTACTTTCTCCATTGTACTCCATAGGAAATGGAAAACTACAAGTCCCTGCATGCAGTGGGGTAAAGCCAGGACTGGATCAAGCCTGTCGGGTGCATCTGGAGCCAGTTGGTAACCCTATCTGAGAGTCTATACAGGCTCAGAATGATGGTGCCAGGACAGAGCCTCCTATAGATCCAGTTGGGGGTAGGAGTGAAGATGGGGGCGGATGGTCTCCTCTCAACACCGGGAGTAGAGCTGGTGGCAGAGAGATTCTGGAGAGCTTAATCCAGATTTGGGAGTCTGTCAGCAGACTCAGCTCCAGGGAGAGCTGTGGCAGCAGAATCAGCTCCAGAGGGAGCTATAGCGGCAGACAGTTCATCTGGACTAGGAGGGAGCTGCAGCAGCAGACTAGGACTAGGAGAGAATCAGCTCCTAGGAGAGCTGCAGCAGCAGACAGTCCATTCCTGACTAGGAGCCACAAGACCCAGGGGGGACCAATGGCAGATCAGCTCAAGGGAGAGCTACAACAGTTGTTCCTGATTAGACAGGAGTGCAAAACTCTCTCCGGATTGGAGGAGAGCTTGAAGGAGGTGGAGCCAAGGCTACAGCCTCAGCATTAGACAGATTTACAAAACCTCTCCTTTCTCAAGCAGCCACCGGTCCAGAGCTCCAGCAGTGGATGGACAAAGGGAAAGGCAGGGGAGTTAGGAGGCAGGTTAGTAAGGTTAAAGCCATAATCTTTAAAGGTTAACTTAAGTCACTACTTATTGGTGGTTTGAACTGCCTTATCTCTTCTCCTGTATTGCTATTTCACCTTACCTGCTTGAACCACTTATCATAATAGGGGTTGTACATATTGCATTATTTTATCACAATGCTTGATGCACATATTTTGTAAATAAATTGTAAATACTATTTAAGCCAGCCTTGTTCACAGCAGTGTTTTTGGGAGAGGTTTCCTGGGGTGAAAGGAGGGAAATCCTACCTGCTAACACCTTTCTTCCCCAGGTGGGGGCAGCGGGCACCAAACAGACAAGGACCGACGGAGGGGACTCCAGCCAGAGAAGTCTTGGACCCAGAAGTGACTTAAAGGGGGCACTACAGCTTCTACTAGGCACAGAGATGTTCATAAACTCTGAATCGTCCAAATGAAAACATTTATTTGCCTCCGGCAACCTTCGAGCTTGAAATGTATTCCCTCTGGCTGGAGCACTGCTACATTCCTACAGTGCCTCTTACTGCCTAGTGAAGCAATTTTGACACTTCTGAAACAAAACAAGAAAAAAAACAGGAAAGGGCTCTTTTCTTTTACACTATCCCATACCACCTCAACAAGGTAGGCAACCTTCACAGATATTTGAATCTTCAGAGCCGTAGTTGTGTTAGTCTGGTGTAGCAAAAATGAAAGAGGCAGGTGGCATGACCTTTCGAGGATGAAAACTGATTTTAAGGGGACAACACTAGATTTATGGTTAGCAATTGCAATGGTTGCCTTTTAAGAACTACTAGCCTGCCCTAAAAGCTAAAAATCACATGCAGAAAATGCATTACTTTCTCTTACTCTAACACTGGTCAACATTGAAATCGTTACTGACTTAAAAGGCCCAAATCTGTAGTATCTTGGTGAGCTGAACACGAATATAACATTAAAACATTTTTATTGGCTCTCGTTTTGAAGATATTGCATGTAGTTCATTTTTGACATTTCACCGTGTAAATTTATCCAGTAGGACATCAACAACATCCCAAATAAGCCTTGAATGATGTAATATTGCATCACATTGCATAATACCATGCAATGCAATACTACTGCCGGACGGCTGCTGAAGCCATCTGACGTCAGCAGTGTACTATACGCAGTCAGAAAGGAAAGTAATCTGGTATTCTGTTCCAATATTGAAAGCCTCATGAATGCCTTAAAAATCACTCATGACCCACAAGACTGGAGACTATTTATAGACTCTTCGAAACTGAGTCTGAAGGCTGTGCTTTTGAACAATGGAAACCGTCTTCCATCTATTCCAGTAGTGCATGCCGTCCACATGAAAGAGACATACGATAACTTAAAGCATCTACTGACTTCCATTAACTATAACAAATACAGCTAGCACCTCTGTGGTGACTTGAAGGTAGTTGCCCTTTTAATGGGACTGCAGCAGGGATATATAAAATACATGTGTTTCTTATGTGAGTGGGATAGCCAAGCAAGGGATTGGCACTACTTGCGGAAGGAATGGAATCTGTGATAAGCAAGCTTATCATAGTTCAGGAGGGAACTATAAAAGAGGTGAATTGGCTCTGAACAAGCAACCTGTCTTTGCTGGTAGAAATACTAAATCACTCAGAAAAAAATCCCAATGTGAGAGATACTAATAAATACCCTACCAAAAAATCCCCCAAAGACTCCCTAATGAAACCTTGATATATCTTTTTGTCGGGCCGCAGTGAGGGAGGTTTAGATAAACTTCAAAACCACACCAGACTACTGCGGACCATTTTAATCGCCAAACAGTTCTTTAGTGAATCATATAAAGAAAGTGAAAACTTATCTTAAAACATGGAGAGAAGAAGCTCAAATTCTGTAGAATATCCAAATTCAAAATCGTAGTTTTAAATCACGACGTGCACGTTTCGGGGCGAGACAGCCCCTGTATCAAGTGCTCTCACACAAGTCGAAAAAGTTTGGTTCTTCTCTTTATGCAAATCCAAAATGGCATTCTCACTCCATTTAAAAACCCCCGGTTCACACCGGGTAACCAATCATGAAAAGGAATCTAACCTACAACCATTGGTCGGCCAAATTGTCATTCTTCAAGGGAACCAAAAATAGGTAAGGGATTCACTGCAACGATCCCTTAACCTATTGGATGAACGCAGAAAAATCTGCAACACCACATCGCTCATTGCTGAATTCAACCAATGCCAAAGAACAGCTCAGGATGAAGGGAATTCCCACCACACCAGGGAAACCCTCAACCCTTGAGCTTTGATTAAAGAACACTCAACCGCTCAATCTCATGATTTAGACCACCTGGATGTACACTGGCCAAATCGTAGATCCATCGTTGTTCACAACGTTGAAGACAAAGTGTTCTGTCACCTCCTCTAGGGTCCCCCGGAATATAGTCGATCACGGTCCACCGCAAACCATCAAAAGTATGCCCCTGCTCAACACAGTGAGATACTATAGGAGCTGACAAGACCTGCTGTTGTAGGCGAGACGCGTGTTCACCGATTCTGGTTTATATTGATCTTGTCGTGCGGCCCACATAAATAAAGGGGCAACTGCATTGAATCAGGTAGACCATAAAAGACGAGGAGCAGGTAGTGGACCAACGTCGTGTGTAAGTGCGACCAGTGTGTGGATGAACCCACGTGGCTCCAGACATGGTATTGAAGCAAAATTTGCAATGTTGACAAGGGGAATGGCCATCCGTTGTATTAGAACCCGGTGGTTTGTCTGTTGTGGTGGTGGAACTTACCAAAATGTCCCGAAGACAAGTGGCCTTGCTGAAAGCTGGCATGAATGAATGAGCTAAACTGGGATGTACTGAAAGAATCGACCAGTGTTTACGGAGGATCAACACTATTGCGTTACTGTGCACCATATAGGGAAAACCCCCCACTATCTTCTTATCAGAATCATTCGATGAGGTGTTAGAAAAATGCATAAGCCAATCGCGGTGCGTGTAACGTGCGCGTTTATAAGCCTGTTCTATTATCGAATGGGGGTAGCCCCTTAGAAGTAATCGTTGTTTCAGCTCCCGGGCATGATGTTGAAAATCCTCTGTCGAAGAGCATATCCTACGCAAACGTAAGAAGGATAGGTTGTTAAATCTGGGCCTTTCGTTTGCCCCCACAACATATTATGATGGATTTTGGATGCGGGTGCATCTATATAAATTTTTCTGAAAGTTGCAAGTTATTCACTTTTTTGAATCGCGTCCACCTGCACCGGATACTTCAATGATATCATCCCCTTCTAGATGGTCACCACCTGGCCCCCTTGATCCTAGGAAGGAAGACCAGAAAGACATCTTGGAGGTCTAAAGAAGGAGCCCACAGCAGTACATGTGTTGAGAGAGATTCCAGAGGCAAGCATACTCCATTGGACTGGAGGAAGCCAGAGGAGTGGGGTTATAGAGCCAGGAATTCCCAGACGGCACCTTTGAAGGAGACGGCTGCATTTGGAAGGGGCCCTAAGACCAGTGCAAGAAGGTATGTGAAGAGAGACCCAGTGTCCAGGGATCTTGATTGGAAGGCTGGACATAAAAGCTGGAATACTTACTGGCCAGGATACCTGGAGAGGAAACCTAACAGCAAAGGGAGCTCAGGTATGAACTTTGATCTAAGCCCTAGCTCTTCACCAGGAAGACAGCAGGGAAACAAATAGTATACTGAGAGTGATCAATTAAGGAGTTCCTCTGAGCCAGACCATGATATTGATTCCATGATATTTGAGGAAGAAGGAGATATATCAAATGACCAATTGGAATACATGGATTGCTCTCTGTCTAGGCTGCTGTTTTAAAGTAGTTTCTCACTAATGCAAACAACCACCAAAAGGAACTGTAACTTGTTCTTTTATCTACCCAGAAAAGTCTCTGCAAGAAAGCTTTAGGGTAGGATTGAGCCACGGAGAGAGAGTGAACCAGCAAAGGGGTTTGCAGCTGGCTAATTATTTGTAATTGAGCCAGGCACAAGTGCACGTGAGCTCTAGAAGGAAACTTCTTCCTTGTGTGTGTGAATAGAAAAAAGTTATCCTTGATAAAGAACAGTTTTTGTTGTTACTTTTGGGTTTGTTTTTGCCTTTTGGAGCACTGCTAAGAAGGTCATTAGCAGGAGCCATCAAAAAGACCTTTTCTGTTTCCCATCAAGGTCTTTATTGATTTATTGCTTAAGAAGTTCAGTTACCTTATAACATGTTTTGTTTTTCCTGAGTACAATACTTGAAGCAAGTGTCCTTTTGTGTTACCAAGTAAATCTGTGTGGGAGAATTAACCCCATGAATAAAATCTGTTTTTCTTTGCTTACACTCAAGCATCACAACTCATTATTTTGTGAGCGGCTGATTCTGGTATGAATAAACTACATTCCCCACAATCCTTTGCAAGTCATAATAATATTTTGCCTTTGCCAAGACTGTGGACTTTCACGACCAGCACCCCCGTTTACAAATCGCAGACAAAATGTAACAGTTTGAGAGAAGAATATCCAGCACCCAGCTCTGATTGAAGCTCACAAAATCCTGCTACCATCCCTTCACATCAAACTAGGTTTGATGAAAAACTTTGTGAAAGCCATGGACCGCACTTCGCCAGCTTTCCGATATCTGCATGAAAAATTCCCTCGATTCAGCAAAGCAAAGATTAAAGAGGGCGTTTTTGTGGGTCCTCAGATTCGAGAGCTCTTCAAAGATGTCCGGTTCAACAACTTGCTGCAGGGTGATGCGAAACAAGCATGGAATGCTTTTCACCTAGTGTCAACAAACTTTCTCGGGAATGTTAGGGCAGAAAACTACAAGGAACTAGTAGAAGACATGCTGATGCAGTATCAGAGACTTGGCTGCAATATGTCTCTAAAGATCCATTTCTTTGATTCCCATCTTGATTTCTTTCCTGGTATGGTTAGTGATGAACAGGGCGAACATTTTCACCAGGATATCGCAACGATGGAGCAAAGATACCAGGGAAAATGGTCCACTATAATGCTGACTGACTACTGCTGGACACCCCAGAGAAGCTCCCGAACAGCTGTACAAGAGACAGGCGAAAAAATCTAAAAAGTAGTCTATGACTTAGTTTTTTACAGGTATTAACCGAAGGCCTATTATATTTATTATTGACATGCATTTCATAATGTAAACATTAATTCTTGTAGATTACAAAAAACCTAGAGCCAACTTTGCAATTTCACTGTCATATTCGTGTTCAGCATATAAAAATTGATAAGAAATGACTATTTTTATTTCAGTAACATGACTTTTGTAAAAATTTGTTGATCAGTGTAATCTTTTCATTTCTTTCTCGGCTCTACACCCTCCATCTCTCTCTCACACACACTCACAATTCTAGTCTACAAACAGGCTGATTTACTAACTTGTACTAACCCCTAAGCATGTGCAAAAGCCCCACAGTAAACCTAGCAGGTACAGTACACTTGATAAGATGGAATTAAGGGGTATGTTTACTAAACTGTGGTAATGTCACTCACATTAGGTTCCGTGGTAAAGATACAGATGCCCATATAAAGGCATGGGCGGTGCATCGTTACAACAAGCCATATCAGCTAACGCACATTACAAGGCGCCTTAGACTAACACGCGTTACAAGGTGCCATATAAGGTACCTTACAAGGCACATTACAAGGCGCCTTATAAGGTGCCTTGTAAGGATGTCTTGTAAGGTGCCTTGTAAAGTGCCTTGTAAGGGTGCCTTGTAAGGTGCCCCATAAGGCGCCCTATAGGGATCCTTAGGCTAAGTGCCGTATTAGGCACCCTTGGACAAGGCACCGTAGAAGGCACCCTGGGCTATGGAACCATAGGTTAAGGCGGCCTAACAAGGTTACGGTGCCCTAGGTTAGTGTGCCCTAAGGGCTGCAAGGTGCCTCAGGATGACATGCATGACTTGTGAGGCATACAGACAGATGTAGCCCTAACACTAGATAGAGCACTCAGGAAAGGCAATGAACAGGTGAGTGAAGGAGGGAGAGCTGGGAGCCGCTGGAACTGCCATATCTGCAGGCATCCCATGTGGCTGCCAGTACTGATGACAAACATGGTGGGGGCAACTGTACCACAGCACAGGGTGTTGGTAACGTAAAGTACTGGAAAGACAGTTGGTGGCAGATGAAGGGAATACATGTCCCCCAGTGGAGGCGGAGGTGGCAGGATAGTTACAATGATGGGTGGACAGAGGAGTGGTGGTGCCATACAGATCAGGCACAGGCGAGGCAAGCATGAAGAGGTCCAATGCAGGAAAGGGTAGCAGTGCAGGACATGGGGTGGCAGCCTGCACAGGCAGACAGGACTCTACACAGCTGACAGACGCAGATAGACGGACTGAGGGAATGTTGGCAATTGTGGCAAGGGTATTATGGGATGGCAGCACAGATCTGCAAAAATATGACTGTTACAGGCATGCACACTATTTGAGCAGGACAGGCATGAGAGAAGAGAACAATGAGGAATTGAACCCATGAACACTGCCAAGAATAGCATTGTATTAACCAGTAGGCTATACCTCTGTGGTATATTTATTTATTTATTTATTTAACAGTTTCTTCTATACCGCCCCTTCCAGAGATCAAGGGCGGTTTACATTGAACAGTGAACAAAAATTTGTATACTTTTGTATACTTTACATGGAACATGGTTTTAACTATATACAAGTGTTATTACACGGAACATACTTTTATACGTTAGCTGGAACAGTGTTTTTAAACTATATACAGGTTATATTACATGGAACATAACATAACTAATTACAAGTAGTTATTTACAAGAGCGGTAGAACAAACAGGTTGGGTAAGTCTTTTGCGTGTTGGGTGGAGTGTGTAAGGTTTCTTGTGTTAGTCGTTTGTTCTGTCTTGAGTACTGTGGATGTGTTTCTGTGATTGTTGGGGAGAGGTTTTTTGTTGATAGGGGATTTCAAAGTGGTCTGTGAAGAGGTAGGTTTTAAGTTCTTTTTTGAATTGATGAAGGTCCTTTATCATGCGGAGGGTTAGTGGTATTTCATTCCAGAGCGTGGGGGCAGCAAAGGAGAAGGCCCTATCACTTGTTGTTGCTTTAGTTTTTCTGAAGGTTGTTTTTATGTTGAAGGAATGAGTTGCATTTTGTCTGCGCATTCTAGTTTCTGATGGGGGGTGTATTAGAGTAGATAATTGTGAGGGAGAGATGTTATTAAGGAGTTTGAAAGGAGTTAGGAGGATTTTATATTTTATTCGGCTACTTATAGGGAGCCAATGCAAGTCTAACAATATTGGGGTCACATGGTCTGTTAGTTTAGCTTTTGTGATCATCTTGGCGCATATGTTTTGGGCTCTTTGGAGTAGGTAGATGCTCTTTAGTGGTAAACCATTTAGGAGACTATTACAATAGTCGAAGTGGGGGGTGATGAGGGTATTGACTACTGATCTAAAGTCATGTGTGTTAAGTAGGGGTCTCAGGTGTTGTATTGTCTTGAGTTTATAGAATATGGTTTTTACTGTCTGTTTTATGTGTGGGAGCATGGTGAATGAGTGGTCTAATATTATTCCAAGGTACTTTACCTCCTTTTTAACAGGTATAGGTGTGTTGTTTATTGTAATTGTTGTTAGGTAGTTGTAGTCAGTGTCTGGCTTTCTCGTTATGAACATTGCTTCTGTTTTTTTTGAGGTTGATGCTTAGATGGTTGTCTTCAAGCCATGTGGTAGTCTCATTCGTGCATTGGAGTAAGCTATCGTATTTGGGGTTGTTGGGGTTTATGGGGATGGCAAGCATGATATCATCCGCGTATATGAAATGGTTGATTTTATGTTTCTTGAATATGTTTGTAATGGGTTGAAGGTACAGGTTGAAGAGGAGGGCAGAGAGGGCTGAGCCTTGGGGGATACCCTGACCTTGAGGGAAAGTTTCTGATGTTTCTTGACCCAATTGTACCCGTATTAATCTATGTGAGATGTATGACTTGAACCATTCAAGGACTGTCCCTCCTATTCTTAAATTTTCTAGCCTGTTGATGAGTGTATTATGATTGATGCTGTCGAATGCGGCAGATAGATCTATGAAAAGAAGTAGGAAACCTTGGGTATTGTCATTAGTACCACTGATGAGGAGGTCCGTCAGTGCGATTAGGAGAGTTTCAACTCCATGGAAGGGGCAGAAGCCAAACTGATATGGTATATGGCACAGCAATGGCTGGGTACAGAAGGACTACAGGTCACCGCACAAACTGTCTGCTCTGAGTGCCAGGATAGGGTAAACCCCACCAGTACCCATGATGCAATGCACATGCTGAATAGCAGTCAACAGCTGATCACCAAATGGGGTCTACACCTCTCTGGTACCTCAGCTTGGAAAGATGAACTGACAGTGTGTGATACTGGCACAGAGTAACTACAGACCATGCCATTGTGCAGGTTCTGTGTTTACCCTGAGGGATAGGATGGGTGCCCAGCACTAGGTCCGCAGTACATGTGGTGCTAGGGATAGGTCCTGTTGTACATCCCCATCACTACCAGTGTGTGTGACAGGTGTTCTTTGCAGTGCAGCTGAAGGCAATTTGGTGTCCATCTGTATCCACATGTGGCCCTCTGGGACCAGACACCACCCAGATTAGTGTGTACACTGTGTTAGGGTCTGGCTGACCTTGGCACCTGTTTTCAGGGCAGAGTGGTTTCTAGACTTGCATGAGGTTTGTGTAGCAGTGCCTTTATAGGTCACAGTGGTATACACTACACTACCCCAAAGGGCCCACATCACCCCTTTTTGCAGGTAAGGGACAGGTGCCCCAGCCCTGGTGAAGCAACCTCTATTCTGCTGGTACAAGACAGCCCTCCAGGGTTGGTGGGCCAGAGCCATACCTGTGACTGGGGCAGACCAGCATCAATGCTGGGGTTGGGTCTGGAACACCCCAACTGCCTCACACCACTGTCTGCCAATCACCAGCAGACAGCACTTTATAGGTATTCTAACCATGCACAGTCAAACTGCAGACAGTCCACTAACCAATCCATAATGCATGATCACAGAGAAACTTTGTACACCAAACAGGCATCTCAGTGATTGGGGCCCCAGCACTGGGAGCACAAAAGTATCACTGGAGGCAGATAGTGTAGAGTGCTATGTGGGAACCTAGACATGCCATGATCACTACTTGGTCAGAGTGAGTGCCCTCCCAGCATGCCATGCTGTGGCCACCCTGTCCATACAGGCAGTGGTCGGGCACTACCGTGTCCCAGCCATTGCCCCACACCCTGTGAAGATGCATTCTGGCCAATCTGCCCTGTCCGGTCCATACCCACAATACCTTGCTCCGTGTTATGCACATATTCAGGCTAACGCTTGTAACAGTGGGACATTTTCGGACCAGTGAGGGGTGGGCAGCCACAGAACAACAGGTAGACATACACACACTCCTATTGCAGCATTGTGCAAAGATAGGGGTGGTTGGCAACCCTGCCTGCCACACTGGTCCTGATCACAGTGCCAACATTGCTAAACTGTACAGGAAGTAGTAGTAGTGCTCTGGTGATAACTGCAGCTCAATGCTGGGGCCAACAGCCTGACTCTCCATGCATCTTTAGATTGTGGAGCCAGTGTGAGTGGGTGTTTGTACATCTGTTTGCTGCTGCTTTGGGCTTTGCACATGTTGCTGTTGTATCTGCATTGTAGGAACCACAGCTGGGACTTGAACCCGTGACCCTCTTCTTCTGGACACACTGGCTGGGTGTACTGCACCACACTGTTGCCACAGATGTGTGGTAGTCCCTGGAGCTATCTGCACTTTTCCTAAGCCAGACCTTTTATGTTGCACTGCACAATATGTACTGGTACAGGGCATGCCCTAGGTCCACTGCAGGCAGGTGCCACTCCCCCCTCCAGCATGGGCATACACCCCCCTGCCATGCTGTCATGACCAGGGAGTGGGGTCTGGGGCAGGGGGCATACATGAGCATCCTCAATTCCCCCCCATCACCGCCTACCAATAGTATGTCCCTTCCGCTTGGGGGAGGGTTGGCTGGGGGGATGTCAGGTCAGTGCCCTGGCAACTGTTAGCTCGGGTGGACCAGGTAGATGTAGGTGGATTGTGTTTGGGCTTTGTCAGCTGCTGTCTTGCTGATTTCCGGTTTCTATGTTCCTATGTGCCACCTAGGCGCCCGCCTGTTCTGCCCTGTGTCCCAGCTGCCCCTGTTACATGTCCCACCTGCAGCCCCCTATACCCCATTTGCACCATCACCATAGTGGCCTTTCGTACTTGGGCACTATGCTGTTGCTGCAAATGGAGCACTACTATCACTTTTCTTGGGCTCCCTGCCTATGCTGTACATTGCTGACACTTAAATCGTTTCTCTCTCCTTAAAATGTGCCTCTAACAGCAGGTTTTCATTCGTGGTAGGATTCAGCCCTTCAGTTCAGCGCGTTAGTGTGCAGGGAGCCTCTCCCCACCCACTCCTCGCCCACTGACCCCTTCTCTCCACCCTCTCTCTGCAGTGTTTACCGCGGCTGGGAACGCTAACGCTCGTTAGGTAACATTACATAGCATGCGTTAACGTTATCTAACGAGCGTTAACGTAGCCGCTGCTATGTTACCGCAGTTTAGTAAACATACCCCTAAGTGTGCATTGCAATAAGCAAAGGTGTGATCAATCGTCCTCTTTACAATATATGGGATAACTTAGAAAAGAGGGTGGATCGAATGCAAAGCTTCTCCTCAAAAACCTCTGCAGATTAAATCACGAATACTTTACAGCTCATTAACATTGACCTACAAAGCTGATATTTTATCTCAGAACAATTTTTAATGCTAATGTATGCAAATTAGGTGATATTTGCATGTTATCGCCAACCTACCCTTGCCATGCCTACCCCAGGTTTACTCCATAAGGTCAGATAACCATAGAACAGGTAGCCATGGTATTTGTCGGGGAACTGTCTGGCATGCTGGAGGGCGGCTGGAGGGCTCAGGCATTAGAGACCATGCTGGCATGCTGGAGGGTGGCTGGAGGGCTCAGGCATTAGAAGCTAGAGCAGGAACAGGAATGGAAGCAGGAGCCTGAGCTGCAGTCTACTCTACCTGACCTTGCCAAACTGCTGAGCTCAATACATTTGGCTTCAGGCTCTCTTCCATTGAATGTGGCTGGCAGAATGGGGCGGACTAGGCATCTCATGAGTTTCCTTCAGGTACCACAAGCCATGAGCAGCAGGGTTGGGAACTACAGGGGCAGATTTTTCAGTCTTAGCTAGATGCCACCTGTTGTGAGTGTAATAGATTGCAGACGTGCAGTGCTTATTCCTCCCTGTTAAAGGGCAATGGCATTCCACAAACATGTGGAGGCCAATTCTGGAGGTGCACATCCGGGCTGTCCAGACGTCCAGAAATCCGGATGCCCAGAGATGTACTCAATTCAGTTCCTGTGGGGGCTAGATGGCTCCATGGGAGCAGAATCGCAGCATTGGGCCTGGATGTCCAGGACGTGCCCCGATTCCGGCACCCTGAACATCCAGGCACTTCCCGGTTAGCTCAGCCTGGCTCCTGCATGGAGCCATGGTGCTGTAGTGTCCCGTTGCCATTGACTGTGGCTCCATGCAGAAGCTCCGATCAGCCACTTAAAGCAAAGATGCCCCATTCCCCGCTGCTTGACCTCCAATTGGGCCTCTCACCCACCATGCCAGTGCCTGTCCCTGCTGCACTCACCATGTTAATGCCTGCCCCACCATGCCGTTCCCACACATCTAGGGGACTTATTCCACCTCCAAGATGGAATAAATACCCCGTCCATGTGCCATTGCCGGTCGTACAAGGCTGTCAACAGAATAGGCCCTGTAAGTCTAGATTGGGGGTCACGCCTTTGCCTGCCCTCACTCCTCCCTCGGCCCGCCTCCTCCCACCCTTGATCAGAGCTCTCCACACCTCAGCTGTTGCTGAATATGGTCCGGGCATTTATCAGGGACTATACGTCTCACCAGGATCCCAATATGAATGTCCAAGACATACATGAACATTGTTGACCTTAAACTGTGGCAAATGCTGTTTTCCCTTCCCCGCTTTCTTTTCTATAGTCCCTTTACTTAATTTTTCTTTCTTTACTATACAAAAATGGAGTTCTTATCTTTTTTAATCTTATTTACGTATTTTAAAGCTTGTAAACTGCATAGTTTACATTACAGTCATGCGATATATCAAATAAATGGTAACCATAACCATGTGCAAAGGAAAGACCGTCCTGAATGTGCAGCCCAGGTCCCTTTGAACCTGCCATGATGCCTATATCTTTTACAACTTTACTCTCTTTCAACAATTTGACAAGGGCATATACAGCGGAGGGTGGCTGCTGGATAAATACCACTGGATAATAAAGTTGTTCCATATAGATGTGCCCTCAGTGGTAGTCACTCATATGCCAGGGAATTTTCTCCATGCATAGAATTTATGCAATAAGTAGAGCCAACTCTGAGGTGGGTGGTACCCAGGGTAGGGATATAAATGGTGCACCCCCAGAGAGAGGAAGCATGTTGATGGTGCAGTCCTCTGGAGAGGGGGGAGGGGGCGATGGTGCTCAGAATTGTTCTAAGTGGCAATCATAGGAACTGTAGAACTTCAAATTATCTACCAACAGTTGGTGAAGTGTTACATCTGAGTCATTAGGATCTCTCTAGAGCAGGGGTTCTCAACCCAGTCCTCAGGACACACCTAGTCAATCAGGTTTTCCGGATTACCACAATGAATATGCATAACAGATTAGCATGCACTGCGTCCATTGTATGCAAATCTCTCTCGCGCATATTCATTGTGGTTATCCTGAAAACCTGACTGGCTAGGTGTGTCCTGAGGACTGGGTTGAGAACTCCTGCTCTAAGATAAAATCTGAATTCCTGACCCAAGGAGTTCATAAGAGTGACTACTGGATTTAGTCACAGTCAAAACCAGAGTGGCAATAAGGAATCTCCGTGAAATATTCCTCACTGAGTCTGGATATTAGAAATTACAACCGCCCATCTTCATAATTCACAAATCCAGACTGGACATTCATACAAAGCAAGAGGCAAAACAGAAAAGTGCAAACCCAGAAGCCAGTTTACAAACTTTGGAGACAGCCCGTCCTTTGACACATGGTTTATTTTCCTACAACTTCTGGATGGGAAAATCATTGCACGCAAAATGGGTGCAGAAAACGCCACAAAGTTTGTGGCTGAGTATTCTATACAGCTCTCTCTTTATTCTTTTATACCTGCATTCCTGTTTTCTATCAACTTATTCCTCTTTCTGAAGCTGCAGAAAGACAAAAGGTTCACAGTTCCACAATTATGCCAGCAAGCTAACTTTCAGGCCATTCAAACCTTTGTTTTAATTTAGCGAAATTTTTTTTGGCCCTTTAGGACATATGAATGATTATATTTGTTGACATTATTTAGAAAGCACTAAGGTACCCCTTATCTTTGTAGCCTAGTGTTTAGGACAGCAGCCTAGGAGCCAGAGAGACTAGGGGGTATGTTTACTAAACAGTCTTAGGGGTATGTTTACTAAACTGCGTTAATGTTACATAACGCGTGTTAACCAACATTAATGATCGTAAAGCTCCGCAGCGCGGTAAAACACCGCAGAAGGTGGAGAGAGGGCGGAGAGAAGGTTTCAGTGGGCGGAGAGTGGGCGGGGAGAGGCTCCCTTCACACTAACGCGCTGATCTGAAGGGCTGAATCCTACAGCGATTGAAAACCTGCTGGTAGATGCAAATCTGCAGGGAGGGAAACCATTTCAGCGTCAGCAATGTACAGCATAGGCAGGGAAACCCACAAAACGTGATAAGTGTGATACATGTGCACGGAACAAAAGGGCAAATAAGCAGTGAAAATGACCATAACAAACGAGGAAAATAGCATAACCAAGCTAGTCAATAGTGATAGCAATGGGAAACAGACAAAAATACCACTGAGAAAGCCTCAGAAAAAGATATCAACTGTGGAAGGGTGTATGCCCTGTCACCATAGACGGTGAATGATGCCACAGTGAAATAGTGCAGACCAGGGCATCCCCTTGTTACTGAACAGGTTCCCCATGGTGTGCACATGTCCTGCAACAGAAGGGTGGGCATGGTGGAACGGGCAACTGGGTAGATGCTGGAAAAGGGGATACAGAGGGCTGCAGGAGGCACATGCTGTGGTGCAGCTGGGCCACAGTGGGGACCAGGGTGATGCTCAGTGTGGCCCATAGGAATGCATAAACAGTAGAGCTAGACTGCATCTGTTGAGAGCCCAACATGGGCATGAGTGTGTCCCCCGCAGTGTCACAGGGGACAGTACCCAGCAGCCACCCCGAAGGGCACAGGACAATAGCAGGCGGTGCTGGGGGGAAGTGTGGGTGCCCATCTAGGCACCCCTACCCCACCACCCATACTATAGGCAGCTGCCGACATGCACACTGGATGGCCCGAGACTGCCCACCACCAGCACCACCAGTAGAAGTGCATGGCAGCATGGTGGCGGAGGGGTACTGGCGGCGGAGGGGGCAGTGGCACCTGGCTGCAGCAGACCATGGCCCAGCCCGGTCCAGGTGGGTGCCGTGCACTGCAACTGATAGGCTCAGAAGGACAAACAGTCACGGTAACTCCCAGGAACAATCTGCCTCTGTGGCGCAGTAAGCACAGCCAGTGTGCTCAGGAGCTGAAGGTCACTGGTTCAATCCTGAGCTGTGGTCCCTGCCAACTCCGCCCCCATACCTTCAACCGGTAAGATGGAACCTTGTAGTGCTGATAGAATAAGCATGCTTCCAACACCTACATTTTAGCGAACAGACACCACAAACAGGCGCATTAACGAGAGCAGAGTCCCCCAAAGGCAGTCACGGAGGTCCAATCAACATTCTGGTGCCGTGCTGTCTGCAATAAAGATGCCTGTGCTGTATGTCGATGCACGGCCCCCATGGTATCTGGATGTATTTCATGCATAGTCATCAGTAATATCATGAAAATCCGAACATGGTGCGGCCCACCAGGACTGTAGTTGGGAACCCCTTTCCAAGAGCAATGATCCACAGGGGTGGAAACACCTGCACCCACCGGCCCCATTAGCCACTGCGTCCTGGAGAGGCAGGATGTTGGGCCCTGTGTCCATCCCCCAATACTAGCACATGCATACCCTAGCAGTGACACCCAAGACCAGGGAATACGGTACACAGATAGTAAAAGTCTGCCATGATAACTGGCACATAGCAATCCCTAATGTTAGCACAAGCGGCCCAGTGTGCTGTACCATACCAACCTCTGAGATGTCTGTGGAGTGTGTGTCATGTCTGGAACCTGACAGTGTCCACCACCTTGGGGAGAGACCCCAACAGTACAGCATACCATAGCCACGCCTGCATTGTGCCCAGGACTGGTGCGGTGTCCTGGGCTGGAAAAAGTCTATACTGGCATATGTGTGGGGGTGTGCGTCAGTCTATCCAGTGTGTTGCGTTTGCTAACACCCTCTGCAGCACACACCGCTATCACTGTCGCTAGTATTGGCCTGGCAATGTGCATAATGAGGAGCAAGGTACTGTGGGTATAGCTGGAGAGTTCGGCCTGGGCGGGATGCACCTGCACAGGGCCCAGGGCAATGGCTGGGACATTGTAGGGCCTGCACACCACCTACACGGACAGGGTGGCCACGGCATGTTCTGCTGTGTGATCATGCACACCCTGACTGTGCAGTGACCACGGCTTAGCTGGGTTCCCCCATAGTGCTACACAGTGTCTTTCTGAAGTGAGATATGTGGGCTCCATCCTCTGGAGCGCTATCACTGACTCATCTGCTTGGTGAGTGTGTGCACATCACAGTGTGGGTGCACACAGCACCTCCAGGAACATGCATTATGGACTAGCAGGCAGGCTGACTGCAGTTTGTATGTGTGTGGCTGGAACACCTTGCAGGGTGTAGTAGCTGGTGACTCACTCTGCTTGCTGCTGGAGGATGTCATATAGTGGTGTGGGGCAGCTGTGCAGTACCAGGTCTTCTGTCTCTCACTGCCCAATGTAGCGAGGCATACAGATCTGCATAGACTGCCTTGGTGGGGTGTTCAATCCCTGGCAGAACTGGGGTGAACGGTACCCTCTACTGTCACCAGTATAAGGGAGTAAAATGTAGACGCGTTCGTTGGAAACCATGTTTCCCACCTTTACAGAAGGTGGGTTGGGTGTTGGTACTTAAACTGCCTATGGGCCCAACCCCCCATGGACCTGAAATCATGTGACCAGGGCACCCACACAGTGTATGAACTATTCAGGGTGTATCACAGTCCACATGGGCAAGACGTGATGTACAGATGGACACAGGCCAATGCAAAGGGTATCTGCAGGGGCCACCTATCACACAGAGGCACCGAGGGGGACCCGTAGCATAGGCCATCGGAGAAATGCCAGGTGCAGTGGACATGGTGCTGGGCACCCCACCTCACCCTCAGGGTGAACACGGGACCCGTCCGCTGTGATGGACGGTAGCCACTCTGTGGCAGTAACACACACGGTCAGAACCCCCACCAGGCTGAGGTGCTGTGGGATTGCACATGGTCAGGACACACAACCAGGCCGAGGTGCTGGGGGGGAGGGGGGGTGCACCCCGCAACACGGGACCCTCTGTAGACTGCTGATCTGCATGTGCAGTGCATCATGGGTGTGGCTTGTCAAATCCAACCCTGGTAACCACAGCGGACTGTTGGAGTGGTGATCTGCAGCCCCTCTGTAGCCAGCCAGGCATGGAGCAGGAGCTATAGAGATGCAGGCCACTGGCAAATGCACATGGCTGGGCAGACAGAGGTTAGGGTTTGTACCTACTGTGGTGATACGTCGTAGGGCTGTCTGAGTATATTCCCATGGTATCAGTGGAGTGTATGCAACCAATTAATACCAGGAGTCACTGACAGAATCCAAGCCACTGGAATGTGCACAAGGCCCAGACAGAAACGAGGTCAAAAGTGACTGAGCAAGCATGAATAGGAGCAAATACCATATAGACATCTGGTAAAAGTTAAATACACACAAGCTCTCCATAGGTGCAAATGCCCCCCCCCCCCTTACCCAATCAGAGTCCCCTTCTGGGCCTCTCCCTCCAGTTCCCCCTCTCAAGCCAGCTGATCAAAAGGCACATGAAAAGTGATAGATACAGCGAGGACATCTCTGGGCAATGGAATGTGAACGTATCCCAATGAGAAATGTCTAAAGCAGACTCATTTGCACAGACTCATGCAGACTCTGCAATAAGCAGACATCTCAAACAGGAAATTCTGAGTCTTAGCAGCAATACTAAAGGGTAGGGGGTTTAAAATCAGGGTCTAACATACAGTTTGGTAGAGGCCACAGCCTATCACACGTATAGTTGGTTGCAGCAATCACACCTTTAAAACACCCCCCAACTGTTACAATGAGACATGCCCATGCGTGCGGCTACGCAAGGGGGTACGCACGCGGGTACGCATGGGGGTACGTACGCAGGTACACATGGGGGTATGCAGTAAAAACATTTTTGGAGGAGATGGCTGCCATGTCCAGGAAGCCTGCCTTCACCATGGCGGATCTCTACCTGCTGACAGAGTTATTCTGCCTCCTCCAGGATCGCTTCTTCCCAGGCTCATCCCGGAGGCAGAATCTGGCCAGAGTGAGGAGGGCCTGGGAGCGCCTCACCATGAGATATAATAGAGGTTCTGATTACCCACGTGAGGTAAATGCATGGGGACAGGCAACCCAAACTAGGATGTGAAGGAGAACACCTGGTAACGAAACCACCTATCAGCCACACATTCCCAGGGAATGTCATGTGTTGGTGTGTGTTGCTGGGACTAACAGCAACCCCCCCCCCTTAAAATAGAACCCCCCTGCCTCCAGGGGGTAGCCCTTACCACCACAGAGATGGAGTACTCAGTACAATGTAATGGTATATGGAGCTGTTGCAGGCTAAGTGATGTGCCCTATCCACACAACACTACAGGTCCATTCCAGAGGCCAAGAGACACACAGGGGTATGTCCCTGGCCATACTTGTGATCACAAGGCTCAACCATATCCCCAAGATGCAGTAGGGTGCATTGCAGAACCCTATCCCCCATCCTGGTGCTATGGTGACTGCCCCTGTTTGTGTTCACAGGGCTCAACTATATGCCTAGGATGCAGTAGACCTCATCTCAGAGCCCTATCCCCCATCCTAGTGCTATGGTGATTGCCCCTGTTTGGGTTCACAGGGCTCAACTATATCCCCAGGATGCAGTAGGACTCACCTCAGAGCCCTATCCCCCATCCTAGTGCTATGGTGACTGCCCCTGGTTGTGTTCACAGGGCTCAACTATATCCCCAGGATGCAGTAGGCCTCACCTCAGAGCCCTATCCCCCATCCTGGTGCTATGGTGACTGCCCCTGTTTGTGTTCACAGGGCTCAACTATATGCCCAGGATGCAGTAGGCCTCACCTCAGAGCCCTATCCCCCATCCTGGTGCTATGATGACTGCCCCTGGTTGTGTTCACAGGGCTCAACTATATCCCCAGGATGCAGTAGGCCTCATCTCAGAGCCCTATCTCCCATCCTGGTGCTATGCTGACTGCCCCTGTTTGGGTTCACAGGGCTCAACTATATCCCCAGGATGTAGCAGGGTTCACTGCAGAGCCCTATCCCCCATCCTGGTGCTATGGTGCTGCCCCTGGTTGTGTTCACAGGGCTCAACTATATGCCCAGGATGCAGTAGGCCTCACCTCAGAGTCCTATCCCCCATCCTGGTGCTATGCTGACTGCCCATGTTTGGGTTCACAGGGCTCAACTATATCCCCAGGATGCAGCAGGGTGCACTGCAGAGCCCTATCCCCCATCCTGGTGCTATGGTGACTGCCCCTGTTTGGGTTCACAGGGCTCAACTATATCCCCAGGATGCAGTAGGCCTCACCTCAGAGCCCTATCCCCCATCCTGGTGCTATGGTGACTGCCCCTGTTTGTGTTCACAAGGCTCAACTATATGTCCAGGATGCAGTAGGCCTCAACTCAGAGCCCTATCCTCCATCCTGGTGCTATGGTGACTGCCCCTGTTTGGGTTCACAGGGCTCAACTATATCCCCAGGATGCAGCAGGGTGCACTGCAGAGCCCTATCCCCCATCCTGGTACTATGGAGACTGCCCCTGTTTGGGTTCACAGGGCTCAACTATATCCCCAGGATGCAGCAGGGTGCACTGCAGAGCCCTATCCCCCATCCTGGTGCTATGGTGACTGCTCGTGGTTGTGTTCACAGGGCTCAACTATATGCCCAGGATGCAGTAGGCCTCAACTCAGAGCCCTATCCTCCATCCTGGTGCTATGGTGACTGCCCTTGTTTGGGTTCACAGGGCTCAACTATATCCCCAGGATGCAGTAGGCCTCACCTCAGAGCCCTATCCCCCATCCTGGTGCTATGCTGACTGCCCCTGTTTGAGTTCACAGGGCTCAACTATATCCCCAGGATGCAGCAGGGTGCACTGCAGAGCCCTATCTCCCATCCTGGTGCTATGGTGACTGCCCCTGTTTGGGTTCACAGGGCTCAACTATATGCCCAGGATGCAGTAGGCCTCACCTCAGAGCCCTATCCCCCATCCTGGTGCTATGGTGACTGCCCCTGTTTGGGTTCACATGGCTCAACTATATCCACAGGAGGCAGTAGGCCTCACCTCAGAGCCCTATCCCCCAACCTGGTGCTATGGTGACTGCCCCTGTTTGGGTTCACAGGGCTCAACTATATCCCGAGGATGCAATAGGCCTCACCTCAGAGCCCTATCCCCCATCCTGGTGCTATGGTGACTGCCCCTGGTTGTGTTCACAGGGCTCAACTATATCCCCAGGATGCAGTAGGCCTCACCTCAGAGCCCTATCCCCCATCCTGGTGCTATGGTGACTGCCCCTGTTTGGGTTCACAGGGCTCAACTATATCCCCAGGATGTAGTAGGCCTCACCTAAGAGCCCTATCTCCCATCCTGGTGCTATGGTGACTGCCCCTGGTTGTGTTCACAGTGTGATAGGCGATGGCCTAGTATGTAGCAGAACTGGGTCTGAAGCCCTTTTTCCTGCTTTAAAATGTTATTGCTGATTTTGGAAAATTACGTAATGCTGTTAGCTGTTAGAAAGAAATACTGTTCTATTCTGGTTTGATAACATGTTCTGCTCTCCTGGAGATAAGAGAATTAAAACTTTTACTGTTTATTGTTTAGGTAAGCCAGATGTCTGCTTTAGTAGGAATGTCTTCCACTGTATCTTTGCTGATTGTGCACTGACCTCGTAATTAGGATGAAAATATAGCAGAGAAGCCGAACAGTGTAAGAATATTTTGTCTAGCATTATGAAGATTGTTTAGTGTTTTGAGCCAAGGCTGGAGATACGTCTTAGCCTTGCTATGTTTGGCCTCGCTTTGTTTTGCTTTTGTTAAGAATGCTTCTGATATGCCTTCCACTATCTTTGCAGAAGTAGCAAAATATACTGTAGTAAAAGTATTATGTTTAGTGTTATGTCTAATTGCTGACCCGTGGCTAGTAAGACCCAAGCAGGGGGAGCGAGTCCTGGGCCCGGTCAGAGATGTCTATTGGATGAGAGTAAGTGGGCCACTGTGGCCAATGAGGAGTTTTGCCTGTATTAGACTGGAGAAGAAAAGTATATAAACTGTCATTTTTCTGAGCTCTGTGCTCAGACCATTTTGAATGCTACTGCAATCTGAGTCTGTGCACATTAAATTGGCTTGAATCTTTGCCTGACTCCAGGTATTATTTATTGCATTCTTATCAGCTACTATATATTTCTGGTGTGTTGGCCGGGAATGTGCAAGTGGGGGATGGTATGCAAATGAATATGCCCCGACATCTCGCCTCACAGGTTTGGTCCGGCTGGAGCTGAGCCTGACTGACCGCAGGAGGGTCTCTGGCGCCCCTGGTCCTTTTGTATCAGAGGAGACTCCTCCTTGCCTCCGCAGGCTGCTGTTTCTGGCCGACCAACACCTCGAACCCGAGGGGGTCCAGGATTCAACCCAAGGAGGGATTGGTTGCGCAGCGCATTAGCTACCGGATCCGGTGAGTATTGATTTTTCTGGTTCTTAGTCAGATAGCTTTGGGAAAGTCTCGAGACACTTCTGGTACAGTAACAGGTAAAGGAAGTCTGATCAACTTCCACGGGCGATCCTAGTACCCCTGCAAGCAGTGCGCGGGGCGAAACCATCAGCCCTTTCGGTTTCAGTAATTCTGGTTTGTCAGTCAGCCCGGGAATTCGGAATTTGGAAAATGCTAGCATGTTTGTCTGTGTGAAGAATGCTTGTGAAAAGGAGGAAGCGTTGGGAGTTTGTCTTTGTTATCTGTTGAAACCACGACTTTCCCTTCTAGTATAAGGGTAGGATTATATTCCGTTGGGTAATTTGTGACACTTTACCGCATATGTAATAGTAAAAGTATAGTTAAGCAGACTGCGAACCCCTAGAGTCACTGTAAAATCACGAAGCTGTCTCTTTCTCATTCAGCTGTCTTGCAGCGCAGAGTGAAACTGACAGGAGATGTGTTTGTGCAGAGGAATGTTTTAACCCTATGAAGGCATGTTTTCAACGTTCTGCTGCTGGGCTAATGGGTGCTTATTTTAAGGAATTATACCTGTTTTTATTCAATATTTTGTAATAGTGATGTGCCTTCTGCTATGGTCATGTATTATATATCATTTAATAAGAATGTTTAGTCAGAATTGTGGATCTCGATAGTATTGTACTTAGCCTGGAAAGGGTTGCATTCCTACTCGAATTCCTGTGCAGATCAAGTGAGCAGAAATCTTGTAGGGCTCAGGTTTCAATAGGAAATGATGCTTGTATTTTCCTTTTGCCCTACGAAGCCGAGGTTACGAACACTGACAGGACTCTGCAGCATTTGAGCCAGCGGTACTAGATCGCAACTTGAAAGTGCTTTGAATCCTGAGTGAATGAGGGGTTAATCTTATTGTTAATAAAATAAACTAGGAAGGAAATGTGTATTTTAGATGTCCACCCACTTTATGGAAAAAGCATCCAGAATGAATGTCTTTTTGAATCTCTGCTTCCTAAAAACTGTAAAATTGAAAGAATTTCTTTTGCAAAGCCAAGCTGATTACGGCTGGCAGTTAGTTTTTTGCCAAGTAATTTTATTCCAGTTATACGTAACAGCTATGTAGTCGTCATGTTATGAACTATAGTTCTTTCTGTTAGGATTTGTTATTATAACATGTTGCAAAAGTGTAGTTTTCTATTGTAAGGACTCTATCTAGATTGTTCCTCTGTCTGTTGACAAGCACATGTGGGGCTACAGTCCACCGCTGACACTGCAGGCAGGGATTCGTTTTACCAGTTCAGAGTCACCCACAGTCAGCGCCCGAGAACATGAAGTGGAATCCAAATAGTGCAGGCAGCCCTCACTATATGCCCCATGAAATCCAGCAGCCCAGGAGAATTTGTGCATGGTAAATGCATTTTTTGTCAAGTCAGTCCCAGGGAGATATAAAACAGAACTTGCAGAAACGGGATGGATTTACGGGCATGAATACAGCAGCACGATTAAGTTGTTCAGAATGTCTGTGAATTGTGGAGATAATGTGACAGAGAAAGTGAATGTAAGATGGCGAAGAGAGCAGTTCGTCTTGCTGATACTATAGTTGAATGATGTGGAGGAAGTTTTCCTAATCGAAGGAGCTGGATTGATAGTGCTGACTGTTCCCCGAGAAGAAGAGTAGCAGTTCTATAGTGCATCTCCAATCAGGCCAGCAAGTTCCTGTATACTTACCAGCATTGCAGCCCCACCTGGAGTATGGGCAGAGAATAATCCACCTGGCCTAGCAAAGAATATAGCTCCTGTGCTTGTTACCTTGAAACCGGGAGCAGAACCAGTGCATGTGCGTCAGTATCCCCTCCCAAGACCAGCAATTGAAGGCATTCATCGCCACCTGAAGAAATTATTGCAGTACGGACTTCTAAGAGAATGCCAATCACCCTGGAACACCCCCCTTCTCCCAATCAAGAAGCCTGGGACAGGTGACTACCGCCCAGTGCAGGATCTACGTCGAGTGAACAGTGCAGTTGAAACCATACATCCAGTAGTACCAAATCCTTACACCCTCCTAGGACTGATTCCAGCAGAAGCCACTCACTTTACTGTTTTGGACTTAAAAGATGCCTTTTTTTCTGTATACGCCTGACAGAGGCCAGTCAGTTTTTGTTTGCATTTGAATGGGAAAACCCTACCACAGGACGGCGAGGGCAACTTACTTGGACTCGATTACCACAAGGATTTAAGAACTCACCCACTATCTTCAGTGCAGCCCTCAGTCAAGATTTGTCAAGCTACTCTGTGATTCCGGGAAAAAGAATTTTGCTTCAATATGTAGATGATTTGCTCATAGCCACCAATAACAAATCTGATTGTATACAAGCTACAAGTGATCTCTTGCACCTTTTGAATGAAGCTGGATACAAGGTTTCCAGAGCCAAGGCACAGCTGTGCCAGACAGAAGTGAAATACTTAGGGTTCCATCTGTCCAAAGGAACCCGGAAGTTAGGACTTGAGAGAAAAGAAGCAGTATGCCGCATTCCAACCCCCACTACTAGGAAACAGGTGCGAGCTTTCTTGGGAGCTGCAGGCTACTGCCGCATATGGATACCAAATTTTGCGCTCATGGCAAAACCCTTGAACCAAGTCACACAGGGGATGGAACGATCTCCCCTGGAATGGGGCTCAGAACAAGATAAAGCATTCAAATCACTGAAAACAGCAATGATGTCATCCCCAGCTTTGGGACTACCAGATGTGCAGAAACCATTTCGTCTGTATGTCCACGAATCAAGTGGAAACGCATTGGGAGTCTTGACCCAGCCTCTTGGGTCTTGGCAGCGACCTGTGGCCTACCTGACGAAACAATTGGATCCTGTTGCCAAAGGCTGGCCACCTTGCCTGAGAGCTGTAGCAGCCACAGTCCTCTTAGTGAGCAAAGCTGACAAGCTCACCTTAGGACAAAATCTTCAAGTCACTGTACCACACTCTGTTTTAACCCTGCTGGAGCACAAAGGAAGCCATTGGCTCACCAACGCTCGAATGTTAAAATATCAAAGTATGCTATGTGAGAATCCTAACTTGCAATTAAGTCTCAGCCAAACTCTAAACCCAGCCACCCTATTGCCCGTCGGTCCAGGCCCTCCTGACCATGATTGCTTGGAAGTAATGGACATTGTGTACTCAAGTTCTCCAAACTGCCCAGAGGTTTACCTGAAGTGGCCCCAGGTTCTTCCTATAGCCCTTCATAGGATATACTTAGCCCCTGCTAAGTCTTTAGGAGTTTCCCCTTTTGAGATTCTGAGATTCTGTAGCCTATTGTATAGAGAGTAAAAGGAGATGTGTGACAGATAGGATCTGAAATTACTAGATAAGCACTATTGGTTTTAAGTTCTGTTTTGCAGGGTCTTCATGCGTGAGTACGAGACCAGCCCATCCAAGCCCCTGCATCCTTTCAAGCCTGGAACCTCGGTGTGGGTGACAGAGTAGAAGAAGACACCGCTGGCGCCGTATTGGAAAGGGCCATATGTCATCTGTTATCAACCCCAACAGCAGTTAAAGTGGCCGAGATCGACTCCTGGATCCACCAAAGTCGAGTGAAACCAGCCACAGTTCCTGAGAGTCGTCCCTGGACTTCGATCGCCAATCCTGCAGCACCATTGCGACTCACGCTGCAAAGAAAAGATCCGTCATCGTAAGAACTTTACCAACCTGCTCCTGGACGTCAAGAGAACAGACGTCCTCCAGTTTTGCATTCCAGCAGCCGCTTCTGAACTTGGTCGTGGACTTCCATAAATGATCCTGAGACTCCATTGCGCCTCACCCTACGACAACAGCCACGGACCTAAGACTTATTGGTCCCTCGGAAACTGCACTATTTCAAGACTGTTTGTTTATCCGAAGGTAAGCCTCGCATCTGGAGAAAGCTGAAATCATCAGAAATAGACTGTGTTGTGTTAAGAAATTGAGTCTTCTACGAGACTGTGTTCAAATGCTCCGAAAAAAAAAAAGAAAAAGAAAAAACTGTTTTGATCTCCTAAAATGTGAACTGCTCTAAGGAGGCAATAATAGCCTGAGAGACTGTACTATGATATTTTAAGAACCTGAGACATCCCAGAGGACAGTGATACTTTGGAATCTACAGCCCTACTCCTGCCACAAAGCTGGTAGGTCTACGTACGGCAGAAGCTTGAGGACCTACAATCAACTCTACGTCTGCTACCTGTTGTGGAAGCCGATGGTTCCACCAATTTTCCAGAGACTATGCCCATTATGAATTCTTATTCTTGCTTCGTTCTGGCGGCAGCCTTGGGGTGCTTTGAATTGACTCTTGCCCTACTTCCCTGTGCAGCCTGCAAACCTAGTATTTGCACAACAGGGAATACCCGGACTTGTCTCAACCCCCCGCCAGAATCTTTCCTCTCCTGTTATGGGAACTGCGATGGAACAATGAGAATGGAGCCCTTTTGATTGCTACTCGCCAGCTCTCAGAACCCAGATTTTCTGGACTTTAGTACATGTGTTGCTAATTTTCAAACATGTGCTACTTACTGCTACCGACCTCTGATACAGGTGCTGCTATTAATAGGAATGGTTCTTATTTTTGTGGGTCATGATAACGGGCCTATTGCTATGATGAACAGTATATATGTCATTTGTTCCTCCTATGTCTCCTGCCCCTCCGCTTATACACTAGGCATGCTATATGATTTGACAAAGACACTTGTATCAAATGTATTTTTGATTGTGGCTATTTGCATATGTATCCCCTGTTTCCTGCCCTTATGCTTGCGCATGCTGAACTCTATTACACAGGTACACTAAAAAAATTTTTTTTTAAACTGCCTCTAATGTTTCGATTGACTTTTACGTTTTTTGGTGCGCTGAATCCAAATCTGGTAACCAATTTGCTCCATCACGTACAGATTTTTTGCTACATTGGGTTAGCAGTTTGAGGTGAACGTTTCAGATTGAGTGCGATCGAGATAAAAGTTTCTTGGATGAATTCTTTATACTAATTGTTTAGTAGTTATTCAAATAAGAATAAAGAAAATTGTAACAAGGCAGCACATAAGAATAGAGTAATGTCAACAAAACACACTGTGATGGTAGCAAAATTGTCTGCACTTAAAACAGCCACATACATGTGCACAAACATTGAGCATATAAGAGCGAGGTTAGACACAAAGCAAAGCAAAGAAATGTGCAAAAATGTTGTACAGTATGTATGTAAGAATAGAAAACGCAAACCGCACCATTGCAATACATGAAGACAAACACCCGATGGTGTGAAAATAAATTCTAATAAATGAGATCCGACACTGTGGTAATAACTAGCAAATTTTTATTTCAAAGTTTAGTAAAAACACAATATTTGTCAACACAGTTTAGATTTTAAAGTCATTCTTGGGTCAATCAATCTCCTGGTGGGCCCGTTTCTTCTTCCCCCGAATGCTTCTCTTGGTGCGCTGCTTGGCGTATTTTTCATCTGGGGTTTCCCGCAGCAGCAACCAGCAGAAATCATCCATCATAGTGGTGTTCCATCTTCCTTGGTACCTTCTCTCTGCGTCCTTGATGTCCTGGTGAAACCTTTCACCTTGTTCTTCACTGTACGCCCCAAGTTTTCGGGAAAGTAGTTCACATGGGAGTGCAAGAAATGGACTTTCAGGCTCATGTTACAGCCTTGTTCTTTGAAGGCATTGAGCATCTTGGCAACAATATCCTTATAGTTCTCATCCCGCCTGTTCCCCAAGAATTTGAGAACAACATCCTTGAAGGAATCCCAGGCTTCTTTTTCCTTCTCAGACATCGTTTCAGCGAATGCTCCATCTGAAATGAGTTTCCTTATATCAGGCCAACAAACACTCCTTCCTTTAGCTTTGCTTCAGAAAGTCGGGGGAACTTTGAGAAAAGGTACCGAAAGCACTCACCATCTTTTGGAAGGGACTTGATGAATTGCTTAATGAGACCCACTTAATGTGGAGAGGTGGTAATAGAATTTTATCACGAGGTACCAAGCTCTCATGAAGAACATTTTTCTCACCGGGTCTCAAATACTCCCGAATTGGCCAGTCTTTTTTCCCCCAGTGTAGGTCGCGGGCCCGGCTATCCCACAAGCAAAGGAAGCAGGGATATTTGGTGAAACCGGATTGCTGCCCTAATAGCATGGATAGAATTTTAAAGTCTCCACAATCATCCACTTATGCTCATCATAACGAATCTTCTGAAGAATCAGGCCAAATTCTCATATTTTTCTTGGAGAATAACGAGTGAGCAATAGGACTGAAGCGAATGTGTTGCCATTATGAAGAAGAACACCTTTTATGCTGTCTTTTGACGAATCAATGAACAGCCGCCATTCAGCAGGATCATACTTGAGTTTAAACTTTTCCATCACTCCGTATATCGTTGCAAAATACCAAATCTTCCTCTTTGCTGAAATACTTCAAAAATTGTGTCTCGCGGTTGCGGTACCAATAAAGTTGTTCCTGGTGACAATAGATTTTTCTGTTTAAGCCGAGAACCTAGCAGTTGGGCAGCATCTTTTGGGAGTCCTAAATCCCGGACTAAATCATTCAATTCAGCTTGAGAGAAAAGTTCAGGTTTCGGATCTGGTTCAGTTTCAAACTCGGAAGTACTGGACTCATCGGGAAAAGCCATCTGATGAGTCTCATCATGATCAGAACCGTCCACACAAATATGATCCAAAGATTTTGGTGGTTCAGGCACAGGTACTTCGTTGCTATGAGGCATAGGCCTAATTGCTGAGGGAATGTTGGGGTAACTTATTACGTTCTTATTTTTTAAGTTGTATCCCTTCACAATGCAAGAGCAAAAATAGCAGTCACTGCTGTGGTCTCTTTGTTCACGCCACATCATAGGTTTTTTACCTTCATCCATAAGCGTAGATCTTCCTCACATGTCTTGCACACTTTGTGAGGAGCCCACGGTTTGTCTTGATCGCCTAACTTCAAACCGAAATAGGCGAAGTATACTTTTTAATAAATGCAGAAATGTTCCTCTGCCGCTTTTTCACGGTATATTCCCACAAATAAAACAAAAACTGTCCGGAGAGTTGACGCAACTTCTGGCTCTGTGAGCCATCACAAATACACAGCACTGCAAACTACAACTGTAGTGAACCATTTCGGAATAAAGCTGGATTACGACTGAGCAAACAAAAGGTAATAATGAACTTGCAAGAAACTGAAATTTGACAGGAACGTTCATGTCGCAACCACGTGTTTGAGCGAGTGAACGAGGCGAGGCGAACAGGAAAGAACATGCGCCAGGGCGAGTACTGGATTTAGCCCCCTGCCTCCAATTGTCCTGTTAATGTATAAAATGATACAAACACTCTAAAATATCATGAGGGAGTGTTTCTAGTTAGTTAACCATTACAACCTCTATTTGGGCCAAGAAAATAAACTGCAGTCGGCTAAAAAGAAATTATGTGAATATTCCTTATATGGGTAAGAAATCTAATTTTGCAAGAAAACGTGACGTGATGGAACATTTTGGCTATTTTTCCTGGATTCAGCACCCCAAAATCTATAGGAATCAGTTGCAAAACTGGAGGCAGTTTTTTGGTAGTGTACCTGTGTTATCGATAGTACTATTGACCGCAAGGCAGCGGCACATATATTAGTCTCATGGAATTATTACCCTATACCACACAGTGATCCCTCTACTATGGTCTGAAGTATTTTTGCTATTTGTGTGATTAGATTCTCACCCTTCCCCACTTGCGGGTGAGAATAATCAAAAGGAGGGAATGTGATAGGCGATGGCCTAGTATGTAGCAGAGCTAGGTCTGAAGCCCTTTTTCCTGCTTTAAAATGTTATTGCTGATTTTGGAAAATTACGTAATGCTGTTAGCTGTTAGAAAGAAATACTGTTCTATTCTGGTTTGATAACATGTTCTGCTCTCCTGGAGATAAGAGAATTAACAACTTTTACTGTTTATTGTTTAGGTAAGCCAGATGTCTGCTTTAGTAGGAATGTCCTCCACTGTATCTTTGCTGATTGTGCACTGACCTCGTAATTAGGATGAAAATATAGCAGAGAAGCCGAACAGTGTAAGAATATTTTGTCTAGCATTATGAAGATTGTTTAGTGTTTTGAGCCAAGGCTGGAGATACGTCTTAGCCTTGCTATGTTTGGCCCTCGCTTTGTTTTGCTTTTGTTAAGAATGCTTCTGATATGCCTTCCACTATCTTTTGCAGAAGTAGCAAAAATATACTGTAGTAAAAGTATTATGTTTAGTGTTATGTCTAATTGCTGACCCGTGGCTAGTAAGACCCAAGCAGGGGGAGCGAGTCCTGGGCCCGGTCAGAGATCTCTATTGGATGAGAGTAAGTGGGTCACTGTGGCCAATGAGGAGTTTTGCCTGTATTAGACTGGAGAAGAAAAGTATATAAACTGTCATTTTTCTGAGCTCTGTGCTCAGACCATTTTGAATGCTACTGCAATCTGAGTCTGTGCACATTAAATTGGCTTGAATCTTTGCCTGACTCAAGGTATTATTTATTGCATTCTTATCAGCTACTATAACAGGGCTCAACTATATGTCCAGGATGCAGAAGGCCTCAACTCAGAGCCCTATCCTCCATCCTGGTGCTATGGTGACTGCCCCTGTTTGGGTTCACAGGGCTCAACTATATCCCCAGGATGCAGCAGGGTGCACTGCAGAGCCCTATCCCCCATCCTGGTACTATGGAGACTGCCCCTGTTTGGGTTCACAGGGCTCAACTATATCCCCAGGATGCAGCAGGGTGCACTGCAGAGCCCTATCCCCCATCCTGGTTCTATGGTGACTGCCCCTGGTTGTGTTCACAGGGCTCAACTATATCCCCAGGATGCAGTAGGCCTCACCTCAGAGCCCTATCACCCATCCTGGTGTTATGCTGACTGCCCCTGTTTGAGTTCACAGGGCTCAACTATATCCCCAGGATGCAGCAGGGTGCACTGCAGAGCCCTATCCCCCATCCTGGTGCTATGGTGACTGCCCCTGGTTGTGTTCACAGGGCTCAACTATATGCCCAGGATGCAGCAGGCCTCACCTCAGAGCCCTATCCCCCATCCTGGTGCTATGGTGACTGCCCCTGGTTGTGTTCACAGGGTTCAACTATATGCCCAGGATGCAGTAGGCCTCAACTCAGAGCCCTATCCCCCATCCTGGTGCAATGGTGACTGCCCCTGTTTTGGGTTCACAGGGCTCAACTATATGCCCAGGATGCAGTAGGCCTCAACTCAGAGCCCTATCCCCCATCCTGGTGCTATGGTGACTGCCCCTGTTTGGGTTCACAGGGCTCAACTATATCCCCAGGATGCAGTAGGCCTCAACTCAGAGCCCTATCCCCCATACTGGTGCCATGGTGACTGCCCCTGGTTGTGTTCACAGGGCTCAACTATATGCCCAGGATGCAATAGGCCTTACCTCAGAGCCCTATCCCCCATCCTGGTGCTATGGTGACTGCTGCTATTTGGGTTCACAGGGCTCAACTATATCCCCAGGATGCAGTAGGCCTCACCTCAGAGCCCTATCCCCCATCCTGGTGCTATGCTGACTGCCCCTGTTTGGGTTCACAGTGCTCAACTATATGCCAAGGATGCAGCAGGGTGCACTGCAGAGCCCTATCCCCTATCCTGGTGCTATGGTGACTGCCCTGGTTGTGTTCACAGGGCTCAACTATATGCCCAGGATGCAGTAGGCCTCACCTCAGAGCCCTATCCCCCTTCCTGGTGCTATGGTGACTGCCCCTGGTTGTGTTCACAGGGCTCAACTATATGCCCAGGATGCAGTAGGCCTCACCTCAGAGCCCTATCTCCCATCCTGGTTCTATGCTGACTGCCCCTGTTTGGGTTCACAGGGCTCAACTATATCCCCAGGATGTAGCAGGGTGCACTGCAGAGCCCTATCCCCCATCCTGGTGCTATGGTGCTGCCCCTGTTTGGGTTCACAGGGCTCATCTATATGCCCAGGATGCAGTAGGCCTCACCTCAGAGCCCTATCCCCCGTCCTGGTGCTATGGTGACTGCGCCTGGTTGGGTGCACAGGGCTCAACTATATCCCCAGGATGCAGTAGGCCTCACCTCAGAGCCCTATCCCCCATCCTGGTGCTATGGTGACTGCCCCTGGTTGTGTTCACAGGGCTCAACTATATGCCCAGGTTGCAGTATGCCTCACCTCAGAGCCCTATCCCCCATCCTGGTGCTATGGTGACTGCCCATGTTTGGGTTCACAGGGCTCAGCTATATCCCCAGGATGCAGCAGGGTGCACTGCAGAGCCCTATCCCCCATCTTGGTGCTATGGTGACTGCCCCTGTTTGGGTTCACAGGGCTTGACTATATCCCCAGGATGCAGCAGGGTGCACTGCAGAGCCCTATCCCCCATCTTGGTGCTATGGTG